>JAVLUX010000040.1:15141673-15514173 GCA_032164185.1 Moxostoma hubbsi
GCATAAAACAATGTGACCTCTTAAGGGGACAGTCTCTGAAATAGAACCATGGAGTATCATCCAATAAAAAAATTAGGTCTAAAGTATTCTCTTTCCCTCTTGTAAGCATGATGTATTAGCCATTGGTATTGAAGTAAGGGTCATTATTTTTTTTAAAAAATAATTGTACCATATATTCAGCCCATGCAAAACATAGAGTACATGTAATTGAGTTTCACATGTGAAGGCCAAATACTGTATTTACATAATGGGCCAATGGCCTGTGACGTATATTCTATATTGGATACATAATGCAGTGCCAGAAATTGATTTTTTAATTTAGGACAGTATTGGGCAGATCACTTCTGAAATATAATCTGGTATTGATTACAAATTACACAACTAAAATTGTAACCAGTTAAATAATCTTTTAGATTACACTTTTAGAAATTCTAATATGGAAATTGTGAAAAGTGAAAAAGGAGTTATATTTTGGTCTGTTCTCATCCAAAACCAACTGGATTGCTTCTGTAGACATTGACTAAACCACTGGAGTTTTATGGATTACATTTATGCTGACTTTATCTCCCTTTTGGAGCTTTACATTTCTGGCCAACATTCACTTGCATTGTATGGACCTACAGAGCTGATGTATTCTTCTTAAAATCTTCGTCTGTGTTCTGCAGAATAAAGTCATATACATCTGGGATGGCACGAGGGTGAGTAAATGATGAGAACATTTATGGTTTTGGGTGAACTAACCCTTTAATCTAGCTGTAATTATGTAATCCAAAGAAAGTAACTGCAATCTGATTATGTAATGTTATGTAAAGTTTTGTAATTACTTGTAATACTAAGATCTTGATTTTTTTGTAATCTGATTACATAAGAAAGGTTACAGTCCATCACTACACAACACTGATTAAGAGAAAATGTTTATATGATTGAATGTTTTTTTCAACCAATATAAGATTACACAGTGTTTCTCCCTTTTTTGTCAAATACTTAAAACAATTAACTGAATAATAATAATAATAATAATAATAATAATAAAGTAAAAAGAAGTAGAAAATTAAAATGATCTGTAATCTTATAAATATAAAATTGAATCGACATCAAATACTTAAGTATTTGTACATAATACCTAAGATATTAACTCTCTGCTAGGACATATTTTAAATAACTGTCTGATCTCTAGGTCATACAGCTCTATACTGAAGTTCTTGGGAGTGTTTTTTTTACACATTTACTGTTTTCAGAGGCACTATCTTTATTTCATTAAAACACTTCCCATTAACTTACACATCTAACAACACTTGCTTGGAAAAGTGAATGCTGATATCTGGCAGTTGTCTGTAGAGGCACTAAACCTATACTAAATCAACAACTATATAGAATCAGAATTAATTTTGATGTATGCCAAATGTTAGATAACAGATTAAACTATATATGAAAAGTTTGTAAAAACAAACTTTGATGATGGCTTGAAAAATACCTAGCCTGACAGTTTAAAATCATTTTTAAAACAAGGATCAGATGGATGGATGGGTGGGTGGGTGGGTGGGTGGGTGGATAGATGGATGGATGGACAGACATTTTGAGGCCTGTTTGAACATACCATCAATAGGATAATTAGTCTATAGAATTGTTGGATTTTAGATCCGTTACTTGAAAAACGTATGTCCGATCAGTTAGAAAAGTCATAGAAGTCAGAACAGTCTGAATGTCAGTATCAAGTTTGGTGGATGCTTCAAAGCTCAAGGAGTTTTGTCACAACTGGAATTTTGGTCCTGGTTTAGCGATTCTGGAGTAACACTCATTGAAGTTTCTAGAATAAAAGTATGTTGCCTTTTTAAAGCTAACATAAACTAAATGTTAAACATTTTAAAATCTGCACTAAACAAATATCTAGGGCTTTTTTGTCACTTTTGCAGTACATTTTTCTTCCAGCCATGGTTACTTTCCAAAACAGGTCTATGAGATATCAATTTTTTTTTAAATACTGATTTTTGGGATGAAAATGGACATTTTTAGTAACTTCACCTCAAAACAATGGACACTCAGTGACAATGGAGACTTTTGGACTTGTACAGCTATAAATAGTCTAAAACCCTTTGATTACTTTATCTATGTCAGAGGTAAACCCGCTCAGCAGTAGCATTATAAAATCGTAATGTTCCAAAACCGCATTCTCCAGTATCAGCCGTGCAATGGCACAACATTGAACTGCAAGGGGCATCTGCAAAATAGGATTATAGAGATGCACACCGGCAAGCCTGCTCTCCTCTGACCGTGAGTCATTCTGAGCCGAATCTACCAAAACTGATTGATTCACGTCTACAATTCACCAAACACCTGAATGTCACCTTTCCACATCGGTGCCATTCACTGCACAGAGTGATTGAAAGTAGGAGCAGAGGTGAGAAGGAAAGGGATGCTTGTGGCTTGGGGAGATATGAACTTAATGCAAGAACGCAGGGAGGAAGACAAGTCTGGGGGGCAGAAGTGCACAGAATGCCACAGCTGACGACGGGGAGATAGGGGAGCATTCATTTTGTTACGGAGGTCTCTAAGTCTTCATTTCCAGGGAGTCTCCAACTGTTAGGTGGAAACATCTGATAAGAACCAGATGTCACTGTCATAATTTCATTCTGTATCATACTCTCATTCTTAACCTTGGTCAGCTTTCCAGATGAGGATATATTTGCTAGAAGCCAAAAGCTGTCACTTATATAGGGTCAGCGGTGACCCTATATAAAGTTTTGGTATTTGTAATTTAGCCTGAAGAATTACAAAATGACACAAAATCCTCTGAATTATAGTGAAGTATTCCTCAGACATTCTGGTTTGTGTTTTGTTCTAAACCCCTAACCCAAAGAATTAAACGTATGCAATTAATTCAGCTCAAACTGCTTAACATACAGACTAAACATAGTCTCATGACAACTCAACAATAATTTGTACAAGATGGCAAAATCGTAAGATATCTATGACTTGACACGTTCGTAAAGGTACGACTTTCATTCCTATAGAGAACAACCAATACATTTTATCTAGCCTCCTATACAACAGTTTATTTAAGAAAGGGTTTGAGGTTAAACTGACAGGATTTCTACCAATAAGCAAGCACTGTACTTTCTAAATATTTGTATGGTTATCTCTAAAGCTCACTTGAATTTGCTCTAGATGATTAGAAATAGCAATATGGTGCCTTTGACACTTAACTGAAACCAGTTCCATAGGCAGAATTCCTATGTGTAGAATATAAAGGCATCTTAGTTGAATTTGAAGCCTGAATGAAACCTGTTCCATAGGCAGAATTCATACAAAAATACTGTCTATATTAAGTATTTCATTGACTGGACAGCAAGGTAGCAGCCTTTTAGGTTTCAGACACATCCTATGTGTTGATTCTCATACAAAGTCAACAGAAAACGCATGCTGAGTGTCATGACAACAAAGCAGCTCTAATGCAGCATTTTATTTACATAGAACCAAAGCCTAAAACTTACCTAAAACATTAGCTCTTTTTTGTCTCGTACTGGTATTTTATTCAGGAAATGCATATCTAGTTTTAACTTGATCTACATCATTTTTCAACCTATAACCATTTTAGTCCCCTTCCAGATATTCTCGCCACACATATTATTAATTATTTCTCCTGATTTTCATGCAGCGCTTGTCTTCCTGTGACATTTCCTGGTGTGGCCATGCTTGTGTCCATCCTGAGTCGCTCATCTATGCTTGCTAATCCAACATTCGTGACAGCTGACCGCTGATGCTAACAATAGCAAGACAGCATGGACAGCCCGTTCTAAAGCCTGTCAAATGATAAATTACCCTCTTCAGTCACTCTAACCGAGAGCCAGTTAGGTCACACAAACAACTTGACGTGACATTTTTCCAGTACTGTATATGCAAACTGCTGCCACTCAATTAACAGCTTGCCTTTCTTTACCCCTCAACTGCAAATTGGGATTGTGGGAAACTGACTGTAGAGGGGAAATCAACACAAAAAACTCCTGCAGTCCAAGGTCAGAAGGACACACTGAAAACATATAACTCTGTCTGTGAAAATTAGCCTGAGAGAACAGTTTTGGTTCAAAATAACCAGACTGATCTCCCAGTGAAATTAGAAACAGTAGATTGACCTTTCTTTAGCTAAAATCAGTCTGTATTCAATGTAATTCAAAACACTGCCCCCTGTGGCCAAAGAGGTAACTGTTGTTGGGCATACGGGCAAGTGTGAGCTCCATTTTCCGGTTGAAATGCCCACAGAAGGGTGCCAAAAAGGAGTTGTCAAGAGAGTTGTTTTCAGCTGCACAGACATTAATACAGTGAAGAGGAATGCATATTTTATAAACTTTACACCCCAACCTAAACCAAAACTAAACCTAACCATCAGTGGAGTAAAAATGTAATGTTAGAGGGACAAATGCAACCTCCAAATCGCTCTCGTCAATAATTATGTGAACGCAGTTACTTCCTAGTTTCAATACAGTGTACAAAACCGGGTCTCCTACGCTGGTGATGCTGCACGCTTCCGGTCATGCCACAGAGGAAGGTAGTCACACTGGAGGCGATGTAAAAATGTCTGAGAAGAGATGCTGCTTGCCGGTGAGTTGGCATAATGTGGCCAATCCTAGGGTACCAGAACTCTAGGAAACAACAGGCCGACTTCCCATGTGATCATGATGCAATAACATACATTGACTTTATTTCGTCAGTGGAACACAAAGTTATCATATGACTTTAGAAGATTTGGAACATCGCGCAGAAGTCGTTTGGACCACTTTTATGATACTTTAAGGATGTTTTTTTAGTCATTTTGAAACTTGACAGCCCCATTCATTTTCATTTTATGGCTAGGACATTAGATACAAATGTACATGTTCGTTATACAGAAGACAGAAAAGTAATTGATTTGATAGCACAACAGTCACAGTGATTAAACTTTTCAGGGAAATCAAGCTGTGATAGAATCAAGTATTTTAACATCGATAAATTGCACACTTCAGCTTTAGGAAACTGACGTTTAATAAATCCTGAGGCAGTCTGATTTATAAGACATGTATTTCTAAGGTCTTATTAATTTCCCTTCCTCCGCTATAGAGTAATCATTACTGTCTATTCATTATTTTATTACATTATATCAAGATTATTAAGAATGATGAAGTGACAGAACCCACCACTGGTCATTTTCCGCTTGTGGTGGACATATTAAACGCTCTAATTAAAAAACGCTTCACTTGAGTGGTTTATATTTATATTTTATTGGGACCTTTCACCTCTCATGATATACACAGAGTGCAAATCAACCCCTGGGCAAATAATTAATTAACATCATTTAATTGCCTCATTTATATTTTCAGAAGTTTGTATGATAATGTATCCTGCAGTGAGGATGGTGTAAACATATGTTGTTTATATACTCTTACTCTGGCTGTGTGATTGGTCAGATTAAATTAACTTGCTCCTCCTGAACTTTGTTAAAAAAACACAATTATATGGCAAAATGTATAATAGCTTGGCCACATTTTTGTGAAAAGGGTCATCTAATATATTGCTTTGGCTATGGGAAATGTAAAGTGTAAGCATTATGGGACTTTTTTTTATCCCTATGATTTCAGATGTAAAACAGTGTAGAATACATTTCTATTCATTGACATCAGCAGGCAGGAGATTGAACAATGTTCAAACACCAAGAATGCTTTTAAACCAGTGACACGTCTCTATTTAAACAATGCAAAATTCAAATGCATTGTGAGGTATAACAGCAAAGTTCTGAAGTAACAGTATTGATTAAAGATATCTTTAGAAAACAGAAAAGATGTCACCGCCTTGCTCTTTTGCACAGTAATAGACTTTAGCTTTTGAATAGTCATGTCTGTCATGTCCTGATATCAGAAAGGAAAGCTAAGAATGCTTTGTGATCATCTACATACAGCGTTTTCCATAGCTAATCACAGCAAAGCACGTTTATGTTGCCTTCAGAAGGTAAAACAGATAGATTGAATGCTCTTTAACCCCTCAGAAGACAGCTGAGCCCTGGAGACAGCCTATTCATCATTCATCTTGTTCATCGTGCAATTCCAAAAGGACCACACCACAGGCACCTAGTGGAACAACATTTGTCCTTTGGAGTGCTTTTACAAGTCTTGGTTCCTAGCAGTGCATTTGGCAGCGAAGGATGATGTGTGACAGTTCTCCTCCATAAAAGCTTGTATAGAATGACTAGGTTTTCTAAAGAATAACTTTGAATACATTGAAAGTGGGGCTGTCGTTCGAGTAAATTTTAATCAATAACAATAATAGAATATGATATGTAATTGATCAAAGTAATCACAAATATTTTCATAGGCTATATCAATACACTGTTTGCTTAGAAATTCCCCCAAATGATGAAATGATCAAAATGAACTGAAAGAATCAAAAGACATTACCGATCAAACCCTTAAAAATGAGTTTATTTGGTATAACCTAATGTATTCATATTGATTCAGTGATGTTAAATAGTATTTTTAACTTGAATAACAGCAGATCATTTAGATGTTACCCAATGATGCACATTCTATATGTTATCTGACAAAATATAATTTTGACTGTGCAGTCCACAGCAATCAATTTTGCAAGAAAATCTTTAGATATCGGTAGAGGTAGATTTAGGGGTCATTAACACAGAACACATGAAAAATTCCATTAAATTCCGTTATGTTCATATGCTCAGATGGACATTTTTGGCCATTGTATCGCATCTTACTGTTGTTTTTCTGCATCTTGCGCCATGAGCACCACATTTATTAAAGTGTCTCATTCAAGTTAAAAGTAATACACATTTTAAAAACACATTCTTTCCTATTTTGTTGGACTCAGTCTTGCAGTTTTTGAACACAAAAACGCACTGTGAGAACTCATTATTTGCTTGTTAGGTGAATGTGTGGCTTGGAAAGGTGCACTGCTTCTAGTAGCAGCTTGGGCTGGGCAGGCATGCTTTGCATTTAGGTGGCATTCCAAGCATAAATTCCTCAGGTAGTAAAACAATTCTTTATTACGGAATTTACATTTGAGTCAGAGGGCATTATTAAATATGTAAAAGAAAAAAAAAAGAAAAAGAAAAAAAAAGTAGTAAATGAATGTCAAATTGACAGCCCTTTTTTTACATCACACTGAGATTAAATAATAGTACTGTCATATCTATCAGCCAACTATGTAGAGCATATACTGTATACATCAGGTAACAATTGAGTGTATATATTCATCTTCAGCTCAGAAGTAGAGGCAATGGGAGATATTCTTTAATTCATCCATGCTGTCTATTCTCAAGGGATGCATCAAAGAATGCCAAGCTCTGGAATAAAAGTTGGAGCTTAATCGGCTGGTAGCTTCACTGACTCATTATCAGTGAATGCCTGCCATTAATGTCATTTATCAACCACTTGTCAATATATACAGTAGATTAGAGTACCCAATCTCAATCCTGACTATTCATCATAGCTGGTCATTGTCCTGCTTTGAAGTTTCTTTCACCTCTGTGTACAAATATGAACTGCCTAAGACTATACTTTAACCAAAGTGAATATAAAGAAACACTGGTGCTAAACAGAGTGAGTGCCGTGATACATCAGATATTGTGAAATATAAATGTTGAACATGGCTGCACACGAGCGTGCTTCTCAGTGCTTCTTGTTTTATTCCCAAGCCATTAGTTTAATTCATGACATTGCACAAGGAGGAAGTTTACTACTGGCTTTATAAACAGACAATGAACCGGTTATTTCTAGAGGGTTTATATTTTTTGTCAGACAAATACTATGATCTAAATGATTTACTTATGCACCCAAAGATTTTAAGTAACACTAAATTATAGATGAATACAATTAACTTCACAACATTTTTAAAATGTAGTATTTGAATAATTCAAACATTTTTTTTTATTACACATTACACATTTATTACACATTTTTTTTAGAATACATTTTGACAAGACTATATGCGTGTTCTATTTTCATATACCTGTAGTTTAGATTTATTTTCATTTCAATATTTAAATTTAAAATATAATTTGATTTCCAACATATTTTAATGTTTTAGTAGAGTTTAAATAGTTGTAAAAATTTTAAAATGCATTTTTATAACAAACCCCCCCTGCAGTTCCATTACAAATCCCTAGGGGCTTCCGAATCTCCCAGTTGGGAGACCCTGTTATGTAGCATCTATGGTGCTGCCATTCATCATAGAGCTCTCATTACAACAGGCAAAATGAAGTACCTAGCTCTTAATTAGAGTTTTGAAGTCCCAAATCGTCTTGCTATTCTTCTTTTGTTCCAGAGCTCTATTGATTCATTCTTTCCTTCAGTGCAAGTGTTCTAAGAAATGCATATTAAGCAAGCTTTCCTGAACATTTGATACAAGAAAATGTTAAACCGAAGACAAATGTGGTCGGAGTTGGTTCATCCATCACTTTCCCACTCAGATCTCATTGTTTTAACCTGCTGGAATCCCCAATTCGCCCTTCAGTGAGCCCCACAAATCATCCTGGGACAAGGAAATGAGGGACTGAAAAAAAAATGGGCTTCTAAGTTCTAAGACTTTAGAAAAGAGAAGTAACGACAACAGAAACAGGGAGAGTTAAATTATACTTCCAGCACAGATTACGTTACATCCCTCTCATGGTTGACCACATGTAGTGAGTTTCAGGTGAGATGCATTGGGATCTTGAGGCTAAAAAAGAGTTTATATCACTTCTTCCTAACATTGTCTCTTTCCTTTCTCTCCGTGGGTCAAGGGTGGGTTATATATGTGTGTGTGTGTGTGTGTATGTGTGTGTGTGTGTGTTTTCCAATCAGCATACAAAGCTGAAAAGTACATTTGGGACTTGATCTAGCAAGCTCTGATCTGTTTGGGTGACAATTTCTACAATGGAAAAAGGCAAAAAAAAATAAAAATTATCCTGAACGTCTAGGTTACGTATGTAACCTCCGTTCCCTGATGGAGGGAACGAGACGTGTGTCGAAGAAGCGCCACTAGGGTTCTCTCTTGAGAGCCTTTTGCATCTCTGATCTATGAGAAAAGGCCAATGAGAAATTGGCAGACAGAATTTGCATGTCCCGCCCCCGGACATACGGGTATAAAGGGAGGGAAATGCGTCTGTTTCATTCAGGATTTTTCTGAGGAGCCAACAATGAGGTCCAGCCGCAACAGTGGCTTGGTTCAGCGATGTGGCCGGGAGGACACAACGTCTCGTTCTCTCCATCAGGGAACAGAGGTTACATATGTAACCTAGATGTTCCTCGTCTGTCGTTCACTTCGGCGTTGTGTCGAAGAAACGACACTAGGGGTCCAATTTAAATCACGCCATGCGCTGAGCCGTGTACGTGTACTGCTGACACAGGTGCTGGCAGGTATTTTACATGCCAAAGCGACCAGCTGTGTCAGACTGCACGTACCCTTCCCCAATGCCGCATAAAATCGTCAAAGCCTTCTGTTTCTTTACCCCAGACAGGGGGGAACAAGGCAATGTGCCAAGCATGGGAGCAGGCTGCACCAGCCGCGCATTTTCTATCTCTATGTTTCTCGCATAGAGTTAAAGTGATTGGGGCCATCTTAACGCTATCATTACGCATCGGGGATGGCGATCTTTCACAGTTCCTATTCTTTCAGGAGGAAAAGACCCTGCGGAGACCACACCTGCCCAGACTGGGGGAGGTAAAGAGTGGTGAAATACATTACATGGGCTTTTAGGTCACATGTGGAAAGTGCCGTGGTGGTAGATCCAGTCTCATTAGGAGGGAGGTGGGAACTGCCCAAGGAAGACGCCGGGTCCACTCGCTAGGGGACCGTACCGTGGAAAATACACACGGGGGATAAGTCCACGTAGGTCCGGTCAGTGGTCAGCGTGTTACCGAGTTGCCCAACCCGCTGCTCTGCATATGTCTGCAAGGGAGGCACCTTTGGCCAGTGCCCACAAGGATACCACAATTCTTGTTGAGTGTGCTCGGACCCGCAAGGGGGGAGCACGGCCTGGGTGTGATAGGCCAAAGAAATGGTGTCCACTACCCAGTGGGAAAACCTCTGTTTGGAGACAGCGTTCCTTTTCCGCTGTCCACCAAAGCAGACAAAGAGCTGCTCAGAATGTCTAAGGCTCTGCGTGCGGTCCAAATAGATATGCAAAGCACGTACTGGACACAGCAACGAAGGGGCTGGGCCTGCCTCCTCCCGTGGCAGCGCTTGCAGGTTCACTACCTGGTCCCTGAATAGAGTGGTAGGAACCTTGGGCACATAGCCCGGTCACAGTCTTAGGATCACATGAGTGTCTGCCGGACCGAACTCCAGGCAGGTGACGCTGACAGAGAACTCTTGCAGGTCCCCGACCCTCTTGATGGAGGCGAGTGCGATCAGGAGGGCCGTCTTCAGGAATAGGGCCTTGAGTCCGACTGATTCTAATGGCTCGAAGGGGGCTCTCTGAAGGCCCGAGAGGACCACTGAGAGATCCCAGGAGGGAAACAGGCTTGGCCGTGAGGGATTTAATCTCCAGGCACCTCTTAGGAACCTGATAATTAAATTGTGCTAACCCAAAGACTTGCCGTCTACTGTGTCGTGGTGGGCCGCGATAGCAGCTACATACACCTTCAAGGTGGAAGGGGACAGCCTCCCCTCCAACCTCTCCTGCAGGAATGAGAGCACTGACCTAACTGCGCAACTCTGTGGGTCTTCAGCCCGGGAAGAACACCAATTTGCGAATAAGCACCACTTCAGGGTGTACAGTTGCCTGGTAGTGGGAGCTCTGGCTTGGTTGATCATGTCTACGACAGCAGGTGGTAGATCAGCTAGATCTTCCGCATCCCATCCAGGGGCCAGACGTGGAGGTTCCAGAGGTCTGGGTGCGGATGCCAGAGCATGCCCCGTCCCTGAGCATGAAGGGAGTGCCAGGGAGGGGCTGTCGCAAGGAGTACAAGATCTGAGAACCAAGTCCGAGTGGGCCAATAGGGGGCCACTAGAGTGACTTATTCCCCGTCCTCCCTGACCTTGCACAGCACCTGTGCAAGAAGGCTCACTGGGGGAAATGCGTACTTGCGCAGCCCCGTGGGTCAGCTGTGTGCCAGCGCGTCTGCCCCGAGGGGAGCCTCTGTTCGGGTGCACCCAAGAGGGCAGTGGGAGGTCTCTAGGGAGGCGAACAGATCTACCTGGGCCTTGCCAAACCATTCCCAAATCAGCTGGACTGACTGGGGGTGGAGCCTCCACTCTTCGCTGGGCAAGCGTTGTTGTGATAGCCCGTCCGCTACCATGTTGAAGTTTCCCGGGATGTGAGTGGCACGCAGCAACTTGAGTTGCTGCTGGCTCCAAAGGAGGAGACGACGGGCGAGTTGTGACATGTGTCGGGAGCGTACACCGCCATGGCGATTTATGTACGCTACTGTGGTGGTGCTGTCTGATCGGATCAAGACATGTTTGCCCTGAATTAGCAAGAGAAACCTCCGCAGGGCAAAAAGTATAGCCATCAACTCTAGGCAGTTGATGTGCCAGTGCAGCGGGGCCCCTTTCCAACGGCCCGCGGCTGCGTGCCCGTTGCACACGGCTCCCCAACCCAATTTGGAGGCGTCTGTGGTGACCAGGACGCATCGAGACACCTGCTGCAAGGGGACTCCTGTCCGTAGAAAGCAGAGGTCTGTCCAGGGTTTGAACGTTTGGCGGCAGGCGGGGATAACCAAACAGGACACCATATGCCCCAGGAGCCTCTGGAAAAGTTTTAAAGGAACCACTGCCTGAACGCGGCGAGGCATTTCAGCACTGACTGCGCACGCTCGTTGGTGAGGCGCGCTGACATTGAGACTGAGTCTAACTCCATGCCGAGAAAAGAGATGCTCTGAACCAGTGCGAGCTTGCTCTTTTCTCAGTTGACCTGAAGCCCTAAACGGCTGAGGTGCCTGAGCACCTGGTCCCTGTGGGTGCAAAGTAACTCTCAGGAGTGGGCCAGGATGAGCCAGTCGTCGAGGTAGTTGAGTATGCGGATGCTTGCTTCTCGGAGCGGGTAAGGGCTGCCTCTGCGACCTTCATAAAGACACGAGGAGACAGGGACATGCCGAAGGGGAGGACCTTGTACTGATACGCCTGGCAGTCGAATGCGAATCGTAGAAAGGGTCGATGTCGAGGCAATATTGAGACGTGGAAGTACGCGTCCTTCAGGTCTACCGCTGTGAACCAATCTAGATGCCGGAAGTTAAAATGTGTTTTTGCATGAGCATTTTGAACGGGAGTTTGTGCAAGTCCAAGATCGGTTGTAAGCCGACGCCTTTCTTGTGTATGATGAAGTAAGGGCTGTAGAAACCCTTCTTCATCTCGGTTGGAGCGACAGGCTATATCATGCCTTTGAGTAAGAGAGTCGCGATTTCCATGCGCAGGGATTTGGCATCTTCGCCGTATACTGCGGTAAAACGGGTGGGGGTGGGGGGGTGGCTGGCAAATGTAATTGCATAACCGAGTCGAATGGTCCTGGCCAGCCAGCGTGATGGATTGGGAAGTGAAAGCCACGCGTCCAAACTCCGAGCTAGGGGCACTAAAAGGACGACTATTTTTGACATACCTGGCAGGGCAGAGCAGCGGTGCGGAGCAGGTAATGTGGCATCGGGAGGCAAGGGTGCGTCCCAAGGCTCTGGTGCTGAGAGAAGACTCGAAGCACTTACCTTGCTCCACACACCTGGCAGGGGGCGGGTTAGTGACTGAGGAGGAGGTCCCGTGGAGTCGTGGGGCTGAAGGCGAGAGGTCTGCGTCCAGCGTGCCGGGACTGTTGAGATGTAGCGGCAGAGTGCCGTGAGAATGGCATTTGTGGGCCAGGTGACCCAGAGACAAAGGAAATAGCTCTTTTATTGAGAATGTGGGTACCGCAGCCAAAGGGGGTGCGGCAAAGGAAATAAATTCAATTGAAGATTCTCCTCCCAGCCCTCCACTGGGGGACGGAGTGGTCTTCTTACCAGCTCCGGAGCAAACGTCTTGGTCTCTGGGTCGGGCGTCTCAGGACCGTTTGGGAGCCTTCCAGGTCCTCGAAGGGGTCCGTGAGATGGGGGGCGTGCACTTCCTGCGGGGCGCTCTATGCTGGGGCTGAGAGCTGAACTCGGGTTGAGGCGGAGCTGCGCATTTTTTAGGAACCACTGGAGGACGCCCTCGGCGAGCAGACAGAGCGTGGCCTGTGACGGCAGGTTTGCGGCAGGGCAGTATTTGAGATATGGCCTTCGTCTGCTTCTTCACCGTGGAGAACTGCTGGGCAAAGTCCTCGATGGTGTCGCCTTGGGGGAGGGGGGAGTACATTCTGGGGGCACAGGTGGATCGCAACCGCTCTGTCCACCTGGGGGACCGTCGTGTACCTGTAGGCCGCTCCTCCGTCGAGCGTAGTTAGAGTGGATGTGCGAGAGGCATGGTGATGGGTGGAGAAGGGTGCCCTCCACGAACTCGGCAGTTCATCATTCACTTCCTGGAAGAAAGGAAGTGAATGTGAGCGGCGCGCAGACCCGAGGAACCAATATATTATTTTGCCTGTTATTTTCAGAATTGTTTAAATAATGTTTTAAATATAATAAGCTCAATGCATATATATAGATAGATATATATATGCATTGAGCTTGTGCAGCATGTGTTGTTTATCAGAAGATTTAGATGTTGACATCATGCGACCTGCTAAAATCCGCAGACACCTTGACACCAATCGTGCTGAGGTAGCTGGAAAACCTCCTGAGTTTTCCAAAGAAAACTTCAAGCCTTTCAAGGTCAGAAGAGAATTTGTAAAATTAAATGTAAAGGCCACTGAAGCTTCATATCACATTGCACTGCATATTGCCAAGGCGGGCAAAGCACATAGCATCGGAGAGACATTGATTCTGCCAGCAGCAGAATGTGTTCTTTGATGGTATGAGAGGCAGCAGCTTCTAAGCTTCATTCTATTCTACTCTCTAACGCATCTCTGACATAGCACAGGATGTGAAGGAGCAAGCGTTAGAGAGCATCAGACACAGCCCATTGTTTACACTCCAGATCAACAAAACCACTGATGTGTAACATATGTGAGGTACGGGAAAAAAATTTGGTCTATCTATCATTATGAGGACTCTCCATATATATCATGATTTTTATACTGTACAAACTATAGATTCTATCCCCTAAACCAAACACAACCCCTAAACCTAACCCTCACAAAAACATTCTGTATTTTTACATTTTCAATAAAACATCGTTTAATGTTTTTTTAAGCTATTTCAATTATGGGGACACTAGAAATGTCCTCATAAACCACATTTATAGCATAATACCCTTTTAATTAACGTTAAAATAGTGAGCTAGCAACAATCTCCTCAGCTAGCACGCATGATTGTCCGAATCACACCCACGATTAGTTCCATTGTCTATCTCCTTTGAGTCCTCCAAGGTCAAGAGGGATGTGCACTAACAGGAGAAATATCAACAAAATAACTTAGCAGAACAAAACCATCAGTGCATTTCATCATAATTTTTAGGTAAACTAAAAGAAGTCTGTTCGCTCAGTAAAGTATAAGTTTGGGGCATGGGGGTGTGGACATATGGCGGTCTGTTGGAGAGGGAGAACGGTAAGGCTCATCAGCTGGGCCATAATTATCTCTAAAACCTGTCTCTCATTATAGTGATGGCGGAGGGAGACCTGAAAAGGCACACCAGAGCGTCAGAGTGGGAAGAGAGACCAGAGCCACCACCTGAGGCTGTTTGTGTGTTTGGCCATCAAGAGCCCTTTTTGTTTAAGTTTTATTAAGACTAAGAGAGAGTAATAAAACACTCACCTTTGACTGTTCGTTGTCTACTGACTCCTCCTTTGCCCAGATCTCAGAGATCTCGCTACAGTGGTGCCGAAAACCCAGCTTTGGAGGAGCACACCGATTAGGAGTCCTCAATGCTGGGCGAAGTCTTCAAAACCCTCACCAGCATCCAGCTGACTCAACAGCAGAAGGGCCTGATGGACATAATCCTGGAGCAGGAATAACATTTCCAAGTCCTGCTCCAGGCACAAGCGTAGGACCGGCTGCTGGAAATGGCCTCCTGACCAGTGGGCGGCCCGGCTATGGCCCTTACTCTCCAGGGAGGTGCAGATGGCGGCACAACCATATCCCGCCACCAGCTTCCTCAATTGTCAACATCACAAGAAGGCCATCCAGCAACAGGTTGGTAATAGCCTCGAACAAAGCCGTCAGCTCTTTCGGCATCTGAGATTCGGGAAGCACAGCCACCTTTCACTTTTACTCAGACTCTCCGGGATGCCTGCCGGAAATGGTTGCTGGCAGAAGGAACCCGTGGCGTCGTAGATGTAGTCGACCTGGTGGTACTGGAGCAGTTCATCACCCAGCTTCCATGAGGAATGTCTGAGTTGGTCCAATGCCACTGCCCGGCGTCGCTGGAGGAGGCCATCCAGCTGGCAGAGGACTACATGGCGGCATTTCTAGGAGGCAGCGATCCAGTTTTTTATTCCGTCTTCTCTCTCTCCTAACCCTGTGTCTCATGTTCCTTCAGAATGATGCAGACGGGGGAATTTCCATACTTAGGGGCTTCACTGAGGGGGATTTACCTCTGGAGTCCCTCACGCACGGCTTTGACCAGGGGAAAGTAATTGATGGTCAACAGCTCCAGCCTCACATACCTGTACTTTTCTATAATAAAAGAGTGATGCAGGACACACAGACAAAAGAGAATACATTGCAGCTATTAGTACCAAAGAGCCACCGGTAAACACTTTTCCAGGTGGCTCATTATAACCCAGTGGCTGTTCAAACTTTGAACCGCATGATGGCCCGTATCTTTTGGCCGGGCATTCATTGCGACATATGCAAATGGTGTGCACCATGCTGTGAATGGTCAGTCCGATTCTGTGTTGATTACCGTAAAGTCAACGTGGTGTCTAAATTTTGACGTGCTCGATGCCCTGAATTAATTAACTGCTCGATTGGTTGGGTGCAGCTACATTTTATTCAACACTGGATTTAACCAAGGGATATTGGCAGATCCCTTTAACTCCAATATTCTGAGAAAAAGCTATTTTTTCCACACCATTCGGATTACACCAATTCCTGACGCTTCCGTTCGGTTTATTCTGGGCTCTGGCCATGTTTCAGCGCCTCATGGACAAGATCCTCAGACCGCACACGGCATATGCAGCTACATATCTGGACATATCTGGATAATTTATAGTAATGATTGGAGGTGGCATTTGCAACACCTTAGGGCTGTCCTGAGAGTGCTGCGGAAGGCGGGACTCACGGCCAACCTGAAGAAGTGCGCAATTGGGCTTGGTGTGTACAGTGTGGGGTTCCACTTGATGGTCAACAGCTTGTCAAAGACTGAGAGAGAGTAATAAAACTCCTAAAAAATTACTCCTCCTTTTCCCAGAACTCAGAGATCTTGCTACAAAGTTACATGTAAGTTGGATACAATTTGCATTTTTGAGTGTCATATCACTGAATTTGGCGTTTTTTTCCCCCAGTTTTCCAGGTTAGTGACATCAAACCTTTAAAAGATTTTTGAGAGGAATTTAGTAACAACTTAACTTTTAAGAGTTATGTCTGAAATAGTTTGTGCTTATTACTTTTGGAGGGCCTATGGCCTTGTGTTAACAGGCAAATTCCCATACCCATACATGGTGATGCAGTTTGTTTTCTAGAGCCAGTCGAATCACTTCAGCATTCTCTGCATCACCATTCCGCATAGCTGTTGACTGGTATATTATAAGCACATAATCAAACACTACAGTTAAGCGAGCGCTGAGAGCTTTCAGAGCACATTGAGGGTGCATTTATTCAACACTCTCAAAGCTGGCAGTTGCTTTAAAAATGGCAACAGTAGAAGCAAGTGCTAATAAGTGTTTGACATCAAGGTTAAAGGTATGTGCCCTGTCAAGCAACAGCGGGCCTGTCTCACACTCTCTGGGGACTTAGCATAAACCCAAATAAACTCAGCTTTAATAAAAACAGAAATGAGAGATGGCAATACATAACACTCTTTAATATGTTGTACAAAACAATCTTAAAACCATGAGATGCATTCAGATTATGTAACATCCTCTTTCAATTACTATTTCAAGCATGAAGACATCATTCATTATTGTTTTTGAAACACATGCAATTGCTAGACACGTATTTACTACATGTTATTACTGTACATGGCTCTCTGGAATACTTGATTCTGGTTTGTAAATAGCATTATTCTGCTTTCTGGATAATTTTATATAATGACCACTAAACTGTGTAACTGACCATTGTCCCTATCTATCACTTTCATAATTTCATGTCTCTTGTATCACATCAAAGCCTCACTGTCTCTCAAAATAAAATAATTTCAACTTCAATAAATAGGCTTATTTCAGTCTATTTTGTTTTTAGTACGTAGCCAAATAATAAGCGAATGTATATTCAGACAGTCATTATCGCAAAATAAAGTCATGCAGGTTTAGAACATCCTGAGGGTGAGTAAAACACAGACCTGTGATTTTTGGGTAAACTCTTGCTTTAAATATGAGGATAATTGTGCCATTTCTAAATGAAAGCACTGGATGGATAACTTTCTCAAGCTCGACCCAGATAAAATGGAAGTCAAATGAATGAGTCCTAAAGCTCTTGTACTTAGCCAGTCTGGTCTTTCTACAGATATTGTTGTTGTGCAGTGCAAGGCCGTTGAACCTGTCTTTTTCACTGGTTTTTATCTCTTAACCATCTTTTTTAACACTGCATTTTAGTGTGAGATATGAAGAAACACTCCTCAGAAATTCTTGTTTTGCTTATTTTGCTTCAACACATTCTAAAATGCAGTCACTCACAATAAATGATTCACACATATCACACCCATCTCATCTTCTATCATATTGAGGATTTTACTCACAATAGTGAATGGCAGACTGTACATTATCACCTTATATACAGTCAAAGTTGTTTGCCATTTTTTTGGTTTTCAACTTTTCAAATCTGATGGCTCCTCAACTCCCTTGGCCATATGAAACAGTAATGTTTCCACTGGTTGCACACTTCAGACTTTCAGCATATTATGGAGTACATCATCTGTGTATTGCTCACCTATCACGAATATTTCACTTCTCTTAAAAAGGAATACATAGACAATAAATTGTTGACAACTAGAGTTGTTGTCAGACTAACAGTGGGAACCACTGCATCTACAGTGCATTCAGAAATTATTCAGACCCCTTAATTATTTTTTTCTCCACATTTTGTTGTTTTAGCCTTATGCTATAAAGGTTTAAATTATTATTTTTTTGTTATATATCTACACTCCATACCTCATAATGACAAAGCAAAAAAAATAGATTTTTGACCACTTTGCATATTTAAAAAAAAAGAAAAACTGAAATATGACATTGACATAAGTATTCAGACCCTTAACTCAGTACTCAGTTGAAGCACCTTTGGAAGCAATTACAGCCTCAAGTCTTTTTTGGGTATGATGCGACATGCTTTGCACAGCTGGATTTGGGGATTTTCTGCCATTCTTCTCTGCAGATCCTCTCAAGCTCTGCCAGGTTGGATGGGGACCATTGGTGGACAGCCATTTTCAGGTTTCTCCAGAGATGTTCGACTGGGTTCAAGTGCGGGCTCTGACTGGGCCACTCAAGGACATCACAGGGTTGTCCCTAATTCACACTTGCGTTGTCTTGGCTGTGTGCTTAGGGTCACTGTCCTGTTGGAAGGTGAACCTTCGGCCAAGAATGAGGTACTGATCACTCTGGACCAGGTTTTCATTAAGGATATGCGTTCAGCTTTCCTTCAACCCTCACCAGTCCCTGAAAAACACCCAGACAGCAGAATCAAGACAAGAGAATCTAGTTTAACACATTCACCTTTAGGTGTTTTTTTTTTTTGCAGATTTCAAGCAGGCTTTCATTTGTCTTGCTCTGAGGAGATGCTTCCATCTGGATACTCTGCCATAAAGCCCAGATCGGTGGGGTGTTGCAGTGATGGTTGTCCTTCTGAAAGTTTCTCCCATCTCTACACATGATCTCTGGAGCTCAACCAGAGTGACCATTGGGTTCTTGGTCACCTCTCTTACCAAGGTACTTATCCCACGATTGCTCAGTTTTGCTGAGCGGCCAGCTCTAGTAAGAATTCTGATTGTTCCAAACATCTTCCAGTTTTCCAGAATTATGGAGGCCAGGGTCATGGGTAGCTCAGCAAGTAAAGATGCTGACTACCACACCTAGAGTGGTATGTTCGAATCCAGAGCATGCTGAGTGACTCCAGTCAGGCTTCCTAAGCAACCTATTGGCCCGGTTGCTAGGGTGGGTAGAGTCACGTTGGGTTAACCTCCTCATGGTCATTATAATATGTGGTTCTCGCTCCATATATATGAACCATATATATGTGGTTCTCGCTCTCAGTGCAGTGCATGATGTGCTGTGGTGGATGCCGCAGAGAATAGCATGAAGTCTCCACAGGTCTCTGTGGTAACCCGCTCAACAAGCCACGTAATAAGATGTCTCAGACATGGAGGTGTGAAAAAAATTTAAGGTGTCTGAATACTTTCTGAATGTATGTGCACTTCCACAATCAAATCGGAATTTACTTCAAAGACACTTAATAATTAATCTTACTACCAAAACATCTACTCAGTTAACTCAATTAATACATGACTTGTATTACACATAGCTAACTGGTATTGGCATAGGTTCATGCTGAATAGCAAGAGGGGAACTGGCTCCCCCAACTTAGCCTGGTTTCTTCTGAGTTTTTTCTGCAATAACTAAAATCTAACATCTTATCGAGCTTTTCGTTCCTTGCCACAGACATCTTTGGCTTGCTCACTGGGAGCCTATTTTAAGACATTTTTAATGATGTATTTTTATTTAACTGCTCAATGGGGACTTTAAGACATTACAGACATTACAGTATGATTTTCTGTAAAGATTTTTTTGAAACTATGTTTATTGTGAAATACGCGTCTTGCGCTCTGCTTCATGTGGCACAACAGCATGACGTTGATTCCCAGGAAGCAATGATACTGGTGGAGCACCAACAAAAGTGCCTCTAGTAAGAAACCTCTTTATGTTTTTTTGTTTTGTTTTTTTATGAAGCCTGTTATTTTGAATAATTTTCAACTATAACACATCTTTGGGTCATTTTGCTTCATTTTAATATATTTAAAATATATTTTTTTATATATTTTATTTTGTTATCACTGTACAATATGGTTCTATTCATTAACATTAGTAAATGCATTCCTATATATTTACTAGCATTTTCACATTGAGAGTGAATGTATTCATGCAAAAGCTAAAAAAAAAAAATTTGCTTTCAGAGGCTTTATATGGAATTAGGATGAAAATAATGTACATTTCTAACTGAGACCAGTGCAGACAAAGAGCATACTGAAGGTAAAGTAATTCACTGAATAGGGAGCAAGGGAGCAAGGCTGCATCCCATAGCTTTTTATGCAGCTGCATTCACTCCTAAAATCCAACCAAAAGTTCAGTTTCACTCTGTAGATGATGTTTGAACCACTCAACATGTTTGGCAGACATGGGATAATGATAATAAATGCATAGATTCAGATTCAGAATTTTATAATGCACATTTTTATTATAACATGATCAGCAGAGATTTTATGATGCTGGCCATAATTGTAGTTTAATTATTTATTCAGCTTTTTAGAAAATCATCTGTAATGTCTCACAAAAACATGAATAACCAACACTCCTGGACACATAATAAAATAATTGATGAAATGGGTTTTTTTTAAGATATTTTATAGCTTGGTATTACTTAAAATTTCACAACTTAGTCCTGCTGTCCACATATGTTAACATCATTTTAATTGTATAACATATGTTCAAAATAATTTTTTTTTTGCTCGTTTATTAGCAGCTAATTGTAACAAATCAAAAAGTGAAATGTAATGCACACAGCAGTCATGTGGGGGACTCAGGAGGTTACAAATAAAAATAACTTTCATGAAAACTTTTTGGACACCTCAATCATTTGACAAACTGCTTTTTGTATTCTGTAAAGGGGAAGTACACACATTTAGATGCAGGTTTGTATCACATCAATGCTAACTGTTGTAGCTCAACCAGTAAAGCATGATGCTTGCGATATCAAGGTCATGAGTTTGATTCTCAGGGAACACACAAATTAATAAAAATGTATGAATTGTCAGTCAATTTCAATAAAAGTATCTGACAAAAGAATATATACTCTATTAAGTATGCAAAATACTCTGAACAAACTTTAGTGGCAACAAACAGTGTGTCTGTCTGGCCGACATCAGTTACGTATAAATTATGTATATAACTTGTTTTGAACAATAAATCGCAGGACCTTTCAAATTCTGAAAAATAAATAAATAAATAACACAGTATATTCCGGAAAATACGGTGTGTATATGAATCTAATGTATTGTTTTGTTTTCCTGTAAATGTGTTGTGCTATTATATATTTTTCATCTCCCTTGTGTATTGTTCTTCTCATTGCTATGTTTACTTTTATTCTTATACAGCATACATACATATATACAGTAACCAGTTTCCTTTGTTGTTATGGACTGTAAAACGGCCTTAGTTCTAATGTGGTATATATAAATTTTACTTAATTTGAATTTTGTTTTTGTTGAAAAGTCAGCCGTAGGTACAGTATATGGAAAGAGCCATTATTGTAAACGGTGTAGCAACAAAGACATTATATAATATTCATAAGCACTTTTCAAAACTGACTAAAAAATGTAAACTGTGAAAGCATGCAAGCAAAGGTTCATGGTTTTCTTTTTGCTGACCAAAGCAAGACTTTAACAATTGCAGTTTCATGGCAGTCTCCCTGCTTCATGCCAGCTAAATATACACCCTCAGGGCTGGCCAAACAGCAATTATCAAGCCTGTGTAAGTGTGTGTGTGTGTGTGTGTGTGTGTGTGTGTGTGTGTGTGTGTGTGTGTGTGTGTGTGTGCATATGCATATGTGCATGTGTGTATGTGTACATACTCAGAAAGGACAAACTCTTTATGGACATTCCACTGTTCAGAGGATGCATAATACAACATATATCTACATCGCAGACAAAGGCATTAATCCACTGTCACACAGCAAGGAGCAAAGTCCACAGTCCCTATGATTGGACAAGCAAGTCCCATTCAAAGAGCTTTGCTGCCCTTGCTAAAGAAGGCCCCAGTGTGTCAAAAAATGCTTAGGAGGATTTCTATTTTAGCACACAAGGAGCGGGCTAGGGCTAAATTAAACACCATAGTCTCCATCTACACACAAAGGGAGGCAGCTCAAGACTCAAAGAGAACTAGGATGCCTCAGGAATTTTAGGATCATACAGTGTTCTGTATCTGAAATACTTTTATCTCAAATGCTTTATGCCTCAAAGCAGCCTGGAGTACAAACTTATGAAACATTTAACTGAGAGCTGAGATAGATGGTTCAAGAAACTGGAACCTGTAAAAGACTATAAATCACTTCAAAAACCTCTACATATTATTCATTAGCTTTGTTCTATTGATCATTCCATGCCCGACATATCCAAAAACAGAGAAATATACAATATATGTGTCACTTTTTTTGTGAAGTGCAAACTTGCATTGCAAGGTTGTTCAGGTCGGCTATTTCTGTTTTCTACAAATGTATAAATTATTAGCTTGCAAGAGGTACATTTATAATATGTGTTTTGTTGCCTGCAGGCTAATAGCTACTTTTCAGGAGTACTAGGGCACTGATGAATGCTAGCTAATCGCTAATGTTGGCAAAGGCATTAGACACCATTTATCACATCTTTAAAGGATCTGCACAAGGGAATATTAACAGCCGCATTGGCGCGACTTAAGTCTCTAAAAAAGTCTTTAAGTGCATTAAAGCAGTGCTTTAGTTTGACGTTAGATAATGAAATGAGAGTCCAATTAGTTCTAACAGCTTAAGAGTGGTTGAATGTTATCCAATACCAAAATGCCTGACCTTAAATGCTTCAATGAACACTAATGCACTCTCAAAGGGTCAAATTTACCAATGAAGAAAGGCTGAAAAGAGTGTCATTTTACCTCACTGGATCAGTTGACGGTTTTAAATTACAGAGAATTTTGGAGATGAATCAAAATAATTTACCTTGGCACAATAGCACTTTAGAGCACAGCGGTTACGTTTGCACGGTCATAGGCTGACTGTCAGATCAAAAGATTAAATTCAAGTCGATTTACACAACAAAATATACCTGTTTCTGGTATGACCCAGAAGCCTTTTTGATACCACACTTCTATCTTGCCTCTCTCTGAGGGGATGCTGGCCCCCAGCCCCTTTCAGAGCTGAAATCAGCACTCCACCACACAGGAGGACTGACCCACCAGTCGGGACTTTAAAAAAAATGGACGAAAGGACACAGGAGCAGCACCTGCCCAGATGGCAGCGTTTATGGTCCAGATCAGGGTTACAGCAGGAGCTTACCTACAAGTTTATCCTGGATGGACGCCACAGACAGACCCCAGGGACAAAAGGGAGGTAGGGAATGCTGTGATCCAGTCTGTTGGCCGTGACTTCCATACTTCGAGAGTTCATGCCTGCCAGGGAAGGGTTACAAATGACATTTGCCTCTCGATTCCTCAGATAATTCAAGGCTATAGTCCATTACGCAGTGTTGGGCCACATTTGAAAAATTCCTTCAGTTATGTCCGTGAATGTCGGTAATTTATAAGAAACCTTGAAAAACCTTATGAAGCTTGCAACAGAAATGTATAAGTGTGTATTAAGTTATATTTGGATGGGATATATGTCTGTAAAGTAATTAATACTGCAGATGTCTGTAATGTTTATTGGTAATTCGCAAAGGATTAGCATTGTCTGTAGAAAGTGCAAAGATGGGCATGTCTTTGTTCATTTATGTATTATTGTCATTCTGAAACAGGTTACTTCAGCAGCAATTAGGCTATTCAATTTAAGTATTATGGGTAATTTATGTAGTGGGAGATGCATACTAAGCTTACCACTGCAGAATGAATCTTACGTAAAGTTGCCACAAGTCTTAGTCCTCTGATAAGTGGTTTACAATGTCTTGATGTTTTCATATTGTATCTTCGTGGGCTCTGAGTCTCCACACAGATTATATTTTATATTCCTTGTGAATTGTCTGTTCTGTATTGTGGTGATTTGGTTTGTTACTAACCTTTTGGAATTATGAAATTTGATTAATAATAATAGTAATAAAAATTATGATAAAAAGGTATTACAGTTCCTCACATCTCCAAACAAAATGAATACATTCTGAATAGGGCCTTACACTGTAAAGAAATGTGGAAACATCTAAGTGAACTGGTTTCATTCAAGACAAAAATATTAATATAAATGTAATCGCAGCGTAGTTCTAGCGGAAAGGTTAGCAGCTGTACATCATTGCACCATTAGCTGGGTAATTCCCAGCCAATCACATGTAAGCCATTGCTTTATAAGTCTGCTCACAATCTATCACATTGCTGTTTCAGTGCGCTAACACGGCATCCTCCACCACCCCACCACCACAAGTTGAGTCCCATCTTGCACGGGGGTAGGCTCCTCGCCCCTGCCTCTTATCTCCAGGAGGATATGATGGTTCCGAGTACAACTACTTTGGACTGCCAGACGGGGCCTACGCCAAAGAGAGACATTACTTTTCTGTTCTACATTCATCAAATAAATGTCATCTTCAATTTCACTCAAGTCTGCGAGTCTTCCTGATAGAAATATTATTATATGACTGAATCAAACTGACTACACTAAAGGAATCGTTAACCAAGAGGAAACTTATCATTATTTGCTCACCCTCATGTCTTTCCAAAATACTTTTTTTTTTTCTTGCATGGAACACAAAAGCTGATGCTCAGTAAAATGCTAAGGGACTGAAAACCCCAGTCACCATTCATTTTCATTGGAGTGTGTGTTCTACAGAAAAAAAGTAAATCATATTGGTATGGAATTACATGAGGGTGAATAAATAATTACAGAATTTTCATTTCCAGGTGAACTAGCCCTTTAAAGTAACAATTGCACAGTTTTGCTTATAGAGCGTAAGCTTGCAAAATAAATGTTTAAGACATATGTGGAAAGGGCACTACATTTCTTATATAGTAGCATTCTTTTTGCAGAAAGGATACAAATCACTCAACTCTGAAATATGTATTGTGAAATTCAAATTCCCCCTGTACGGTTTTAAATATGCATGGCTTTAGGTTATAAAGGGACTTGGACTCGCTCAATGAAAAAAATCGCTCAATGTGGGTCCCTCACAGCAGCTACCGCATTCTCGTCTGTCCTTCACATTTCACTGGTCAGTGCCCAGTAATCAACACACATTACCCGCACAGAGGCAAAGCTTAATTACCAATCACACATAGACCCATAAACACTAAACCTCTTCCATACTACAGCAGCCACTTATACCTTTACCCCCATTATTTAAACTCAACATTATGAATGACTGACATATGAGTATGTAAATGTGTTTTGTTTTGAAGTTTATGTGCCATACTTGATATGCTGATGAGAGACAGTAACTGCCTCTTGAGAGTGAGTGACATTCCCCTGCACAGTATGAAACAATATCCTGGATTCTTCTCATCAGGCATCCTGTGGAGAATAGTTTACTTCTTTACAACAAGAGAGAAATTGTTCATGGCATTCGCCCAATGGAAGAAGGTTGACTTTGCCATTATGCTTCTGTTTGGTTCCAGACTTAGAAAGTATTGTCTAATATTTGAAATATTCTTAGAGGAATAGTTCACCTAAAAATGTAAATGATGTCATCATTTACTCACCTTCATGTCACCAAACAGAGAATGTCATAGAGGTTTGGAATACTATGAGATTGAAGAATAACAGAATTTAAAAAAAATTCATGAACAAAGATAGTCTTCAAGGAGATATATTTTTTAGGCCACAGTTTTGTGAACGTTTGGAAGAAACGTTACATAAGCCACCCAAATGTGCATCCGCTTCATTTTAAAACATCCATCCATCCATAAAACCCATCCATTCACCCATAGACACATATATACATGAAACCATCCATATAGTCTCTTTTCTCTAAAGGCATATTTTACATATGAGCAAAAGTGATCATAACGATAGCATGGAGAAGAAAATCAGATGAACGAAAACAGGAAGTTGCAGGTGTGGCACAGGCCCTGTGGAGCCCCATCTATGCAGGAAGTGATATTGAGTAAGAGCAGATGGATCTGACATGATTACAGCGTGTAGTTGGACGAGCCATCTGTTATGGTGACTGTTTATAGTCGTGAACAAAGACTGAGAAGCAATAACCAACAGGCACAAAAGAGGGAGAGAGAACACTGTTGCTGGATAACTTTACAATGGCGTTCCTGGGAGATATTGAAATAAAAAATGCAAGATGTTCATGTGGGTTCACGCAGTCTTGGCTTCAGAAGAGATAGAATATTATCGCTTGCACTTCTTTAATGATGCTTTGAAGGTGCTTTTTGTAACTTGACCAGCCGCTAGACCCTCTTCACTTTCATTGTATGGAAGAGAACAGTTCAGACATTCTGCTGAACGTCTGCTTTAGAGTTCCACACAAGGAATAAAGTCATTTACAGGTTTTGAACAACCTGAGGATGAGCAAAAGAGGAGAATTTAAACTTTTAAGGTGAGCTATTCCTTTACATTCAGTAAACAACATCTACTATCAGAGGGGTCTACTGTTTCTCACTCATTTGAACTTATCTCAGACTGTCAAAGGTAACAGAGCTCAGCAGTGTCTCATAATGAAAACATGGGTGCCATTGACTGTCTACCTGCATCCCGAGACATTTGCGCAAAGAGAAAAGAAAGAAAGGGAGTGAGGAAGAGCGTGAGAGAGAAAGTGGTGCAGTACGTTTCTAATTCTCTCAACTGTGTGCCTCCACATTAGTCATTCCTGTCTTGGTGCCTCAATTAGTGGCATGTATGTTAGATGTTTTTTCACTTTCAACTCACATCATATACTTAATTGCCCACCTAGGTCACTGTGGAAATTAGTTATCGTTCAGCTACGGTGTCAGGCATGGGTTTGAGTGGCTTCTGAGCAATAATGAAAGGTAATGCTAAGATAAATAATCTCCTAAATATTCATCTGGGTTTTGTATTGACGTGCTGGAATGCTTTATGGGAGAAAGCCGCAAAGCTGCTAATTAGCACTGAGTGAACTATAGTATATGCATTTCATAACCAGGAGTTCATTAAATAAATTATCATTTTAATGACAGTGCGTCTGCTGTTATTATGGATTACAGTTTAGAAAGATGTGCAAAGACAGATAAATCCTTGTGAAAAATGGTTGGATGATTGGTTGGATGGATGGATGGATGAAAATTTAAGAACCATAGTGACGGTAGGGTTGTCAACTTTTTGCCATGCAATAAAGGGACGCTTGAGCATTTTGAGCAGAATATGGGACGTTTCGGTGTCCCACTCTTCATTTCGGCCAATATATGGGAAATATCAGCTAATACTGGACAGCTGGCAACCCTAATCGAATGGGAAGGTTTTTTTGGGAAATAATGACTTCAATTCGGTTTGCTCCTATACCTAGAACTATCATATGCCTTCGGAAGACTTAAAAGAATACACAGACTATTTTTATGATACTTTTATGGCACTGTTTCTTGTTTTGGGAGATCTACAGTGTCCACACCCTTTCACTTTTATTGTATGTAAAAAGCAGCGTAAAACGAATCTAAAATCACCTATTAAGTTCCACAGAAGACAGAACGTCAGATTTGGAAGACGAGGCTGTGTAAATGAAGACTGAATTTTCATTTTTGGGTGAATTATCACTTCTACAAAGGCACCAATGAATGCATTTCATAATCAGTTTCACATATGCATTGAGTCCCAGTGGTCTTTTGTACAGAGGATGGGAAGAGGTTGTTGCAGAACAGACAGTACCCAATCCCTTGTGCTTTATGCTGACTAGAGAAATCAGATAAAACGTCCCACCACTGCATTAGGGGAAAGTAGAGGAGAGAGAAAGGAAAGTAGAGCATGCTAAACACACTCTGACGACATCACACTAATCACCTATGCAACACTTTTATTTAGTCAATTACTACTGTGTCATAATGCCATGGTCTTGAATAATGAATAAATTAAATATGTATAAGATGCTTTGTGTGTAATTAAATGCAGGAACGCATGACTCATTGCACCTATTTATCTCTGTTGTACCTCATGTCTTCGGGACAATACCTCAAAAAATCCACTTTTTGGATTAACTTTTGATCGATTACACGTGCAGTGCTTTCACAATAATTGTGTTGCATTGAAAGTATTCACTGTATGCAAATAAGCAACAAAATTAAATTAACATCACAGTGTGCCTGTCATATACTGCAAGTATGCCAGCATTGTACTGTCCTTCTAAATCAAAGTGCAGTAACTATGCCAGCACTGAAACTGAGAAATAGGTCTTCAAAGTTACTCTGTTTTAGTGTGGATTTTGTTGTAATGGTAATTTTCACCCTCTGTTTTCTTTTAATCTGACTATAGTTGAGACGAAAACGTCTGTCACAGGGCAGATCGAAGTCTAAAAGACCTGATTTATGTCATAACTCAATTTTGAGAAAATGTGCAGCTATTGTGTTTTGCCTTTGCAATGCGGTATTCATGAGGATCATAGTGTAAGCCAGTTCTCAAGTGGTTTTGCTTCTGGACTCAGATTTTATTGGACTCAATGAAACACATTGCTGCACCAAAATTGTCATGGTACAAAATTCAATTTGGATGATTTCATGCTCTCGGCAGCCAATAATTCACCACACAAAACTCATTGTAATGTGTGACGTGCTGACTAGCTTCTCGCTGACAAAGAAACTTGCTCCAAAATATCGTAGAATTTGATTGGACAACAACCACATTTATAAGAAACATTTTCCCCTGTTAAAAGTTATCTTAAAAGTCGATGTGCCTATTTATTTTGCTTTGCTAATTATAGGCCTACAATATTTTGTGGTAAAATGTACTTTATTACTTTGCATGTACAGTAGCATTGTTTTTTCCCCTTCTGTCCATGGTCTTATCAGTTTGGGCCTACAAACCCTTAATTATGACATTATTTTTTTAGAGCATTTTCACACTTTTAATCTAAAGGGCTCCCAAATATAATGATCCCCCTTTCAAATGAACCCTTTCCTAAAATATAAAAGAATCTATCTTTTTTTTCACAAAATTTTGTCACAATTTTATTTATTTAAAGGGGAAAAAAAAAAACAAATATAACACTTATAGTTTAATATAAGTGTTATGTTCTGTAATTTGTGTGGATGTCAATTGTAAATCATGTTATAAAATCAACAACTACATTAATCTCTAAGGTAATGCTAACTTTATACAGCCCTAAAAAATGATTTCATACTAATGCTATTTTTCCTGTTATTTCCATGGCCACCAGAGGGGCTTGTGGACCCCAGTTTCAAAGCACCTGATCTATAGATTGCAATTTTATGTGCCATTGCAATTTTATCAGACATTCTTTAGGAATTTCAACAGAAAATTTAGAAACACTGGTATAAGCCAGCCTGCTCACATTTTAATAGACTGTTTAACTAGATCCAAAAAGACAATATTCTCAAACAACTACCATTGGAACCTTTTTCCTGTCTAAAGTGAACAAATCTAGGCAGTCCTGCATCAAAAACTAGTTCTTATTATGAGCAAATTGAGTTATTCTCATAAATATGTCTACTTGCTGACCCGGCAGAGCCCGCTGTCTGCTGCTTTTTAAAATTTCTCTTTTTTCCCAGCATTTATGACCATTAGTAAAATACAGAGACGCGAGTGAGACTGAACTCCAGCTGGGAGCGATGTGGATAGCATGTCTCCAGGCCAATTTATGAAGCAATTAGTCTCACTAAGCCACTGGGGTCAAACTCTCTGTAGCATCATGGTCTAGAATAATATAAAGACTGTGGACATCACGGTAATGTAGCAGAGCAAAGACAGGAGGAGGCACTGTTTTTTTTCTGTCAAGAGATGGTAAAATAACACAAAAAGACAAAATAAAGACATATCTGCTGTCAGTACAAGAAAAGTCTCTGGACTTCTACTGAATTGAGACATCATGCTATGAAAACATACAGCTTAGCTCAGCTGTACTGACAAGGGTTGAACAAAATCGACTCGGTTACTCTAGTAACAACTGTTCCCTGATGGAGGGAACAAGACATTGTTTCGATTTAGTGACACTAGGGGTCGCTCTTGAGAGCCCCGAAACACCTCAATCTTTGAGAAAAGGCCATTTGGAATTGGCGTGTGTAATTTGCATGCCACTCCCCTGGACATACGGGTATAAAAGGGGAAGGAATGGCCACACTCATTTAATTTTTGTGCTGAGGAGCCAAGAAAAGGTTCCGGCCATTTCAGCTGCTAGTACAGCGTTGTGGCAAGAGGGATACAACTTCTCGTTCCTTCCATTAGGGAACGGAGGTTACGACAGTAACCGAGACGTTCCCCTTCTGTCACTCACTCGAGAGCTGAACAGCTGAACCATGTTATGTGAACTGCCGATGTAGGTGCAAGCAAGCTGCTGGTCCTGCCTCGAAGGGGAGGAGCTCTACAAACACAGCGACTGGGGGCAGAGGGAGCTCTGCCCGAGGGAGACACGGGTCTGCCAACAGGGATGTGGAAAATACTTCACAGGGGGATACTGGAGTAATCGGCACCTGTGGAGCACCTATCACAGTACAGTGAATATTAGTACCCGTAGTGGGTCTGGCTGCGAACTCCTCCACCACATTCGCAAACCACAGGGCTAGGGAGGAAGGACATCCAGGGTCCACGACTTCGTGAACTCAACTGGGGGTAAAAGTGTATGTTTTCGCCTCAGGGGAGGGGAAAGATGCTATACGCAAGTGATACATCCGGCCAGCTGTTCCATATTATCAAACTCTACCTGTTCGTACCAGAAAGAACACGGGACGAAATGGCTCAACCCAGAGATTGTAAAATCTTGCAAAGGTATTGGGTGTTGCCCAGCCTACTGCTCTGCAGATGTCTACTAGAGAGGTGCCATTGGCCCACGAGGATGCCACACTCCTTGTAGAGTGTGCTCGAACCTGCAAGGGGGCGGGCATGGCCTGGGTCTGGTAGGCCAATTTGATGGCATCCACGATCCAGTAGGAAAGCCTGTGTGCCTGTTGCACACAGCACCTCAGCCCGACTTGGAGGCATCTGTGGTGACCACCACACATATGGACACTTGCTGTAGGGGAACTCCTGCCTGTAGAAATGCAAGGTATATCCAAGGGCTGAATAAGGGCTGATGTATGCCGCGATGCCATGCCAATCTCAAGACTCGAGTCTGAAGACAGTGCTGAAGTGGTTTCATATACATCAACCCGAGTGGCATGACCACCACCGGATATGGATGCCATATGCCCCAGGAGCCTCTGAAAGTGTTCAGGCAGTTCAGCACTGACTGCACATGCTCGCTTGTGAGGCACGCAATCATCGACATGCCTAACTCCATGCCAAGAAACGAGATGCTCTGAACCGGGGAGAGCTTGCTTTTTTCCCAGTTGACCCAAAACCCTAGACGGCTAAGGTGCGTGAGCACCTGGTCCCTGTGTGCGCACAGCCACTCTCAAGAGTGGGCCAGGATGAGCCAGACATCAAGGTAGTTGAGTATGTGGACACCCACAACAGGGCAAGAGTTGCCTCTGCAACTTTCTTTAAGATGTGAGGGGACAGGGACAGGCCGAAGGGAAGGACCTTGTACTGATACCCCTGTCCGTCAAAAGCAAACCGTAGGAAGGGTCTGTGTTGAGGCAAAACCTACACGTGAAAGTACGCATCCTTCAGGTCTACCGCCGCGAACCAATCTTGATGCCGGATACAGTTGAAATGTGTTTCTGCGTCAGCATCTTGAATGGGAGTCTGTGTAAGTCTCGGTTCAGAACTCGCAGGTCCAAGATTGGCCACAACCCACCGTCTTTCTTTGGCAAGATGAAGTAAGGGCTGTAGAACCCTTTCCTCACCTCGAGGGACAGGCTCTATTGTGCCCTTGCAAAGAAGGGTCAAAATCTCTTCATGCAGGGCATTGTTGACCTGCACTGAAGTGAAGCGGATACCGCTGAACCGGGGTGGGCGCCTGGCAAACTGAATCATATAGCCAAGGGGTTGGAAAGCGTTAGCCATGTGTCCAAGCTCTGGGAGAGGGGCACTAAGGAAACGATCGTGTCTGACGTACCTGGGGCTGGGACCTCGCGGCGGGGAGGAGCAGGTAACGCCACGTTGAGGAGCGTTGCTTCAACCCCAATCGGCTGCACTGAGGGGGACCTTAAATCACTTACCTTGCTCTGCATACCCGGCACCCAACGGCAAGTGCTCTGTGTCTGCCGGCCATGACAATGGTGGCCGTGAACACCGATTATGTGAGCCAAGGAGTGAGGAATCCACTCTTTTTTTGACAATGAGGGTACCACAGCACGTTCGGGGTGCAACGAACACGTCACAAAAGGAAACAAAAGATTTACCTTCCGGCCCTCCACCGGAGGATGGAGTGGTCTGGGTACCAGCTCCGTAGCTGACATCTCTCTCCCTGGGTCATCCATCTCAGGGGCACTTAGGAGCCTTCCAGGTCCTCGTGCAAGGCCGTGAGGTGGGGGGCGTCTGCTTCCTACGGGGGGCTCTATTCTGGGGCCGAGAACTGGGCTCGGCTGTGGCAGAGCCACCTGGGCTTTCGCCGCTGCAGGGGAATGCCCTCAGCGAGCAGACGGGGTACAGGATCTTGAGTCGCGCAGGGGCAAGATGTGCCGAATAGCCTCCATCTGCTTCTTCACCACCGGGAACTGCTAGGCAAGTGTTATTGAAAAGAAGGGTGGCTCTGTTGGTCACTGAATATTTTTGAAAGGCCAAAATATTTATTTAATTGTCATTTTGCATTACTTATTTGTTGCACCTACTCTAAAAATTGAGAATAAACAATTTTAAAGAGTTGGGAGAAATTATTTTTGTAATTTAGTTGCCTAATAATTGTGCACAATTGTGTAAGTAAATCTTTAAGGTGAGTAAATTTAAATTTAAATTTAGCTGAAAATATCCCATATGTTGTCTACATGATAACATATTTCAATTCATTTTAATTATGTTACCTTAAATACAATCACAATTACAATTCTGCATCTTGTTTGCAACCTCAATTCAAATACCATTCAAATTAAGGAACAAAATTGGATTTTAAAAGCCATTCTCAATTCAGTGACACACCTTGGTTTCATATTAGTGCCTGGTTTGTATCCTCGCCTGTCAATTTATGCACTTTCCTCTTGTTATGGGCTATGAAGAAAAAAATCATCTGCAAAGAACATAATGTAATTTTTTCACAGACAGCATTTGAATAAAAAGTCCCAAAAAATGAGGGAAGCTATTTTTTTCCATGATGAAAAGTAACATAAATGTAATAGAAAGTAGACAAATGGAAGTGACTGACAGAAAATGTATGTCCTCTATCAAGTGCATCTTTCTGTCAATGTGCTTGAAGCATAAGCATGCAAACAAATCTGCAAAACCCTTTAGTTAATTAACATCCATGACACAGTACATAATTCCTTTCATCCCTGTTTTGATCCAGAACGGAATAACACTACTTAATGCTGATACCACCTGAGGAACACTGTGAAAAAACAATCTGGTTTAAATTAGCATACTAATTGAAACAGACCATACTAATGAAGTGGTATATACACACACGTGCACACACACATGATTAGAAGGGCTTTTGGTAATTAATAAAAAGGGAAAATAGCTGAACATTTCAAACAAGTCCTGGGTGTGTTCCATAACCTTTGACCGCTTTACTATGGGGAAGGATGACTGAAGAAATTTGTGCTGTGTATCAGCTTAATTAACTAAATTTGCTGGCTTAATCAATGTGTCCGGACAATAGAGTTAAAGCCAAGTGAAGAATGCTTAGTGAGTCCTCGGAAGGACTTTAGGTCAAGAAAGCTTAACTGTGAAATCTGTCAGCAATTCATCCAAACATTACTCTTGGAGTGGAGAGGTCCCTAATGTGAACACATCTTTTTCAAATGTATTGTTACCTTATTGACAGAAATGAACTTTAAACATTGAATAATGGGTTAATTTTGCACCAAGTTCAGTATAAAATTTTAGTCAACATGAAATGGCATTCACAAACAGTGCTGGTATAAGCTGATTGCAAAGTAATTAGTTACTGTAAACGAATTACTTTTTAGTAAAAAGTTAGTTTAGTTAAAAATTATATTTGAAACCCTCTAGTAATCAGATTACATTAACTGACTCTCAATTACATAAATTGATTTTAATTGCATTACTTAAATGACATATTTCTAAAATATAACTATTTGCATGCGAAAATTAACAAGGAGGAAATACATTATTTTAAATTTGTTGAGCAAAATAACAAAAACTATTGTGAAAAGTATTGTAGAAAATAACAAAAGCAGTAATTTTTACAGACTTCAGACTCGACTCCAGATTCGACCTAAAACGACTTCAGACTTGACTCGACAAAAAGGACTCATGAAGTACTGTTCATTTTTTAAAGGAAGTATTTTTGGTTTATGTGTATGGTTTTATTATATCTGCATAACACTTCCCCATGTATAATGATTGATCGGTCCATTATCATAGAATTCGATTATGTATTTCCGCATAAACCACGAAATGTGATAAGAGTGCCATGAAACATGGCGGCACCCACAAGCAGAAACTTCAGGAGGAACATATTCTCAAAGGTAGTCAAATCTAACACACAAATCTAGCTAATATTGTACTGTCGCAAACATTGGGCAGTGAAGCTACATGGCATAGGATTGCCAACCAAAGGTTGGGTCAATTTAAAACTAGCGCTTTTATCAATTCTGTCATGGTATAAATACTGCCTCTCCCTTTGTGTGTGTGTGTGTGTGTGTGTGTGCGAGAGAGAGAGAGAGAGAGAGAGAGAGAGAGAGAGAGAGAGAGAGAGAGAGAGAGAGATAGAGAGAGAGAAATTTGTCCTGTATTTTAGCATCTTGCAGTCAGCACGTGTACAGTTTTTTGTGAACTTAAAACAGCTGGCACTTTTTGTCAAATTATACCTAATGATATCACATTACACTGCATTGCGTATGACATATTGCGCATTCTGAGCCTTGTTAAACTGAACATGAGAAAAACTGTGGCACCTTTATTACAAAAAGTTCAGGTAGAATCCTATAAAAATCCCAAATTTTTGAAATATCATGCATTTATAAATTTTAATTAGTATTTTTTTTGTGTCGTTTAGTGACTTAAGATTACTCGGACTCGTGATGAAAGAAAAACTTGTGAACAAAGTTATGAAATTATTAATGTGGCTACTTTTCAATTATGTAATAAGTAAAGTAATCTGATTACAATTTTATATTGGTAATTTGTAGTGGATGACTTTTTTCTAATTTACCCACCACTGTTTACAACCAACTCCAGTAGTGTGACATTTCAGAGTGAAATGGGATTTTTAATTAGTAAAAATGTCAGGTGGGACTTGATTTTAATTAATCAGCAATAGATTTGATCGTGAATAGTTGGTATTCCATTCCAGAGAGGAGCTATACATGAATGCAAATTTGCAGTCAACTGTAGTACTCACTTTTAAGGAGCCTTTTTCACTGGGACATAGAGGCTAAAGGTCAATTTCACCCTCAAGAGCACCTAGGCTTTATTGCAAGTATGATAGTTGATATTAATTTAGTGTGTTAACCATTGGCAGGATTTTAGAAAGCATACATTACCTACAAAGATATCTTAAAATAATGCCTCAAAAGATTTGTGGTTAACTTTAAGGTAACCAATGGTCACAATTGTCACAATTGAGATGACAAATCGAAAGTTGTATAATAGGTGGAGTAAGATTTACAAAGACAACCCTTTTTGCCTTGAAATAATATGCACTGGTGAATCATGCGTAATAAGACCAAGGATGTGTATTCAGGACAGTAAATAGGGTCAAATTGGATTTTTTACTTTAAATGACACGTAAAAATCTATAGCTTGCTGTATTTTTGTCACAGATTTTTTTACATTTCAGAGAATTTCAGTGCCACATAACATTGCATCTAGATTTTCAAGCTGAGAGTTGCCTACCATCAAATCCCATCAAAAAAGACATGTCACCTCTGCTGACATCTGTTGATTAATCAAAATTTCCCTCACCCTCAGAGAACGTGAGAGCAGGTGAAAAGACTAAAGCCTGAGATGTGTTTGCCTCTCACACCCCTTTTACGATTTTTTACTACGTTTTTGTTCTATGGAGTAAGAGAGGTTGTGCTGGCACAACCTTTAGGGAAATTAATTCATTTACTAAGTGTCTTAATAATTACACTGACATCAGGGTTAATTGCCTAATCCGTACTGCCATAGAAACGTCCTGCTGAAATCCCCACACAATCTGTTCCAGAAATGGGGGCCAGAGGATACCCGCAACACTGGGAGACTTTGACCTAAATAAAAAGTTTTCTCTAAATACGGATGCTCCTTTTCTTGTAATCCTAATCTGGATAATGTTGTTGTTGTTTTTTTTATCCATTCTGAGCAATGTGTGGAGCGTGTAGATATTTTCTCTGTGGATGCCGTATTGGAGATGTAAGTGTGAAATTACACAATGTGAAAGTATATGCAGCATGATGCGTTTTAGAACGCCTCAGTGAGTCTTTCTTGTTGACATAAATATTCTGAAATAAATGAAGCCACAAATAAAAAAATACAAAATAAAAAAAGGTTGCAGCAAATAATGCCAACTAATGATGCATCGTTATAGAAAGCATTTTGTGAAACACATGCACTCCCTTCTTGAAAGGGTTGAAAATCGCAAAATCACTAATAATGCATAGACATGGTGCATTTTGTTTTTGGAGAGCTCTTATAAAGCCTTAGTGTAAGTGAATGAACAGATTATTGCAGGGTAGGACAAAGAGGATGATGGATCTCTCTGTCAAAATAGCACTCTTCTGGGAAGAGTCCAGCTAGAATGAGTATTCTATGGTAAGTGTTTAAAGATGCCTCATTAGCAGAAGAGTGAATGATGCTTGTTATTGATGTGTCAGAAATTGCTCTATATTCCCATATTCACAAATTGTGAATTAGTGAACGAGTGAGTGATTTATAAAGTAGGGAAGACCAGAGCTTTCCACTTTTTTCACAGCTTTTCCACTTTACAGTTATATTGCGGAACATGCTGGCACACTATATGGGGTAAGTTGTCACAGTGGGAACCGTCAAGGTTACTGTTGTAACCTCCGTTCCCTGGTGGAGGGAATGAGACGTTGTGTCGAAGAAGCGAACACTAGCGGTCTCTCTTGAGAGCCTTATGCATAGACAAATCCTGAATGAACAGACGCACCCCCCCCCCTTATACCCGTATGTCTGGGGGCGGGACATGCAAATTCTGTCTGCCAATTTCTCATTGGCCTGGGGGAAATGCGTACTTGCGCAGCCCCGTGGGCCAGCTGTGTACCAGTGCGTCTGTCCCGCGGGGAGCCTCCGTTCATGCATACCAGAGCGGGCAGTGAGAGGTCTCTCGGGAGGCGAATGGGTCTACCTGTGCCTTGCAGAACCATTCCCAAATCAGCTGAACCAACTGGGGGTGAAGCCTTCACTCTCCACTGGGCAAACACTGTCACAATAGCGCGTCCGCTACCACGTTGAGGTTGCCCGGGATGTGAGTGGCACGCAGCGATTTGAGTCATTGCTGGCTCCAAAGGAGGAGACGACGGGCGAGTTGTGACATGTGGTGGGAGCGTACACCATCATGGCGATTTATGTACGCTACCGCGGTGGTGCTGTCTGATCAGATCAAGACGTGCTTGCCCCGAACTAGCCGGAGAAAACTCAGACGGGCAAGAAGTACAGCCAACAACTCTAGGCAATTGATGTGCCAGCGCAGCGGCTGCGTGTCCATTGCACACGGCGCCACAACTCTGTTTGGAAGCGTCTGTGGTGATCAGGACATGTCGGGGCACCTGTTGTAAAGGGACTCCTGCCCGTAAAAAACTGAATTATGTCCAGGGTTTGAAAGTTTGGCAGCAGGCGGGGGTGATATACACACGGTGCGTGCCGTGGCACCATGCTCGTCTCGGGACTCGAGTATGGAGCCAGTGATAGAGCAGTCTCACATGCATCAACCCCAGCGGTGAGACCGCCACGGAGGATGCCATATGCCCCAGGAGCTTTTGGAAATGTTTTAGTGGGACCCACGTGCCTTGGCCTGGTGGACTTGCAGGAGGACCATGGCGTGCAAGGCGGTCAGAGAGGACGTCACCCTACAGGCCCTGGAGGGGAGCACCGGGCGATCCCGACAGTTTTCGGAACACAGGTGGATCGCAACCGCCCTGTCCACCTGGGGGACCGCAGTGTACCCGTGGACCGCTCCGCCGTCAAGAGTAGTGAGAGCGGATGACCGAGAGTATCGATTATGGGCAGTAAAAGGTGCCCTCCACGAGCTCATCAGCTCATCATGCACTTCCGGGAAGAAAGGAACCATGGGGGGGGGGGGGGGTGGGGGGGGGGGGGGGCATGGCTGTGAGCAGAGTCCAGACCTGAAGAACCGGCCCGGGCAAGCATGTCGCCCATCAGGGCGTCAGCCTCTGACTCTAGAGAGACCCCTATTGTCGCTTCTTCGACACAACGTCGAAGTGATCGACAGACGGGGAACTACTGTTTATTGACATAGATTTGTGGAGAATACCTATTTTGGAAACATAAAGTAATATCTTAAGTGTATAAAAAAGCAATCTCACACAACATACATATCTGTATTTAAGATACAGCTACATATAATAAATATATGCATATTGCATACACACATTGTATATTTCCACATATATACCATACACAAATCTATATGGGCTATTTAATGTTTTTTTTTATCTAAAAATGAACATTAGAACAATCCTGAAACATTCATGAAATGGAAAAGAAAACAAGTTTTTGCTTTGGCTTAAATAAATTGTGATAAATGAAATGAAAAAAGTAACAAAATTTGAAAACATGTAACAAATGCCCCCTTATCAAAGAGACAACCCTCCCCAACATGACGAAAAATAGGCTACCCTTGTCCTGTGAACATCAACACAGTTTAATCTTTTGGTTGAAATCTACCTTCATTATATAGTTGACCCTTGCCTGAATGTATGCCAGTTTGGTTTTATTGTGTTCACATGTTTCCTCAACAGCTATTAAAAACAATATTATAATATTGAACTTTAGTTTGGAGAAAAAATTAGCAAAAATGATCAAACAGCATTTTGAACTAATTGTTCAAACCAACATGATTGCGATTTACCCACTTAGGAATGTACTGTCAGCCCTACATACCCAATCTAAGCAGTCGCTAAGTGTTTTTGTCAATCATGAAGCTTTGTTTGCATTGAGACATTTAGTTTCCTTTGGATAATTTAGATATAGCTAACCAATTCAAAGTCATCTAGCATTTTTTTTTTGACACATTTTCTTTCTTTTACCCCTTCACTGAGGTTTCCTATCTATGTTGATATCTCATTAATCAAACTCTGCCACTTAAAAGAAAGGCTTCCAACCCCAGCAGCTTTGTAATAAGATCTGCTGAAGTTAATCACTGCTTCAAACGTGGAAAATTGATCAGCGCATGGACCAGCGTCTCCAAACAATGACATTCATTCATATTCAGAGGTCTGCCATATTGCCACAAACAGTTTCCCGACATCACTGAACAGCCTTCATCTTATATTACTGACATATTTGTCCTTAGCTGCTTCATTCCGCAGTAACAGTCATTTATGTGTTTGAGGGACCAATGTAAGATGGGAGGAGTGTTCAGGAATCCTGTTTGAAAACAATCATTACTTTTGCAAGTGGGCACAGAATTTACACACTTAAATTTTACATTTAAAAATGCACATTTTAAATTTTGAATATTAAAATGTTCAAATGCTTATGATTAATTGAAATATACATGTCCAAACATGTACTTCTAACCCAATATCACAAAAAAATTGTGCTGATTAAGTTTCTGTGTGCTTGATATCTGTCTTTCTGTATTCATATTCATGCCATTATTCATCATTGCAGCTCACTGTCATACTGTCATCAATAGCCAAATTGGACAGGTACCTCATATGCCATAAGTGCTCGCCCAACCTGGTATTTAGTTTTCTCTTGTCACACTCATTGGACCAATCAGAGGTGACCTTCAGTGGTGACAAACAGCCAGCTGCACACACATTCACTTACATAACCAAATCATGTTCTCTCAAGATGAATTGCCATGCAAAATGAACAAGACAAGCCTTTTGGACATTAATCTAAAGCTTAATTCTAATATTTCATATAGCAGGGAGCGGGGTCACTAAAGAATTTGAACACATTTACTGCAAGTGTAACTAAATATTGTACCGTAGGAGCGCTGTAGTTAAATATAAAACACATTTGGTTAATTTATAAATGATACATTGGGAGATCAAGCATAATTGATTTTGTTTTCAACAAATGATGGAGCAATAGGTATGGTCATATATCCCAACAAAGGGAGGTGATTCTTTTTTCATGCACAACTTTTTTTAAATGCGCATTCGCCAAACCAAATGTCATTCCACTCCAATTACATCAGTGTGACGCTTATTATTAAAACATCAAGCTAAAAATACTCACCGTGGTAATTCGACTCTGGTCTCGCGGGATGAGAAATTGGTCTGCCACATCAAATCTCTTATCATTGCTTTGCCATTTTCTCCCATCCACTCATTATTTCTCTCATGTTCTAATTGAGGCTTACAGGCACCTTCATAGTTTGAGTCATGGGTGGAAATTTTGGCACATATTGGATTGCAATTCTTGTGTTTATGTCATCCTTTCCAAGAGCAGATCGATTGCTGGCAAGTGTACAGATGACTTTTCTCAGCTATTGCTATATGGTGGATATCTCACAAGCCCTGCCCTATCTTATAAGAACAATTGATTATTGTTGCTCATTTTGGGCATCTCTTTTAAGTTGGACTGAAATGTACTCTAACGTGCTCTTTTCTTTCACTGTCAATGTTTTGCATCAATTGCAATAGCAGTTTTTGAGAAAACCAATGCACTCCTCTGTCGCATTGCAAATATAAATACTCAGTCATCCCTTTGGCACAAATGCCAGAAACAAACTCTGATCTGTGCTTTCCATTTCTACATACATAAAATTCACAGCCCCTACTTTCTCCATCTGTCTGCCTCTTAGTTGTTACACAATCCAAAATATTTTCTCAGCGGGCCGACAAATCTAAAGAGATCCCATTACAACCTGTTTTGTTGATTCTGACTGACAGCCTGTCAGTTAAGAGTGACAGATAGATGCTGAATTGTTGTCTCTCTCTAAGCATTGAGTCTCATAATTCTTTTATTTCCCCCAAAAGTGCCCCCACTGAGAGACTGTGAGAAATACAGTGCATCTAAAAAATATAGTCTGCATTTGAAATATTTAAATTTCAAGAACGTTCATTTTAAGAATGGTATTTTACAGATGATGCTATCTTCCCCATTGTAGCACCTCATTAGGAGGATATGCAAATGAGAGATGTTATATCAGGATAATGAGATGCTGAATACATGAATATGTATTATTATCAAAAAGTTTAATTCCTTTGAAATGCACAAGTCTGAGATCCAGCAGGCAAGTAGAAAGTATGTCATGCAACTTGTGACTCAGGTCATTGATCTTAATAATACCATATACAAACAAACAAACAAACAAACAAAAAAAACATTAAGATATTAAACCGTAACTGCTGTTTTAGACATTCTCTCAACATGGCCACAGATCCAATATCAATTTGAAGAGCATTTATGGTTACACATGGATACAAACATACATTAAATGTGTTTAATGGTTCCAAGAAACATTACCTATAAAGATAACATTAACTAGACAGATAGACAGGCAGACAGACGATTAGATAGATAGATAGATAGATAGATAGATAGATAGATAGATAGATAGATAGATAGATAGATAGATAGATAGATAGATTGATTGATTGATTGATTGATTGATTGATTGATTTGAACAAACCGTAAGTCCGGTCAGTTTGAAAAGTCAAAGCACACTATTCAAGAACAGTCTGAAGGTCTGTACCAAGATTGTTGGATGTAGCTTAAAAGCTGTAAGACAAGAAAAAAATGGTTTAATGGTCTTGGTTTAATGATTAAAAAAAATATTGTGGCAGGGCGGAGGGCAGGGCCAGGTCATGATGATACACACCGGTCCCGAATCAGGCTAATCAAGTCTCCGAGAGGGATAAAGGCCGATGGCAGAAGGTGGTGCGAGGAGAGAGAGATCATTTACGGACATGTCCGTCATGTGTGTGTGTTTTGTCTTTTGTTTAAGTACTAATTATAAACTTAAACAAAAGACAAAACACACACACATGACGGACATGTCCGTAAATGATCTCTCTCTCCTCGCACCACCTTCTGCCATCGGCCTTTATCCCTCTCGGAGGTTTGATTAGCCTGATACGGGATCGGGTGTGTATCATCATGACCCGGCCCTGCCCTCCGCACTGCCACAAATATATATATCTAAACCAAGTTTGTAAAACAACAGTATGTTGGCTTTGTCATCAAACAACATCACTGGTATTGAAGATGTCAGGGCACATTTGCTGTGTCTTCATTCTGGCTTACCAATGACCTTAACTATTGAGCCAGCATAATAATTACAACCTACAACATGGCACTCAATTTAAAACAACAGTTGACCTTTAAACACACTGGAAACTGTTGGGATTTTCAATCACCAATTAGTCAAGTCTATTCCTGAGAAAGCTAAAGACTCCATGGGGACACCACATCGATTACCCTCTCAGATGCCAACAAGCCCTCAGAACAAGCTCTAGTACAAAGTTTCAAAACTGTGTGTCAGCCACTATTTGCTACACCTTGTTTTCAGCACTTTTGGAAATGGCAATGAATAAAATGAAAGCATTACATAAAAGCAATGGCTGACCTTCAAGGGCTTCAAATTTCAGGTTTCAGACAATGCCTGCCAAAAATTTCATTGTATACAATAAAATAATCAAAATAGTTAGGATTAATTGAGCAGTTATGACAATCATTTCTACCTAAGCAATGTTGCAATAGATGACTGAATGTGTGTTTGTGCGTATGAATGTGTTGTACACTCTGAGTTTGATTGTTGGCAAGATATAAGGGCCAAAATGGCTTCCAATCAGATGTAGCCACAAAAACACTTTCCCCTCTGTGGCTCCCTCCAATCACCGCTGCCAAGGATACTGGAAGCTTAACATCCAGGCTGCCTCATGCAGCCACAATGAAATCCAGACTGTAGAATTTCACTTGAGCTCTCAAAGTCCCAGTAAGACTGTAAGTATCTGTGCTCAACAAGGCCAAATGCCCCTGGACCATGAAAACAGATGCAACATCTGCAAGCCTCAAATAATGTGCATAGAGATTTGTTTGTGTTTATGCAGTGCAGAAAGTGTACCGATGTATAACAATCCTTATTTTTGATATCTCTACCACAGAATCTTATTAAGTTGACCTGCGTGGGCTTTTCCTGATGCCTCCTTTCCAAGACCTTAGAAAGCATAAAAGATTGAAAGCAATCTTGAAAGGTGGGCTCTTATATCTTTGCTGATAGAACCACTGAGCTAAAAACATGTTTTTTTAGGGTTAGGGGATAGAATCTATAGTTTGTACAGTATAAAACTCATTATGTCTATGGAGAGTCCTCATAAGGATAGTCACACCAGAGTGTGTGTGTGTGTGTGTGTGTGTGTGTGTGTGTACTTCACCTACTGGAGGACTAAACTGTCCCTAAAAGTGAAGTAAATCTGACAAAGCCACCCTATGGGGACATCTGGGGAAGTCATCAATCAAATAATTGATTCATAAATAAACCAAATTATTGTTTTAGGGATAATGTTTATAGTGTAAAGGTTTGTGTGAGGATTAATCTCTAGAAATTGGAATTTGCTTTTTATAGGGACAATAGGTGCTTAGATAAAAATGAAAGAAGAAAGAATAGAAGAATAAGAACTATGTTTGTTTGTTTTGTGTTTTGGGCTTTTAATGCAAAACGTTATTTTAAGGTTATGATTTGGGTAAGAGTTAGCCTATGGTAAACAATAAAAGTGAAAAATTGAAAAAGAAAACAAGACAGAAAGATTAAGAGAACTGGAGGCTGATCTAGCTTGACGCATCAGGGCAATTTAATATTCAAATCATGTTGGAAGATTGAAATAATGTGAATGATTAATGCATAAAATAAAGAGATGTGAGACTTTGAGCATCAGCACAATGTCGACAGAATCATATCTTCAAGGATGAATGCATTCAGCAAGATTACATGTTACAATTGGACCCTTAGTCACATATTTCAAGCATGGGGTGTTGAATGAAATATTTATATTGTTTTGAATTGCTATGACATTTATGAGACCTCAACGATCAGTCTGAACCTCAATAGACTTGAGCTTTAAAAGCTCTTTTTAAAAGAGTGGATTCAGATTTAATCCAAGTTGTAAATTTGATGAGGAATCCAAAAAAGCTAAGTTTCATTTGCCTGTTAAGAAAGAAAACTAAGAGTCAACTGAGGCTGAAGAATTCTGACTTGATGAACCAATTATGGTTCAAACACTGTCTCTTAGTCTCCAATTTCTCAATACTTGAACGCTCCATCTTTGATCCATTCAAATCCTTTGAATCACCCCAGTTGAGTTGGGTCATTTCAGGACCCTGGAGAGCGGCCAAACTACTGGCAATAAAGAGCAAATCAGAGGCTTTTATTGTTCCTGCACCGATAAGATGGTCATTGTTGCAGAATGATTGTGATCACCTGATTCTGATCACACTGTTTGATTTATCAAAGATGACAGCATCTCCTACGTTACCATCAAAGCAGTGCCATGGAGTTAAAAAAAAATTATTATATTTATTTTCATGTGTGTATTTTTGTATTCTCTGTTGGGTACAAAAGAAATGGGCATCAGAGAAAATGGAAGTTAATTAAACATCAACACTCAACTCATGTAATCAGCAGAACTGCATGACAGTGTATTCACAAGCTGTGACAGAACAAAGAAATTAAAACATAACTCACTTGTCTGTGCCCAGAAACCAAGTACAAAAGGGGAAACAAAAGTGCAAATTATATAGTATATTAACATTTACTGTAAAACATAGACAAAGATCATCTGGTGCCCAACTCTTCTTAATGTTCTATAGGGCTCGTTCAAGGAATCATCTGTATTCAGTACAAGTTAAGCTCAATTGACAGAATTTGTGGCATAATTAATGTTTTGTAAACTACTTTTACAAAACTAAAAAAAGCAAAAATGTAGGTTACAGTGATGCACTTACAATGGAAGTGAATGTGGTCAACCATAAATGTAAAAATACTCAAAAGCATTGCCACAAGACGTAAACAATATGCATTTAAACATGTTTTAGTGTGATAAAAATCACTTATGTTTTCTGTGTAAAGGAGGAAAAGGAGGGACATGTCTAAGTTAATTTTTGTGGTAAAGCCACAAATGCTGTCAATTGAGCTTAACTTGTCTTGAACCCTGAATATTCTTTAAGGGTCTGATATTTTTTGACGATATTTAGAAATTTGTTGGTGATCTATTCTTACATTTCAAGGCTGCTTGAAATTGCTTTTTGTTTTAGTTTTGCACTGTTAATTATGTTCACACTGAGGTTGAAAATGAATAGGTATGTGAAATTAAATGGATTTCCTGGAAGGGTGACTGAACCTGCTGTGCTCTAAATGAGGATAGCAACAGGAAACACCTCAATACGATGAAGAGAAACCACAGAAGTTCTTTTAAGCCATAATCATGCATCTTATCTGTCCATCACCACTGCACAAATGATATTAATGCACAAGACAAATCTTATGATTCATTAAAAATGCATCACATAAATTTCAAATGAAGGGGAGATGTTGCTAGTTGTCGCACTTTATACTTCTGAGGGTAGGTTTATTTTTTAAATCAATTTCTGTATGGACACACACTTAAAGTTTTGAAAATAAATGCCAAAATGATCCTGGCTTATTATTCCAAATACAAGTGTCCTGTGTATTTTGTTGATTCATGTTTTTCATGTCTTTTATTTTGAAAGTTTATTTCCTGTTTCATGTCATGTGTCCTTAATCATGTGATTCCTGTTCCCTCCATGTTCATGTGTCTTGTTTTCATTGGTTTATTGTTTAATTATCTTGTTATCAGTTCTGCCTGTTCATTGGTTCCCTTGTCATTGTTCTCCCATGTCTATGTATTTAGCCCTCATGTTTACCATTGTCCTTTGTCAAGTATTGAATGTGAATGTAACTTTGTTGTTTTAGTCAAGTCAAGTCAAGCCATAGTCAAGTCTAGTCATGTTATGTTTATATCAAGTCTCAAGTTTATGTTCACATTTATAGTTAGGGTTTTTGGATTGCACTACTGTAAATAAACTGCACCTGGGTTCCTACAGCATCGTCTTTGTCATTGCCAGCACCAGCAGCAACGCGACAACAAGCCTGCCTTGTTAAAACTAATGTCTTGTTCTGTCAAAAAATCTTTTTTTTTTTTTTTTTGTTGTAGGTAAGCTCAACATGCATGTTACTAAATAGAGAGTAGAATATCTGATTTAAAAAAATCAAAGCTGTTCTTCCTCCAAAAGATGATTTCCCCCTAACAATTACAGTGCAAATTGATATAAAGTAGTTCACACACTCCAAAGTAATTAATTTAGAAAAGGGATCCAAAAATGTCTCCTTTTTTTACTTTTTTAAATGAATTTGTAGACAGAGGTCAAGATGTTTGTTTGTTTGTTGATTCATTCTAGTCAAAGTGACGACTTGCGTTGCTCGAGTTCATTGTATGCCGAACAAAGAGGCTATCAAATATATTTTATTCAGGGGTATTGATTGGCCTTCATTAATCCATAGCAAGGTAAATGCAAACCCATCATTCATTAGCATGATGAAATTAATATTGAGTAACTGTCTGCAGTTTGAGCCTCAAATAAGCATACATGACATATTTGATTAGGCACAACGAGATTGGATACTTAGTTTGCAAAAAAAAAAAAAAACAATCTCTAAACAAGGATGTTTATGGATATGTATATCTAAAGTGTGTAGAAGCAGCAAGCTGGGCAGACGGCATGCAAAACATAGTAGGGCGTTCTCAATAAGATGCACGTCTCAATGCCTGCATAATTGATAATGACAGTAATGAAGCCTTGCCACACTGATGTAAGTTTTAAAATTTTAATGAAGCAAAGTTATGCAGTCTTTTGAAGGCACTGTGGCTTTTTATATCATCTTAATAAGTGGTGGTACACATTATGGTTGTAATTAATTTGGAACACAGAAATAAATAAAGAAAGAAAGAAGAAACATACAGGGTGAGGAAGTAAACAAAACAAAAGAAAAAAACGAGGTAAATATTTAACAAATGTTTGTTTTTGAAGCCAATTTCATAGTGAAAATCAGTCAATAGAACACAAATGTTCATTTATGTTTTGTATTCACACAAATGGGAGGTTACAGAGAAGCCATTTAGAGCCTCATACAAAAAAAAGAGGTTGGTATCCGACAGATTTGGCATCTGGTGACCCCTCAGATTCAAACCATGTGACTCCACTGGAGAAAGATCAAAGTTCCCTTATGAATAAACGAGTAGTCCCCATCTGTGTGTGGGTGTGTAATGAGACTAGGAGACTATTCTGTGACCAACAAAGTGACATGGCAAGTCCAGATACATAAGAGTTGGACAGCACAGACCCGAACGCACACTCACCCAACTAATTGCATGACACATTGCTGGAATGCTGGATGCTTCAAAGCACACACACACAAACACATGTTGGTGCGGCTATGCTTATGAGGACTCTCCATAGTCATAATGATTTTTATATGGTACGAACTATAGATTCTATCCCCTACCCCTATACCTAACCCTCACAAAAAACTTTCTGCATTTTTACATTTTCCAAAAAAATGTCCTCATAAACAACATTCATTGTATAATACCCTTGTAATTATCAGTGTGTAACCTAAAAAATTTCCTCATAAACCACTTAAACCTACCCACACATACACACATATACACACACACACACAAATATATTGCTGCTTGCTCAATTTAGTTCATTAAAATAAAACAAATGTAAGCATATTTGATCTATTTGCATTAGTATGAATAATTTTCATTGGTCATAACCGGATGAATGGAAATCCAGATCCAGACTGACATGGACAAATTGGATTTATTAATTTTTTTATCAAACATCATCCATCCATTCTGTTTAGTCATTTTAGTTCTCTGCTTTAAAATATGGTTATTTTTTGTTGTAGGCCTATGCCAGAAAAAGGTAATGTCATAATATAAAAATAACCTGACAGCAGTGTTTGAATTAGAATACCTACAAGAATCCCTACCAAAATATTACAGTATAATTTGATATATTGATAAAAAAATTAGTCATTTTTATATTTTAATGAGTTGTAAGACAAGAGTAAGATGCTAGGCTTATTATTAAACTATACATTTTAGAATTTAAATAGGCCTAGTGGTCACCGTGGCTGAGACGCATAGTATTTGGAAGAGTTTTAAATAAGAATTGACTCTATTATATTCATTATCTTGGTTTAGAACTCTATTGTCACTAGCGTTTATCTGCATGGCTTGCATATTTAAATATTCTGAGGGTGGGTCGTTCATCACAGGCGCAGCATGAGAAATGAACAAAAATATTGCTCCACATAACATCAATGTAATAACTGTTTTATCGTGAGCTAACATGTAGTGTGAGATAAATACAGGCAAATCTACGTGCATATTAAATGTGAGCATATTAATTAACCTCTAGTGACAGTTTAATTCTAAAATAAAAGATGATTTATTGTTAGTAATTTAGAAGTACCAACAATCATAAATCAAAGATTATTGTGAGGTGAAAATGAGGATCCACTCTGCCAGTCACTGTCTGTAAGTTCCTTAAGAAAACAGCACATGGCGCATGTGGGTGTGTTTAGTATATAGAATTATCTGATGTAAATAATCTGCCGTTCTGTCACTGCAAACATTTGGGGAAAATAGTTTTTTATGTTTCCAGTATTGTAGTTTTGATAAAACATCAGGGACCCCCCAAGTTACATTTGTTTGTTTTGGGGGGTGGGTATTCATTTTAAAGGGATAGTTCACCCAAAAATGAAAATTCTCTCATTATTCACTTACCCTGATGCCATCCCAGATGTGTATGACTGTGTTTCTTCAGCAGAACACAATTAAGATTTTTAGAAGAAAATAAGTGCTCTGTCAGGTCCTTTATAATGCAAGTACAGAGTTGCCTGCACTTTGACGGTCCAAAAGTCACATTCAGGCAACATAAAATATAAAAAAGTCGATAATTAAAACGTTTTTAACTTTAAATCAGAGCTTCTGTCCAGGGCTCTGATGCTGTTTGAAATTCTTCCGAATTCTAGAGTGAACTCGCCGATGTGCTTATGTCACGTGATAGCAACGTGATGCGTCAACTGCTGGCAGGAAGCGCTTTTCAAAAGTGAATAATGTTTTAATTATCTACTTGTTTCTTATAAACCTATCAATTAGCTTCAGCAGACACAGACTGCAGTCGTGTTTTCATTTTTGGATGAACTATTCCTTTAAGTGTCCTCTTTCACGCACACTACTGATCGTAAACTTGGCTTTGCAATAGCTATTATACACATAGAGCATATCAATACATATATCTCGTGAGCTATCCATTTCCACAACAACCCATGGAATATTCTGAAATCTTCAGCATATGAGAAACTGGTGGTTTGATTTGTTAGCTTTTAAAGCCAGTGCCTGACAAGCATGAACAAACAGTATTATTATGTCACGCTCACACAGAACATGTCTATTGTGAATATTAATGGTAGCTATGAACAAAGCACTGCTCATGCAGAGGTCACTGCCAAACCAAGCACCTTCATATTGATCTGTTTCAGTGACATCCATTTTTCCTTGCAGTGGCCATATTTGTAATCATCAGTGGGAGGAAGCAATGGAACGATATTAAGAATAATATCCAAACAATTGCTTTTGATCCATGCCAAGTCTCAGGAAAAGTGCATGCAGGTCTGAAGTCAGGACAAATATTGCAAAATTTGACTTTCGGGAACATTTATATATATTTTATCAACGATTCATCTCTACACCAGCAAGTCTGAAGTGACCAACGAGCACACAACCCAGTGGTCCATCCCGTCTGTATGAATGTAAGAGCAGCTTTTAACTCATGAACAATATATATTAGTGTTAGATATTAGTATACAGTACATGATAAATATGTTTACATTGTAGTCTGGTTGTGTGAAAAAAAGTATGTGCTTCAAAATCTTATGATGTGTTATTTATTGATTAATATTAGTATGTAGTCATTAAATATATAGGACTGTAAATTTATATTACAGAGTTTTTTATTATAATGTGTTAAAGTTATGACATACCTTTATACAGTCTGGATGTTATTACTTTAACATCGTCCATGTATTCCACTTGATAATGCTATAATAAATATAACTGACACATGTACAGATAACTGATATGTCGGAATAAATGAGCAAAAAACAGCAAGTGTTTCATCCCTGCTCAAAACCCTATAAAAAAATAAATAAAGCAAAAAATATATAACTTAACCAAAAGAAAAATAGCAATTTTGGTTCTGGAAAGTAAAGAGCATTATTACTATTTCCAGATCTATGCATAGATTTATAAGTAAACATTATGTGTCCAGTAGTGTTGATTATTCATGTTTTTGAGACGTTATAGACATTACTGCTGATTTTCCATAAAGGAATATATAGGAATGCATTTACTAATGTTAATCAACAGAACAGCATTGTATTGTTATATAACGAGATAAAATATAACAAAATGTATATTAAAGTGAATATTAAAATGTACTGTATATTAAAATGATAAGTGATATGCCCCACAGATGTTAATGTTTTTTCAATGTTTTTTCAACTTTTGAGGGAAAATGGTCCTATTTTCCACATATGTGGACTTCACGTTTGTCAGCGTGCTGATGTGTGAAAAATGAATGGATTTTAATAAGTGGCATATCAAACTAAACTAGAAACGCTGCTCTTTACAACCAAACAGCTTTCAATCAAAAACCTTCAACAGGTTTCTTACCAGAGGCAAGTTTTCTTTTGTTGGCGCTGCTCATGTAGAAGCACTTCATGGAAATCAAGGTCATGCTGTTGTGACAGAACACGGTCCGTCAAAAGTTTAACCCTTAAATGACAGTGTAAAGTCTTGTGAACAGAAGTCAGCTGGTTTTAATTCATTTAAATTATGCTTTGAATATAGCAAAGGCAAAATCCAACGTCCACACATGTGGTTCGCACAAGGTTAATATATTCCTTGATACTGAATTATTCCCACTCAAAATGACCAATACAAATTGTCAGAAGTACAAAGAATCGTTGTGCTATCAAGATGATGCACCGCACCGTCTCGTTGCATTGGTGTGAACTGTGGCAGCTTTCAGAGCGCTGCAGACCGGAGCGCTGCAAGTAACTGGAGGATTCATCTCGTCTCGTCGTTACTCTAGTTTGGTCTGAAGTTGAACTCGCTATGCACCCTCCCGCCCACACACACCGAAACACACGCTAGTGAAAGGAAGATTGGTAAGTGTCGTGATACAGAGTGAAATTGTAAGTTGTTTTTAATTACCTGCTTACCTTTAGCTACGTTTTCTTGAGGTAAAGGAAAGGGGATATTTTGGTTTGCTATGGAAAACTGTAGTCTAGCTAGAGTGAACAAGCAAAATACAAGAAATGGTTAACTTAGCAAGCTAATCACAACTCTTTATTCTTTGCCAATAATATAACCTATCTCTATAATAGGCATATAAAACAAAGGTCCTTTAGTGCACTGCGGCGGCTTCACTCCTGGCTGCCTCAAACAATGGGGCAGAAAAGGCTTCACAATCTTGCAGCCATGTCGATTGAAAATGACATACTGAAGCACCTAAGTCACAACAGAGTGATAGATCGTTTTGCCACCCTTAAAAACAGAAGGCATTTTTTTGATGCTTCCACCAATGAAGTAGACAATAAACAAAAAGTAACTGTTGACTGGTTTTGAAAATGATTTCATTCTTAATTTTCCTTTATTTGAATACTGCCTTTTTGTTGTTGATTTATATCATACATTGTATACATCATTTGGCAGAATAAATCATCTTTAATTGAGAAACGCTCAAACCTGTGTTGTCAAATTTCACTATGACCTTAAAATTCTGGTTCTTGGGTTAAACTGTATGCAAGCCAAACTACACAGCGACATTACACTCTGATTGAACCAATCCACAGTGCAGTTACTGTAATTAGAGTAATTAAATAGCATTCTGTGGACAACTTATCTTATATAGAGAGGAATTAGATATAGTATGCTATTACTTTATCATACATTTACATGAGCAGACAGATAGCATTTAAGTCACTGCTTATAGAATAACTCATCAGGAGCAAAGTCTGGCCTAAGTAAATTCCCCCATGCAGCTTTGATGTGTCTAAAAGCAACATTACAGTAACTTTTCTTTAACAGAGTAGAAAAGGAAGAAGAGGATATGTCTGTCACATTTTACTTGTTAACATCTTGGTTTCTTGACTGGTTGTTGACATAAGTGTAGCTCTAGATGTGAGTGCAAAGATTTTGCAAACGCAAGTTACAAATACCCTGGGGGCTAAGCCCCCCTGTCTTCCAATCCTAGTGACGTCCCTGCGGCTGACCCATCAGCCCGCTCTGTTCTCCCGATGGCCAGTCCACCTCTGATTGGCCCCAAAGTGTGTCAGCCCACCGGGAAAATGCCCGGTATGCCAGATTACCAGTCCAGCCCTGTTCATATGCCCTATATACTATATGTATTAGAAATGAGAGATACTGCAAATATATTACTTAATTTATAATCCCTTGAACTGGTAGTTTATGCCTATATTCAAAATGTTAACAGATTCAAATGTCTGTCCAAAATGATCTGCAGTGCAACACTTCTACATTGCCCGAAAACATCAGGACATCTTTTGCAACCCTCATCCAGAACAAGAGAAGAAGTAAATAAAGTATAAAGCAGCATGGAAATATAGACTGGTACAAGTGCTTTTGGTGATTTCCATTAAGATAGACTACAAGGTCTTGTCTTGTTATAAAGTCATTAGTCTCTCAATCAGTGGCAGGCTGGATGTAGAGAAGTGAGAGAGACCGACAGCAATTATAGCGTCACTGACCACACAGGTGTCCAAACCACTTGATCTACAATTCACTAATTAACTCATTATAGATCTGCCTGAAATTGTGTTTTAATTACACTAAATGTAACAATATGATGGAGGGACAGGTTTTTTCTGTCATTTTTTTCTGGTGTAAGTTTGATTCAAGATCTAGAGGAAAATGTAGCGGGTCGGTGAAACTCTTCCCCCTGAGTTTTTCACTGAACCATTTTCAACCTGAGTCCTGAATATATTGACCATCAAGCACCCTATTGGCCTCCAACCGCCTCCTTCCAGTTGCTATGAAACTAGACACTCACCCTCTCTTAAGAGGCAGGAAGCTCTTAACTTTAAAAATCTCCCTGCAGCCAATCTTCTCTAGTGGACAAGTTAAAGATTTGATGTTTGTGTGCTGTCAGGATTGTAATTTCTGATAAGAAGCCATTTCCCTTAATATGCAATGTTTTCTGGCAACCTCTTTAAAATATCCTGATAAGTCTTCTAACATGGACATTGCGGTTTTATGCAGACCGTTAGAGCAGCAGAAATAAATGAATTCTAAACATGGGCTGCCCTAAGCCCTTAAAGTCAAGCTTTGCCCAGTGTGGCTGAATCTTGCTAACACAGTGCAACTTTAAAGCTCATCAGTGAGGAAAGCAGAGTGATAAAAGAAAGGGCAGTAGCTACAAGATGCCCTCTCTTATCTCCACGCAGCAAAGTTTTCATTGATCGGCCCCCAGCTACTGTGTGTGCCAATCCGCAGGCGAGCAAGCTTTACAATTCAGCTCCACCCATCTTGAGTCCATTGATCCAGTCGTACATCTGGGAGAGAACCGCGGGAGACCTTTGAGACGGCTAATGAGTCGAATAAACAGGGTGGATGAAGAAGGAAGGAACAAAAGTGAGGTTAGAGACCTCATGGGTCAGGCGGGTGTCCAGGGTGCTGATGTTGACAGATCTATGCATATGTTTGAAGGTGTATATAGGATACAGTCGAGACCGTGGCAAGATGTCACAAAAGTTACATCTCTGTAAGGGGTTTTAAGTTCAATTTCAGATTAATTTGTGACAAGAACAATTTCAAAATATTTGTTTTCTCTAGCAGTGGTTTTGTAAGTTTATTTGAAGTTTATTTTTGTTAATACTGTCATCCAAACAGAAATGTCAAGATATTGACAGAAATGTTTAACTGTGTTCTCAGGACAAGGGTATTTTAAATAGTCACATTTTTATTGGGGCAAGTTGTCATTTACAATTGTGTAATATTTGTTGGCCCAAAAGAATGGTCGGGTATATAAACCTACAATTGTTACCTTAAAAATACATTTCTACTTGATCTAACTCATAAAAACACTTTTTCTTGATGTGACCTAATTTGCAGGTTCATTTAATCATATTTTTAAATAACATATTTGACCAGTTACTTTTAATATTACCACTTGAAGCACATTTTTACGTTACCTGTCAAACATTTTTTACAGTGTATCTTTTTTTTTTTTTTTCTTTTTTTTTGTATACATTTTTCTCATTAGTGTAATTTATTGCTTGACTGTTTAAATTGTCTTTTTAGTAGCAGTTCCATTGTGACAATTTACCCCTCGGGCGTGTTACAAAAGGTCAGTGCATGTTCAATAACCTGTACTCTCTCAGAAAAAAGTTACAGTTTAAGGTACAAAGTGTCACTGGGGTGGTACCCTTGTTTTGGGTATTTGCACCCTATATATATATATATATATATATATATATATATATATATACATACATACAAACACATAATAATCATACTTTCAAACTTTATTACACTACTAGCCAACCAAATCCAATTAACAAATCCAAGCCAACCTGCAATGTTTGAATTGCATAAGACGCATATATCTCTAGATGCAGACTTAACGTTTTTAGGAATCCTAGCCCACACCCCCTCCTCCAATACCATGTTGAAGTCTTTCTCCCATACTCTCTTGAGATAGGTTAAAGCTCCATCGCCCAGACTCTGAATTAACAGGGAGTAAAACACTGATGCCTCATGACCTTTTCCAAAAGAAGTAATCACCTCTCCCAGAGTTTCTGCTGATTTAGGGGGGTGTACGCTACTCCCATCAACAGTACAAGCAGGTGGCACAGTTGTATATACCTATATATACATAACTGAGATCTGGGGATCCCAAAATGTTGAACCAGATTTTCAAACAATCTCAACACTTCACACTCATACAGGTCACCGAGTGTTGTAACCTCCCTCTCAATCCACTCTGACCAGCAGAAAGGGGACTTACCGATACACAATCTTAAAGGAATAGTTCACCAAAAAATGAAAATTCTCTCATCATTTACTCACCTTTATTACATCCCAGATGTGTATGACTTTCATCCGTTCTTCTGCTGAACACAAATTGAGATTTTTTTAGAAGAATTTCTCAGCTCTTTTGATACATACAAAGTGAATGGGTGCCAAAATTCTGAAGCTCCAAAAATCCTATAAATTAACTTAAAAGTAATCCATACGACTCTAGTGATTAAATCAATGTCCCCAGAAGCGATTTGACAGGTGTAGTGAGAAACAGATCAATATTAAAAAAATGTTTTACTATATATTCCTACATACATTCACTTTCACATTCTTCTTCTTGTGTTTTTGGTGATTCACATTCTTCATGCATATTTCCCCCTACTTGGCAGGGAGAAGAATATCTATCAAAATACTTAAAAACTTAAATATTGATCTCTTTCTCACTCACACCTATCACATCGCTTCTGAAGACACGGATTAAAACACTGAAATCCCACGGATTACTTTTATTCTGCCTTTATGTAATTTGTGGGGCGTCAACATTTTGGCACATATTCACTTGCGTTGTACTGACCTACAGAGCAGAAATATTCTTCTAAAAATCATAATTTGTGTTCTGCAGAAGAAAGAAAGTCATACATTTGGGATGCCAGGAGGGTGAGTAAATGATGAGAGAATTGTCATTTTTGGGTGAACTATCCCTTTAAGTTAAGGAGACAAAAAGCTACGTTTTTTTGTTCTCTGAGGATCATAACAAATCCTTAGGGTACAATTATGTACGAAAATGAGAAAAATATTTTAATCAGAGGTACAAAAAGTCCAGTGACAATCCTTTTACCATTTTCTTGTGACAGTGTACATTTTTCCCTGAGAAAACAGTGTAGAGGTTAAATAGCTTTTTAGTTGACAACACATACATGTGTGTGCATATACATTCAAAATAAAGTATATGCATATACAGAATTTGCAGTCTTTCAAAAATAAACCTACCCTGAGAATTATTCACTGGAGTAAACAGTGTGACAACCAGCCCTGGTCTTCTCTACAGCTGAGATGAACTCTGTAGCTTTTCATGTATTACATGTTCCCTGCTGATGGAAAAATGAATAAAAAAGATTGTTCTTGGTGATACAAGATGCCTTCTGACAAACAAATGGATGTTTAAAGAAAGAATGTGATCTGTTTGCAAAATCTTTGACAGTTGCATACAACAAGACATTTAAGAGAAATATTACACTCCTGAAACCGGGTAACATGACTGATGGTAATAAGTTGGGAGTGTTTTGTGATAAAATCTAGCAGAACTGCAATGGGCTGCTGTACAACTCTTTGGAATTCAAAGCATGCCGCTCTCAGGTTCACATGTATCCCAGCCAGACTTTCAGCAGATTCCTTGGAAGTGATGTTACCGAACTAGGATGGCAAGCTCAGCTGTTTATTTGTACGTGGGATCATTCTGCTTTGTCTCTGCAATCTCAGCGTAAATTCTTGTCAAGATAAAACACGTAAAATAATAAAGAATGAAATAAAAATAATCTCCAGGCTTGCATTCCATTACCATTAATCAGTTTGTTGACAGTTTCGTCCTTTTGTGTTGTTGAAGTTCAAACAATTACTTGGCTAATCCGAATATCTGTAAACCGCCAGACAGAAAGATGATGCAAAGTGTTGATCTTTGATCAGGTTTTTCCATGCTTCATCTGATCTAAAGGAATATTTGCAGGGATTTTGTTTTAAATGCAAATCAGGTCGACTCCAGCAGCCTTTCTGAATTTACTGCCATACAATGTTTGGTGGTTTATGGGTTTATGAAGAGCAAATCTGAAATATATTCCAGTCACAACCCCTCACACATCTGTTTCAAATGCCTGAATGCTTCAAAGTGGAGTAGGATGTGGCCACAATTCCAGGCCTCAAACCACATAATACCGTATAGTTTCAACACAGAGACTTAAGCTGAGACCAATTAAGTGGCAATGTTTATAACTTTATTTCTAGTACTAGTGGTAATTGCCTTTGCAAATAATTCTAGGGTTTTTGAGTGGTTGTTCTGAGCACGGTGCAAATTACGGTGGGTCTCGGGGGTGTCTCAGACCCCCCGGAAAAAAACGGAGAATTAAATTAAATCAAATTAAACCATGCACCCGGTCTCTAAAATTTATATATTTACATTTATATACAGTACGTAAAATGTGAAATAAAATGGCTGTTGTAATCATAGTCCCACGTGAACTTACAAAATGTATATCAGGGTAAATATCTTTTGAACCATGGTGTTCAATATGTATTTAAATTAATAGGTGTCATTAATGTTCCTTTCATTAGGCTACTATCAAAACTGGTAATACTTTATAATTTCTCGAATTTACAAACAACTACATAATGCACAATAAACTGTTAAGCATTGTATAGCTAATATGAGTGTAGTAATGTTCACGTTAACATGTTGGCTTGTATTACCATATAAATTCTAGAGACTGTTTGTGAAAATCCCAGGAGATCAGCGGTTATGAAAATACTCAAACCAGCCCATCTGGCACCAACAATCATACCATGCTCCAAATCACTGAGATCACATTTTATTCCCCATTCTGATGGTTGATGTGAAAATTAATAGAAGCTCCTGACACATATCTGCCTGTTTTTATGCATTGCACTGCTGCCACAAAATTGGCTGATTAGATATTTGCATGGATGATTGTTGGTGCCAGACGGGCTGGTTTGAGTATTTCTGTAACTGTTGATATCCTGGGATTTTCAGTCTTCTACAATTTACTCTAATAGTGCCAAAAATCCTGCACCTCACTGAAACAGAAAATATGATTGGTTACCAATATCCAATGATTGTTCTGGTGGATCAGATTAGTCGGACTGTCTGTCTTGCCAGTGCCATGAGTTGCTTTCCGGTCTCCCTCAGCTCCGTGCGCGTTTAGAGAGAATCACTGTACACTTATTAAAACACACACACAATACACTCAACTGTGAAAAAGTTCTGGCATACTCATTGTTCTGCCGGCCATATGCATCATCACTTTTCTTTATTTGCAACCCCCATCCCCACCACCAGGACGACCACGGACAAAAAAGGGAGCTCAGTTTAGGACGTTGCAAGGTGAAAAACCTTAAACCTAAACATAACCAGAAGTGTCATAAATGCAAATTTGACATGTAAAACGCAACTGCTTAAGTAACCACCTCATTTTGTGTGCTCTTTGGGACTCATACCCCAGTCCTTAATGTCGCAAGTGCAGTGCTCCATCACCTGCACTACTGCATGAAAATCTTCAGATATCAAAAGAGAGCATTGTGTGAAGAATAGGGCAAAAAGTATGTGTTTTAAACTGATAATCTGTCATTTTACTCGTGATTTGTGTGAAAGTGAATTCCGTTGTCGAAAGTCGTTGTTGTAGTGCCTCTAATGTTTATTTCACCAGGATATGTACAGTACAAAGAGCAACATAAAAACATTTAGCAAAAATCTAGGTATAGTAATTCTATAAAAACCAAGGTAAAAAAACAAAATATTGGAAGTATGACTTACAGTTTTCCATCAATATAAATGTTTGGGATTTTTCACCTGTTTTATTGTCTGCTATGTGAAACCATTAATCCGAATGCTTATTCTAGTGATAACATACCTCAGCATCATATTTTCTAAACAAACTGCACGATTTAAGATATCATTCATGTCCGTAGCAATATTTAGGGTTTAAGCATTCTGAAAAAAACTCAAACCTTTGCTTATGTACAAGCAATAACAATAGTGCTGCTTGCTTTTTTAAGCACCACTAATGAGTGGATTATTATACCTCACCTTACCAATGAAGTACTCCGTTTAAAAGTAAATTGTAGCAAGATAAAATATATATATTTTAAATTGCACTTTAAAACATCTCCTGAACTCTTGCACACAACAAAATGATTCATTTTCATCATTGGCTAAATATGAATCATTTAGTGTTTATATAATTAGGAGCTACTAATTTCATTGGAAGCCATTCAATTTCCAAAACCTTAAAGATCTATTAAATCAGGCCAGTAGAAAAATGGCATACAGTATCATCAACATGGAGCTCCAATTTCCTGACTGTCTTTTTTTGTTTCTAGTTGATAAACATAAGAATAAAGATGTTTAATCTCTCGCTAGTATTTTCATTAGAAAGCCTCGGAGGTTTTTCAAGTAACAATGTGTTGTACAGAGATATGCTAATGAGGAGAGCTATGACCAATCAAAGAAAAGAAAACTTCAGCGGGGAGCTGTTGTGCCTGCTGCTAGATTGGATGCTTGGAAAAGTCCTGCTTCTACAATCTCTTTAAATCCCAAAGCCTGATTCTTCCATATTCCTAGTGGCAATGATCCTTTTACTGAATTTTACTATAAATGAACCTAAAACTCTACTATGGAGAATCTTGTGCTTAGTCTATCCAAATCACTCGATAGCTTATCAAACTTGAAGGATACTGACTGATGTCAATCGAAGGGGTGTAGATTTGGCAGATCAAAAGCAATAATAATCCTGGATGAAATACTAAGTGGAAAAAATGGGACATGCTACATCATACTCATGATGACATGCTTTTTCGTGGTTTTAAACACAACAAAGAATAATTCAATTCTGCATGACAGAGCTATAATAATGATGTGTCATTTTGGAGCATTTTAAATGGTCACGTTTTTTTCCTTAAAAGAGAACTGAAATGAAGTGCTTGTCAAAGACGAAGATGTGAATTACAAGATAAATGAGCTTTGAAGGGATTATAATTAAAAACCATTACATATTGTGTTCTGCAGATTAAGTAGGTGTTTACGGGCTGTATTTCATTTGAATAATGAATTCAAATCAATGCTGTAAGGTGTTTCAGTAGCTGTCCTTGAAATCTGTGGAAGGCCTTGAGAGTTTGACTAATTCTCATTTCTTTTTTGTGCTCCGAATTCCACTTCTAACAACCTCATGTCATTTTTAAACTTCTGTCTGTTTCTTTCCAGTAAATTGTCCGATGTTCTGAGCACATTGGGACCCCACAGCCTCAGTCTTGATTAACAAAATTCATTGATTCCTAATTCAAGCGGACAGAGACAGCCAATGTAATTATGTCAGAAATCTTCCCCATCTGACTAATTATGCTTCTCATCAGAGTCTGATGATGCTCATTACAAGAAACAGCAGTAAATAAGAGGCCCAAGGTATGCTAGGCCCGAAAACAGCTTAACCATAATGCTCAGCATTAGAGGAAGATGATGGTTAGGGGCCTTTACAACACAATAATATACAAATTATTAATATATATATGTTATGGAAAAAATATATATGAATTCACTTTTAAATACATGTAATTGTCTGAATTACAATAGTAATTCTTTAACATTTTTAGCATTTGTGAAGCACTGAAAAAAATATTTTGTGGTCAAGATAGCATAAAAGATTAAGTACTTTCTGCATTTAATAAGTTAAAGCAAGAACTTGAAAATATTAAGTTACTTCTAAATGAATGCTCCAAAAATGTAAAAATTAATGCTCCGATTTATAAGTAGGCTGCATACTGTTTTTGATTGTTTGTTATCTTTACTATGTCATAATGTAGCAATCTTAAAGTGGAAAATATTGTAATATGTATTCGCTAATTTGAGTAAATTTCACAGGTAAAGAAAAGAAGTACATCTTAAAATGTATTAATTATTTATTATTAATATTTAAATGCAAAATGGTAAATTTGTAGGTGGTGTTCCCAGCATGCACCAGGATCGAATAATTAATGAGCTGGCATACTGTTTGTACATTTATTTATTGTTTTTAATGTTCATTTTGTTTGCACGTTTGTTAACTTTTTGTTTTGTGAAGCTTGAAGTTCCTTCACTACCAGTTCTTAAAATGACCCATTCGTGATAAGAAAAATATCTGTCTATTTTTACCGTCATCGTGTTTCGTTAAATGCACCGTGTTGAGATTTGCATACACTACCGTTCAAAAGTTTAGGGTCACTTACTCATTCTTTTTTTTTTTTTTTTTTCACATTTTACAATAATAGTAATGTCATCAAAACTATAGAATAATGGAAATGGAAATTTGGGAATTATGCTGTGAAAAAAATTAAATAAAATAACTAAACACTATATTATATTTTAGCGTCTTCAAAGTGGCCACACTTTGCCTAGATTTTACAGAAATGTACTCTTGGCATTTACTCAACCAGCTTCTTGAGGTATCACCCTGGGATGCTTTTTAAACAGTATTGAAGGAGTTCCCATCTATATGTTGGGCACATAGTGGCTGCTTTTAATTATTCGGTCCAAGTCATCCATTTTTCCAAAAACATTTTTTTTTTTAAATAACATTTTATTTTTTGTAATTAAATTAATATGTTGGCACAATTATGTTTTTGTCTACAAAAAGAATTTCAAACATTTAAGCGTACGCCTTCAGATCAAAAGGTTTTTAAGATAATGAGAAACATTTCAGGCAAGTGACCCCAAACTTTTGAACGGTAGTGTATATCTTTTATCTATTGCCAGTAATGAAAATTGATGTTGTCTAATAGACTATATAGCATGCATCATAATGCCCTTATATAAAAGCTTCAGTATGTCATGTTGTACATGATTAAAATGTGAAATGTTCTAATGAAATATTCATGTAATTTGACTAAACTTATTTAAGTATCATGCACATCAGATTTGTAATACACGACGGTTTAGGTATTAACTGAGATGTTTAAGTTACATTTACTCAATCAGTTTAATCAATTTCATGTCATGAAGTTAATTAGATTTTACTTACTTTAACTCCATTAAAATGTACTTAGAAAAACTGCGCAAAAACGTGTAAGTGAAGTAAATCTTACTATTATTTTTTTCCGTGTGCCATTATTTCCCCAGTTGCTAGAAAGACCACTTTTAATAAAATGTAATTCATCATGTGTCCTTCCATTGTACCATCTGCATTATTATAATGGGCATCAGTACATCATGTACTGATGCCCATTATACATATACTGCATATTATACGTGTTAAGCTCATGAAATCAAAATGTATGTTTTGTGGCTTTTAGTCCATGTGTTACCTTTGAAGCCATCTTTATGTTGTTCTTTGTTGATTAAAATCAACTTAACCCATTTACTCATTTAATGGTGTATTCATATACAGACATGTAAAATTGAAAGTAAACCAAATCCCATCCCTTAATGTCTAAAACATTTAAATTGTATTTCTTACAGTTAGGTTCTGGCTACAATAGTTGCCTTTATTTTCTCAATAAATAATAATAATAATAATAATGTTTTTTAAAATCTGTGAATGACCTGTTGTACTGCATGTAATCAATGTATATTACTAACTGACCCACACTTTTTACCATTAAAGCGGCAAACGTTTTGAAGCAATCCTTGTATTAATATAGCCTACAACATGAATAACGAGACAGAGATTCAATAAGATCATGACAACCCCCCTCTGAAAATGTAACTGATCAAGCATTTTAAATTTTGATGCATAAAACTGACACTTTAAGTAGAAAATAGGTTTGGGTGGATCAGACAAATGTTGGATCATGAATGTGCTCATTGTCTTTGTTAAGGATGAATGGTGTAAAAATAGGATACTGTACATTTGACTGAGCGGTAATCAATAATATTGTCAAACCTTTCTTGTTCTTCTCTAAATCAAGCCTCTGGAATCAATACTAACCTTGGCGAATGTCATGGCAACAAACATCAATGTAAATCTGTCTCACAATAAACAACAGGCATCCAGCCTTGTTAATAGGACACATCTGAATACATGAATATTGATATTATTTTATGGAAGTGTCTGGAGGCACACAAGGATATTGTTCTGCTGTTGTTTTTGTCCCATGATAAGTCTGCTAATATCATTACGCTGATTCACATTGTAATTACATTGTAACACAGTATTACACTGCATAGATATCACATATTATAGCCTGAAAGTGGTGAAAACCCGACCTGAAATTAAGAAAGGAAATCTCATCCACCAACGGCAGAATATTAAAAAAATATATATATTGTAGCCCAAACAAATAAGTGTGTCATTAAACCAAAGATCAAACTATCCTTCATACAATGTTAAATAGTTTATAACCTACAAAACTATCTACACTTTGCCACATCGCACTCTTTGTCCTCTAATGTCAACATTAGCTGTCTCTGCTTGGGTAAAAACTTAAAGGAGCAGTTCACCCAAAAATGAACCCATCCTCATGCCATCCCATATGAATATGACTTTCTTTCTTCAACAAAATACAAATGAAGATTTGCAGAAGAATATCTCATCTGTGGGTATATACAATGCAAGCAAATGGTGACCAAAACTATGAAGGTCCTAAAAGCACATAAAGGCAGCATAAAAGTAATCCACAAGACTCCAGTGGTCATCTATATCATCACAAGTGATATGATCGGTGTGGGTGAAAAACAGATAAATATTTAAGTCCTTTTTTACTAAAAAATCTCCTCCCTGCCCAGTAGGTGGTGGTATAAAAGAAGAATAGGAATTGCCAAAAACTTAAGAAGAACTAAAGATGAGAAGAACACTTAGGAAAGTAAAGGGGAGATTTAAATCTTGAAAAATACTTAAATATTGATCTGTTTCTCACCCCCACACCTATCGCTTATAAAAAGTAATATGGATTATTTATATGCTGCCTTTATGTGCTTTTTGGAGCTTCACAGTTCTGGACACCATTCACTTGCATCATATGGACCTAAGCTGTGACTTTCTTCTAAAAATCTTTATTTGTGTTCTGCAGAAGAGAGTCATACACACCTGGGATGGCATGAGGGTGAGTGAATGAATTTTCATTTTTGAGTGAAATATCCCTGTAAGGTGATGTGAAATTAAACTAAATATATGACCTTTTCACCACCTCTAAATCAGCTTTGGGGGTGTTTGTCCAGATATATAAAGTCAGATATAAATAAACCTTATGTGAGGCCAGTGAAAGCGATTTGACACCGCATTCAGTCATACGTTTAGTATGATATTCTTTTTAACCATATAACAATTTGTACATTTGGACTTTTCTAAAATTGGTTTCAGAAGCTCAATTTGATGCTACTTATTCAATGTAACTTTTGTTGATGCTCTATAATATTTATTTAGTTGAACTTGTTCAGAGCTGTTAATCCAAAATCATAATTTGTTTGTCTGAGAATTCCAGCCTTGTTTGCTCTGCACTTCTATATATGAAACTGCAGAACAAATAACTTGTTCCTTCTCTTTGCAAACTACAGCATGTGGATCGCAAATGAATGCATTCCAAAAACAAATGGAAAAAACTGTGCTTATATATTCAGATCCACAGTGTGTGCTTTTCTACACCACTTAAATGTGAGAAAGGAACGGCAATTGAGTCAGAGGCCCCATTTCCTTTTTCAGACATGGCAGCAAGAGCTTGGTTACCAGGGACACAGCACTGATTCTCAGGTCTTGCATCATATATTGAGGATTGGTTTGCTTTCGCCTGTGATTTTCTAACTCTGAAGACCCTGGAAGCTCTGAGACTGAAGTGCAGGTCTGTGCATTACCGCTGGGTTTCCATGGTAGGTACGCTGGGACAGCATGATTGATGCCAGATTTATCATAATTTCTCTTGCTGGCTCCTCTCTACAAGCAATCAGTCTTCATAAATAAATAAAAATCTGTGGTTCATGCAAAGCAGGCGATGTTTTACACATACAGTGCGCATTAAAGACTTGATGTTCAATGCTGTTCACATATCTGAAAATACACCTGTAATGAGAAGCTAGCAGTAGCCTCTTCTCGGTGGATCATCCTTTATTCAATTGTAGAGGGCCACAGCTTGGAGACCAAAGGCACAGCATACACAGTAAGCTGCCTCTTATCTGCCCCTTCAAACTGCACAGAATCTGGAGGTGTGGCTTGCTTCCACAAGAGATTTCTCACAAGCCTTTCCATAGAGATTACCATAACAAACAAGCCATTACCAATGCAAACCCTTTATCTGAACAAAACAATTTAAGACTGAAAACAGCCAAAAGAGCAATATCTTTGTATTTTGTCTTTGTTGCTATTGCCAGAATCACTGCTTTATAAAATATCAATCATGAAAAATAAACAACTGACAATGGCATGACCAACAGAATGTTCACTTTCAAATATAAATTAAGCTCAATTAACTGTGAATGGGGCCAATCTGTAAACATTAAAGTTTCAAAAGCAGCCTATTGCCAAAATATGTAAACATAGGTCTAAACATGATCACAGTGTGATAAAATTGCTTAGCAACCTTTTCTGTGTAAGGTTATATCCAATTTTACAACTTCATTGTCATGACGACACAATGCCGATAAAACCTTTAAGCAATTTTTTCACACTAAAATCAAGTAGAACAGATTTGATTACACTAAAATCAGGTTAACATGAATAATTATAACTTGTGGCTGTAGTTATGAAACACTGTGGATTTGAATGTTTATGGACCCATTCACTTCCAAAAGTATCCCAAAGCATCCCTTTGCGATCTTCTCGCATAATAAAATAATTTCAGGTCAAATGAATATTTCATGTCCATTTATTTATTTGGTGAGTAGCAAGTCAAAAGCAGGATTACGTACAATCAGCCCATCATTACTGCAAAATAAAACCCTTCAATATCCCGATCACTATTTCAGGATTTGTTTTGCAATAATGACAGGATCACTGTACATTATCACTTATTTTGTCATGTATTTTAATACAGTCTAATTCTTTACCAACATCCTACACAATTAGTTTTAGGAAAATTTTGCACAAGTGACCTTCGCAACAATGATCATCAAAAAATTTAATTAGGTAACAAGACCCTGACTCAAAAGGGTTTATTCAATTGTTTGACTTTATTAAAACTTTTAACTATTAGGAAAATTTAACAAAACCCATGGGGTTTGTGTAAAATAGACACATGACAGATTGTGGTTAATAAATGTTCTAGCCTAATTTAATCACAAATACTTCAAAGACTTTTTAAATGGAGGTTCCTCAGATTGCGAAGCAGACAGAGGCATAATTTCGGTTTTTGATTTTGTTGCTAATAATTACTTTGTGGAATATGTATCATTGCCCACCAGCAGGATGTGCAAACTGGGATAAACAGACACATTAATCACGGTCGAATGAAAGGGACAATGAGGAAGACAGAGGAAGAAGAAAAAAAAAAATAAAAAAATTGCACAGCAGTGCTTGTTGGATGACAAGCCAGACACTATTGGAACAGGTTGTGCTGATCTCAAATAAAAGGGCTCTGCACAAAGATTATAAGAGTTTGGAAGAGATCTTTTACAGTGCCATTCTGTCACTGTAATCTGTCATTTTGACTTGAGCTGGTGTCTTATAGGGACACCCCTAGTACACAATGGGAGAAAGGTGGCTGAAGTTGTTTGTGGCAGGCTACCCAGCTTTACAGGCAACATATGATAAGGATTAGGGATGGGGGCAGAGTTAGGGCATCTGCTGCCTGCCAGGAACAAATCCTGGCACTGTTGTACAATGGGCCCCATTGTATGACCGACCATCAGCGTCAAACTCAAAACACTGCTTGATTCAAGAGCTCCATCTACTGACTTGCTTCTTACATTGCTTAGCAAAATCACTGGTCAGAACCTCATTTTAAGTTTACAGTTCCCTTAATACAGTTTTGAAATATCAAATAAATAAATGCAGCACTACAGTGATTTTTTTTTTATGGGTTTTTTTATTTTCAGTGTCCTTAAAAAATACTGGATCTCGCCAGCACTCACTATCATTGGCTATATTGTGATCCTCCCAGAGAAAAGAAACAAGAGTACCAGTCAGTATAAGTACAAGACATTCATACAAAAAGTGTTTTAACCCAGAATGCTACCCAGAATCCATACTGGAGAGAGACACAGTTAAACAGTCACAACAGATGGCTATGATTAAAACACCCACACACAAAGCAAAAATAGGCAAACACAGCTTCCACCAAAATATGCCTACTCTGAATATAAAGTTTTTGCATACTTTTCTCTGTCCTAATACAACACATTTGTACAGGCACATCTTTATGCATACCTACACATACAGTTCCCGAGAGCACAGTAAAATAAAAAGCAAAAACTTGGGGATACTTTGTCATACTATTTGTTTGTCAAACATTCACACAAACTAATGTGAAAACCAGGGATAACATTACAAAAGGATTTAAAAAAAAACAAAAAAAAAAACTGGGCAGCAAAATTTTTGGTTTTGCATGAGTGACGCACTTCTGGTTTCATCGCTACTGCTGTTTTCCTCTTCTCCGATTAAATTTTTAACCACTCTAAAGTATTACATGTATATAATTTCATAGCTTTATATAAATATTTACAAACATCAGTTGTGTCCCATAAGAATATTTTTTATATAAAAAAGTAGATAACATGTTAATGCCAAGGAGGAGAAGCTTGCATTGACAAATTACAATAACTTAACCGTAAAAAAAAGGCAAAAACAAAAAAGTTTGATACAGTAAGTGCGACAGCCTCTTCCAAGTCTCTAATACAGAAAAAAAAAAAAAAAAATCAAGGCTTTGCACGTGATGTAGCACCAGACAGGTTCGCACCTCAGTGCGCTTGAGAAACTACCTTGAAGAAATCTTCCAGGAGGTCATGTGCAGTACAAACCAAAACAATAATAATAAATTAGTGTTGGATAATTTAGGATGACTTTTATTTACAGAGTTAAATACGAGGGGTTTTTGTGGATGGTGATGGAAGTGTAAAGGAAAGTAGATGGCAGTGCGAGTTCACAGCAGTCTTGCAGCACATTAGAGGAGAGAGAAGGCGCTCTAACATTCGTCTGTTGAGAAGCTTGACGGCTCCGAACAGAGTTTGGAAGGAGAGGTCAGGGGGCCTCGGTAATACACGGCCAGTCTGATACGCAAGTGTAACGTTGGGTAAACTTTGGGGCTTGACAAAACCCTTAAAATGACCAAGGGTTAATCTCCAGCGCCTATGTCCTGGACAAGGCTCAAGTGGTTCATGGCACTGTTGAAGGCGCTTTGCACAGCTTTACGGATACCTGACGTTCTGCCTTCCAACATTTTACTTTTGTCTAAGGTCTTGTCAATCCCAAACGGTACCATCTTGGATTTAGGAAGCCATTGCCTGAGGAAGATTGAAGAGTCAGGGTTATTTTAAAACAGCAACAGAAGCTGGACTTATTACACCTTATCCTTACCAGGCACAATGTGTCAAGTTTCTAGAGTAAAGTAATTTTTCTGTCCATAGAGCGCAACAGTGCCAGCCCACTTTTTCAGCCATGTTGGTTCTGGAAGTTATTTTCCCCGTGTGTTTTGGACAGTTGCTGCAGAGCTTGTTTTGTGTGCTTTGCTTTCCGCAATTCTCTGATTGACTGATCCATTCTCATCAAGATCATGGGTATTGTAGTTCATCACCAGGAATTCCTCTATTAAGGGAATATTCCGGGTTTAATATAAGTTAAGCTTAATCGACAGCAAATGTGGCATAACGTTGATTAACACAAAAAGACACCCCTACTTTTCTTTAAAAAAAAAAAAAAAAAAAAAAAAGCAAAATCGAGATTACAGAGAGGCACTTACAATGGAAGTGAATGGGGCCAATTTTTTGAGTGTTTAAAAGGCAGAAATGTAAAACAATTTTCGAAAAGCACGTACATTCATTCTGTTTAATCGCCGTTTTTATGCTTGTTTTAGGACCTTGAGCGCTATGTTGTCATGGCAACAAAAGCTTCTTTTCCACCATCGGGCTGAATGGTTTGGAGCATGGTATGGAACGGTTGCAGTAGCATTTCCACATGAGCACAGTTCAGCACAGCTTGATTATAAACTATTCTCAGCACTGCTAACTTCAATAGTGCTGGTGGAATGGCTTTAGTACGCATCGACTCACAATTGTTAATTTGCCAATGCACCTTATAACGCTATATACAAGTTGTTTCTTGCTCACCAAGTTCACTAATAATAGGCTGTAGTTAATAAAATGTATGTTTAGTGTATCTTCATTATTTTATGATGGTTTAACTAGTATTGTTGCCTAAATCTACTTTTCTACATGCCTTTTTCGTCAGGTAAGTAGATTACTAGCTCATTAAACTCAAAATGTATCAATATATACTCATATACTATTTTCAAATAAAAAAAAAAATCCTTTTTAGCTAGTCTGGGAACTTTTACATTTGTGTGTTCAAGTTTAGAGGTAAACAAGCCCTGAGCAAATGATGATAAACCCCTCAATTTTTTCTCTTTGCTTTTGTGTCTTTGCTGTTTGTTAGCAGAGTAAAAGCAAGGAAAAAAGCAGTACTAAAAACTGGAATATGCACTCATGCTCATATTGTGCACTCGCTCAAATATTTACCTCTCACGCGCTCAAAGGACGGAGCCATTATGTACATTCTCCTGATTTTTCCATACCACAGTGGAAAAAGAAAGTGTAACAGCGCCAACTGGCCCAGAACAGCATGGTTTTGCAATGAGAACTGTTCAGCCCGAAGGTGGAAAAGAAGCTAAAGTTGTAAATTAGGAAGGTTAGCAAGTAATTTTATCACACTAAAATCTTGTTTCATTGTAAATCAACATTTTGTAATAAATGCGGTCGATTGAACTTAACTCGTACTGAACAGAGAATATTTTTTCTGTCTTTAAAAAAAGCTCACACTAAGTTTATAAAAGGTTTATAAATTATCGTTAAAAATACATTTGTCTATGGAAAAAATGTGTGGGATTTTTAGTGTGAACCAGACCGTTGCACTCTATATTGAAAATGAAAATGCCACATGGAGCAACAAAATCACAGCCAATAGGAAAACATTTTATGCTTACAGCTAAATGGAGCAGGATTTCAGACTAAAAACAATTAATTAAATGAGTTGGGCAACCCAGTGCAATGCAATAGAAATCAAAACCAAGAGACTGACCTATGGGTCTGTTCCAAAAACTAGTGAACTTCCTCCAGAGGAAGCATTTTAAGACATCATAGGTGTGGTACAGATGCAAAGGCTTTTCCAAAAAGGTAGGTATCTTAATTACACTGCCTCTTAAGACATGTTATTTTGGCCGAATTTTAAGATAACATTGAAGGTACTCTTCCCTGGTTAAGCGATCCCAGAATGCACAGTGATGTGTGTGAGGAGTTATTTGAATGATGCGCAGAGCTGCCGCCTATATCATTCCAAATCGCTTTCTTAAGAGGCATCATTTCAGTAAGGATGCTGCCATAGAAGGCAGCTGCCCATGTAGGCAGGTGACAGCGAGGCAGCTCACTAAGTTTTGGAACAGACCCACTATATCTTCTCAGTTGGTTAAACAAAACAAAACTAATTATCATGGTAGAGAGCATTTGTTTGTTGATCACATCAAGCCAAAAAAGTTATAGTTCTGTTATTTTGTTACTATTTTATCTCCCTCATATTCCAAACCTGTATAACTTTTTTCCCATGAAACAAAAAAGATGTTTGGCAGAATGACTACGTTACCATATCATTTTTTAAATAATAGCAAGTGCGTTTCAACTGTGAAATCATATGGTTTTGGAACAACAAGAAAGAAAACACTGACAGAATTTTTGGGTGAATTTGCCCTTTAAGTAATTGTTCAAATTTCATTTTTCACAGTATATTTTTTTGAATACTTCTAAGTGCGATTTCTCACCAGTTGCGTTTGCTGTCGAAGAAGCGGACGAGGAAGAGTTTCTCCTTGGACCTGAACTGCATCAGCTCTCCGACCCTGAGCACGTCCCGTGGAGGGGTGGGAATGAACTCGCCGTTGAGTTGGCAAACCGCTCGAGACATCTGAGGATCTATGATCTACAGGTGGGCAGAGAGGCCGTCAACAACACAGCGCTAATCCTCTAACACACATCCCGAAAGGCCTGACCTGGTGGTGGTAACTCAGTGTGCCTGTTACTACTAATGCAAAAACTTTTGGAAATGTAAATGGTTGCCACAAGACACGAGAAACACACACACAGTCGCTTACATACACGCATACAAAACAAATGTACACACATACACATCCTGGTTGATTCACCTGGCAAGTAATGTTATGGTTGAGTGTTGGCCACTGAAAAGGCTGATGCATGAAATAAGAGAAAGAGAAGGAGAACCAGTCTGTGAAGGGCATGCACACATGCACACTCACCAAGGCAGGATAGGAAGGATATCCACTAAGTTTGGCCCAAACTACTTTAAGGGGCTCCAGATTTAGTGGTGAAGTGTTAGCAGGCATCCAAATATTGCTGCTGTCAATCTCTATGAAAGTAGGAATAGTGTAAAGTTATGAGGGGTTCACCGTAAAAAAAAAATAAAAATTGCGCAGAACACCTCAAGAGCCACTGCAGTATTTGGCCAATCAGCAATCAGCAGCAAAGGGTCATATTTATTTAACGGAAGCATGACGAGCCATTTATCTGACACCATTATGCCTCAAACGGTATTTGCAATACTCAATTTCTTTATTATTATTTTTCAAAAACAAACTGCTCATTTTTATCAAACAGGCTAACATGGATGATTTGGAAAAATATTTTGGATCATATGTGGTTTGAATAAGCTAAACATTTCAAGTGACTAATGAGCCCACTCAGACTCTGACATGCTTGCGAGTCAGAATGCAGAAGTAAGCTTACTATTTCTGGGCAAGCACGTGGTAGGCCAAAAGATTTCACTCAGCAATGGTAGGCAATTAAGGCGAAAACTATGAGAAATTTGAAATTAGAAATTTGGGATGGAATTAATTTTAATTGAAAATAGTTCACCCAAAAATTGTAATTCTTCATCATTTACTTACCCTTATGTAAGGTTAACTATTGTGGGTGAACTATTTCTTTAAAGTGCCATGTTAGCAAGTGAATGTTAGCAGCAACTACCCAGAGTGACAGGATAAGCCGTGATGACTATTAAAACATGAGGGTTTCGCACATGCAGACAGTACAGCAGTAAGCAGAGGTCTTTTATGGTGTTAGACAAAGCCATGAAGAGCAGGTCAGTGCCAAAGCAAGCAAAAGAAAGGACAGCAAGCTTCCACAGAGCTGACAGGACACCAAAGCAGCTGCCGGAATGGGTCTTCTATGCATCGCAGCCAACCTATTGCACTGAACTGAAGGATGGGGCTGGTGTAAAAACCAACAGACCAAATCTCGCCCGCTAAAAGCTGGACGCTCACCTGCTGCCATCTTACTGGCTTTGGAAATGTTCCCCGTTTCCACACATTTGACCAGCTCTTTTTTATCGTCCGTCGTATTTCGTCTCGCCATTGCCAGCTTCCCTTTGCCACTCCTTGCATGACTGACATCACTGAAAACGATCCAAAAAAGCTGTTCAAAATTCATCACAACTAAGAAAACCTCAAAAACACTGTGCACCACATATCGTGGACCGTGATAAATTATTGAATTTTTGATGGTTGGCAATGTTGATAATGTTTTGACTGGACATTAAATACCAACATTCAGTGGTGGACAGCTAAAGACTTCAAAAACTATAGTAATTACTCTGAGCTGGATTTGCTATTGAACAGCTCCAAGACTAAAATTAAAAAGTTTGCATCAGTCTAACGATTCAATGACTCCCCTCCCCTGGATGAATTCAGAGTCTGACACACTTCTCACACTGAGGCTCGAAATGAACCAAGAACAATTTTCTCTATTTAAAAATGTAAAATTGGCATCATTACTGACTGGTTGTTAATATGAAATAGGGCTGCAAAGTTTATCTAAAAAATTGAGATTACATTCATGGCTGCCGCAATTAACCAATTGTGAAAAGTGTAAATTACAGAATTCTGTAGGTATATTCCAGTCATAGCTAACTTTTGCAACATGGAGCACTGTAACCAATCAGAGACATGTCTGTTGTGCATGAATAGAAAGATGAATCGGAGTGTTTAGATACAGAATTACTTATTTTTTTTTAATTTTTTTTTGCCATTTGTTTAAAAATCTATTAAATATACTCTAGGAAATCTATGACTTAAACATGGTAAAATTTATTTAAACTGACTTGGAAGTACTACGGTCTTAATGGCTGCTGAAGGAATTATACATTTAGCTAAAACACACAGAAGGGGCAGGGAATGTGTGGAAATTTTTAATGATCCGTGTCCCAATTCTGTGGAAATCTGCAGACTTTTCTCAGGAATTGTGCACTCACAGATTCCATGTCTATCAGTAACAGTCCTAAAGAGGGACTTTAGCGCAATTTTCTGTCTCAAATGTTTAAGTTATCCACTTGTTTTAGAAGTTTAACATAAATTAAAAATATGGCATGCATTGCCCTAAACAAAATGTTTAATGGAAATAAATTATATTAAATCATGATTACAATATCAAGGGAAATTATCAACAACTATGACTTGTAATTGTGCAGCCCTAATATGACAAGTGTTTAAAATATAGATTTAAGATTAAAGATAGATTAAGATTCAACTTTATTGTCATTGTGCAGAGTACAGGTACAGAGCCAATGAAATGCAGTTGTTTTCACATATCCCAACTAAGCTGGGGTCAGAGCGCAGGGTCAGCCATGAAACAGCACCCCTGGAGCAGATAGTCAAGGGCCTTGCTCAAGGGCCCAACAGTGGTATCTTGACGGTGCTGGGGCTTGAACCCCCAACCTTAAGGTCAGTAACACAGAGCCTTAACCGCTGAGCCCATTACCACTTATCTCTTCAGTGGCATGCAGTTTCAAGCTCTTTGATCTCATTTGATTTGAGTTCTTAGTCTATTGAATGTTCTTGGAAAGTTTTTTTTATTTTTTTTATTTTGTCCGCGGAATGATCCAAAAACAATTTAAACTGCAGTACAGTCCATTGAAAAGACCGTACGATTGTTCCTCACAGCCTCATTGCCATTCCAATCAAATCAAGGATGGCGCTGCTATGAATAAGGTCTATTAAAGGGCAATATTTGATTTGATTTTTAGGGGCATTTTATACCTTTAAAATGCTTTAACCAAAAAAAAAAAAATGAGACATCATTCTTTCATGTCAAATGTTAAATCAATTGATTAACCTTAAAGTTATATCTCACCCAAAAGTAAAAATTCTCTCATGATTTACAGGTCCTCACCCTACTGGCATCCTACACGTGTATGACTTTCTTCTGCAAAACAAAAGTTACGATTTTTAGAAGAATATTTCAGCTCTGTAGGTCCATACAACGCAAGTGAATGGGTGCCAAAATTTGGAAGCTCGAAAATAAACAAAGGGGAGCATAAAAGTAATCCATATGATTACAGTGGTTAAATCAATGTGTTCAAACATGATGTGATAGGGTGAAAAACATAAATATTTGAATAATTTTTTATTATAAATTCTCCTCCTTACCCAATAGGGGATGATATGCATTAAGACTGAATTACCAAAAACAGAAGGAGAATGTTAAAGTGAAATGGTGATTGATTGTGCAACGAGGAGAATTTATAATAATAATTAAAAAAAAAAAAGATTTCTCTGTTACTTATATCATATCACTTCAGAAGACTTAATCAGCAGAGTCATCTGGAGTACTCTTATGTTGCCCTTATGTGGATTTTGGCGCTTCAACATTTTGGCACCCATTCACTTAAGTTGTATGAACTGACAGAGCTGAGAAATTCCTCTAAAAAAAAATGTCACACACCTGGGATGGCATGAGGATGAGTAAATGATGAGACCATTTTTATTTTTGGGTGAAAAAATAACAAATCCTTTAATTTCACTCAACTACATTGAGAATGTTTTACCTATTATGCATAAATTCAATCAACAAACATACTGTATACAATAATACATAATTAGGCCTAAATAGAAGAATTAATTATGGGGTAATTTTTGCCCCAATATTTAACATTTCAGGGGCATTTTTAACCCGAGTACGCCTTAATTTCTAAACCTACCCCCACTGTAAAACTTTTGTAGGAAACTGCAATATTCTGTAATGGTTTTAATCAAGGTGCTTATTCACCTTATACACCTTGCGTTTTCCTGGATGCTCCCACTTCCGCTGGAAGAGATGCTGGACTCTGAAGCACAGCGGCGGCGAGGCTCTGATGGTCGACTCACAGTTAGCCCTTTCTTCGGCTCCAAAAAGCCATTAGACAAACCTATCAGCACAATACACAGAAGGGTCAAGCATATGCATTTATATGGGTACCCTGGCTATTTCTCCAAATCAAATTACTTTCTGCATCACTAAGTCAACCTCAATGGATTGTGCTTGCATTAGTGTTTACCAGTATCCAAGCGTTTGACAGGACACTCATCCTCTTCTTCATCCTGACTGTCTCCGCTTGCATTACGTGTCCTTTTCCTGTGCTGAAGCAGGGTTTCGAGCCGAGGGATGACCACTGACAGGAAGGTCTTAGAGCCCAACTGAGGGCAGTCAACTGGGGATTCACTCATGTTTGAAACCTTCTGTGGACTCTTTGACTTCTGGAACAGCACAGCCGTCCGTCGGTTGACTGTATTTGCTGGTTCGGTAACAGTGGAGGTAGCGACCATAATGTTATTTTCAGAGGGCAGAACGTCAGGTGAAAAACCGTTTATAAGTGAGGTAGAAAGCGTCTCCCCGTCGAATTTGACCCTTTTTGGGCACTTTTCAGGGCTGGAATCCACAGGTTTCAGTGTCGGAGGTTCAGAGGGACTTGTGGAGGATGTCAGATGTGGTACCGAGTCTGAAGGCTCCAGTTTTGGAGGAAATGACTTGAAACCTGTAAAAATAGATGAACTGGTTGTTACAAAACCAATTTGAAGGTTTTCACAATTTCAAAAGGGAGCTCAAATGACATGCACCAAAGAACAGATACAACTGAAAATAATTAACATTTAAAGCAAGTAGTATGTTTGAAATTAATTACAAATTGTACATATAAAGTGGTCCCCAAAATTATTTCAACACTTAAGCCACACTTAATGTATGAATGTCAATGCCTTAAATAACAAACACAAGCACACTTTTCATGCAACACACATTTCACAAATAAAGCTTGTAAGCTTATAATGATAAAAAAAATATTCTGTTCAAAATGAATACAAGTAACTTTTAAAAACAATAGGTGCATGTCCATAGTTAATGTGATGATGAACTACACCTGTATTTACTCTGCTAGGACACCTGTCCGAATTTGTGAGAACTGACTTTATTAATCCAATTAAAATTACCTTGTGGCTAGCTGGTTAAAGTTATTGCAAAAATAGTAAATGTAGTTCTGAGAAAAGTATATTTTGTTTGTAGCTGCCACTCAGTTTAATCATTTTATACTTCTGAAAATATTACTGTATATTGCTGATATTATGTGATTAGATAACTAAATTTAGATTAGAACTAAATTTGAGCTACTATGACAATTAAATATATCATATGATTCAACAGTAGAGTACCTTCTTCCTCTTGGGCCTGTGGTACTGAAAGCGGCATATTCTCCTCTTCTTTGGGATCGTTTTGCTTTGATGAAGGGGGCTCCGTTTTTTTACCCATTTCCATCCGTACGTCACCAATGGTCCTTTTGAGTAACTTGAGCCGTTTGCTCCTAGAAGGGCATGACTTCATGACACTCACTGAATCCTGTGTCTCCAACAGCTTATTCAACTGTTCCTCCTTAGACATACGTTCTCGATTGGCTGGGTTTAAAAGTTGGTCAACTGCAGCAAAACAGAAGATAATCCATTATGGTTCATCAACAAACCTAAATCTCAAAACAATCAATGGACATTATAAGGGATAGTAAAAACAAAAACAAATTCTGTCATCATTTACTCTGCCTTGTATGGTTTCATATCTGCATGCATATATTCCATGGAACACTATAAATATCAGGCAGAATGTTAGGGACTTCACACAAGAAAGTCATTCGTTTTGGAACGAGAAGGTGAATAAATGATGACAGATATTTTGGGGGTTAACTACTCCTTTAAATGGGTAGGTTCTTACCAGCTTCCCAGGACAATGATGGAGGTGGCTCTATCTTAGGAGGCTCAGCGAGGTGCATTCCACTGGTGAAGTCAAAGCCTATCCGTTCAATGTCCCGCCTTGTCTTCCTGAGGATTGCTCCACCATGGTCTCGTAGACGTACAGCAGCGCGGTAGAAGGTGGTGTCCTTGGCATTGTACTTCATGCAGTTGTTAATAATGAGGTTGAAATCACCCTCAAACTCATCCAGGTTTTTGTACCCATGAGAGTCAATGCGTTTCCTCATGGTAGAGAAGTCCATAGGGTGCTTGATGTGGTCTAGATAGTCAGGAACCTAAAGACAAAAAAGAGAGAAGACAGACTGTGGAACAAGAACCTAAAAACGTCAATAGTATGAACCATGTACATACATCACTACTCCAGATGTTTAGATACACCAACTCATTCTTGATAATCACTATTTTGGCCACTTTATAGTATTACAAAGAAAAAGGCATATAAACTATGAAATAACACAAATGGCAGTATGACAATTCTTGTAGAGACCAAAACAATTCACACACAGGCACAATTTCTATTTGCCGACAAAACTAATTTCAGGCAATAAAGCATAGACTTTAATTCAAAAGATTTTAAGGCAATAAGAAAAAAATTGTGTGTCCAAACCTTTGACTAGTACAGTTTGCATTTATGGAGAAAATAAATACAAAATTTCCCCGTCAGAATTACGAAGAGTTGACTTGAAGCTCACTAGAATGAGACAGTCTTACCTCTTTGATGCTGACAGGCTGGGCAAAGATTTTGGTCTGGTCCCTCTCCTGCAGCTGATCCAGTACCGCACGCAGCAAGACAGGAAATGGAGTGAGCTGCATTTCCAAAACTGACTGCTGCAATTTCATCTATAGAAATCAGACCAAAACATGTGTATGTAGTACAACTGAAATTTACACACATGTATTGAATGAACAAATGTGAGATTATTTACATGTGAATGCAAACATTACCATTGCTATGTGATATAGAAAAAAAACCACCCGATTTTACAATTGAAATACCCAATGGCTTCACCGCTCAAGAAAAACTCAACACAATTTTCTTCCCTCACTGAAAGAGGTTTATTAAAACTGATGCCTGACAGCTATTTGAGCAATTCCTCTTCCATCTGACATCAAATGACAGTGACTGTACCTCCTCCCTCTTTAGCTTCTCTCTCTTACGAATGAGCTCCAGCAGCAAGCGAGCTCGCTCCAGGTCGTGCCGTAAACGATGCCAGTCCTTTAACTGCTCTGTCAGATCTTGAATGTTCTCCTCATTCTGCACCTGTTGTATAAAAATGCAAAATTCCACTCAATTTCCAGAAAAAATTTAATCACAAGTCCACAAATATCTGGTGATTTGAAATTCTCACCTGTTCTGGTGGTTTTTGCATCTGTATGGCCGTCTGTAGGCGTCTTATTAGTGGTACACCATTTCTTGACTGCCTCTTGAGCATCCAGTAACTGAGAACACGTTTAAAAAAAACCTTCTTCTTCTGGAGAGAAACTTGGTTGAGGATTGTGTTGAAACTGGAAGTCAAGAAAAAAGACACACGCATCAAATGCAATAGAGTATTACAAAGCTTAAAAAGATTTTAAAACAAAAGATACAGAAAAAATACTAGCATCTTTAATAAGAGACTGCATTATGTCTAGGTAAAGCTGGAACCCAGGCCACATCCACAATAATAATTGTTTGTGTGACAAAGCATTGATTTTGCTATATTTACACATCTCATTCATGCTCAAAATGGCATTTTCCTTCACTGAAGACTGAGACTTTCAAAATGCTCTCCATAAATTATCAATTTAGAAAACTAAATGGAGGTTCCAAACTTTAACAGATTAGGATGGAATTGATCTTAATAAAACTAAGAATTTCTAAGTTACATGTCTATGTACATAGGCCACATCCACATTAAAATGTTTTGTTTGAAAATCCCTTGATTTTGCAATGTTTACACCTCATGCACACGTCAACACGTTCCTCCACCGAAAATGGTCTCCATTACCACATACTTTGGGAAATTATGACATTAAGAAGCTGAAAACTCACTCTAGATGATTTTTCCAGTAACTTTCAGATAGGCTTAATTAACATGGAGGTGGTGGTGGCGTAGTGGCTAGAGCACAGGGCTGCTAATCAGAAGGTCGCTGGTTCGAACCCCACGGTCACCACCATTGTGCCCTTGAGCAAGGCACTTAACTCCTGGTTGCTCCGGGGGGATTGTCCCTGTAATAAGGCTCTTTTGGATAAAAGCGTCTGCCAAATGCATAAATGTAAATGTAACAATCAGCAGCCAGGTGGAGGGAGACGAAACGCACATTAGCGTCTGCAGGCTGATCTGAACGTTTTCATCGCAAACTATGATTGTAATCCATAGTGATTCATTCAAAGCGTTTTTTTTCCTACACTAAATGACTAATGAACTCGGAAAGCAAAGCCACAACAGTCAGTTTTTATTGAATGTAATTTCTTAACTCACTGAAAGCTTCTACGGCAGCCTCAAGGGGATAATGAATCGCTTTCTAAATCACTATTACAATTGTTTATGCTCACACTGTACTCCTGTTGTTATTTTGGCGATCTCCACGAGACAGGGAATCAGAGTGTGTTGCAGTGAGTTGGTAAGTCTTTCATCCCTCCACCATTCTTAATCGGCAAGTGTGTGTCATAGCTCTGACTGAAGAGAGCGAGATCTCAGCAAAACACTTAGCATATGTATGATACCCTCGACCAAGATGGAGTTGTTTAGAGTCTGCTAGTGTGACGCGAGCTTCAGTCTTACAAAATGGTAAAACTTCAACACTTCTAAATAGTATTATATAATGCAAATGAAACTATTATTGTAGAAAATAATTGCAAACGCAAAAGAAAATCCATGCCAGAGGGACACCTACCTTTTAGGAGTAATACTAGGTCCAGACACCATGGGAGCTTCATCAACAGACTCTGGCGATTCTGCCGTTTTAGTCTTCTTTTTCTGGCATCCCCTTGCCTTTTCCCTTCCACCCCTATGAGCACCCTTCTTACATAAACTGTTCTTGGGTTTGGAGTCCTCATATATAGTGAGGGGTCTCCTCACACAACCATTAGGGGTATGCGAGCAGCAATAGGCCGTTTTCTTCACCGAGAACGTGGTGGCTCCTGATTCAGCAACCTCTTTTATGGGCTCCATCTTCATGTAAAGGCCAGCTTTCTGAGCACAGCTCACATGGAAAGCAGTGTAACAGTTAGCCTTGCTACACTGAATACACGCACCAACTCCCTTCTTCTTACACAGGTAACAGGTGAGTTTCCAGCGAGCCGGTGGAATGTTTGCCACACCGTCAATGGGCTCGATGAAGACAGTATTGGTAAAGCCGACTTCAGGGACCCAGATGGCGCAAACAACGTGCCCCCAGCGGTCATCGTCTGTCCTCTTAAGGGCTCCGCCCTTATTGGGGCAAAATATACACTCTGCCAGCTGGGTGGGTGAATTCAGGCAATGGCGGCAAAGCCACCGGCCCTCTGGGATGTGGGGGACACCATAACACTCTTGATGCACTGCAAGATTGCACAAGTCACAAAACAGAATAGCATTACTGTTCTGACACTCGCCGTCCATGCAGATGCAGCACACAGCATCCTCGTCGATAAGCGACTGGTGGTCACCTTGACCCTGGGCCTCGAAGAAAGACTCCTTCTCAAAGCGGTCCATGAGGAACTCAAAGACATTCTGAGAGACCTGGCTGTGACCATCACTCTTCCTCTTCTCATTGATAAGCTCAAGCCATGCATAGTCTTCCTCGTCCATATCATACTCAACCTCCTCATCAAGCTCATCAGACGTCTTCTCGACGTAAGTATAGTACGCAGACGGCCTCCGTGGCACTGCTGGGAGGTTGTACTCAACCGTTCGGATCTTTGGCTCTGGCAGCCTGCCCTGAGCTGGTGGACCCTGCACAGTTGTCAACGTGGCACTCTTCTTCTGCTGGTTTTTTTGTAGCCGCACTGAACGCACCAGAACCTGCTGCGGCTTTTCATTGTTCTCCTTGTTGCTGGTGCACTCGACGATCTCCTGAGCTAAAGGGTCATCACTGTCAATAACATCCAGTTTGTCATAAATGCTGAGCCTGTGGACACGTCCATCTATCTCCAGCTCAACCATACGCTGGGCCTCGGCATAAGTCAAGGTCTCACGGTTGCGTGAAGGTTTGATGGGCGAGGGAGGCCTCTGTGGTGTGGCTACACGATTATGCCGAACCTTCTTCCTCATTTTGAATCCCTCAGAGGAACTGAAGTATGACACAAGAACAACACACATCAACTTTCAACCCATACAAAACCACAATTCTATCAGCAGATATTTCAATACTCAATTGTAAATGGAAAAAGAAACGGTTACACATTCATTTCACGGTTTAGATCCAATTGTAAGCAACAGTAAGCAAAGATCCCTGCCTGTGTCCATGGCAACCTAAACAAGTTTGAAACGGCTGAATTGAAAACAAAAAAACATGCGCATGTACTTCATTGTTATTGTGTAGTTGACCCGTATCGCCACCTGGCATTTATGTTAATTATTTAGTTACAAATAACACCAAGATAACATTGTTATTAATACAATGTCATTTAAAGTGACTGTCAATCTGAGCGCTTCTTAGCACACTACAGACTAAAATGTTCTACTTCTAATGAACTCCTTGACGGAATTCTTGAGCTTCACACAATGACACATTAACCCATACCCATATAACCACAACACTGATCTGTAACAGATAACAGCCATAGTTTTTACGTCCGGGCTTTTGTTTGTTTGAGGGGGCAGGGCGGAAACACACAGCTCTGGAGGAAACACACAAACACACAACTAAGCAACACGGACAGACACGGGATCCTACGGCCTGCTGGTGGCTGTGCTAGTGAGCTAATGCTGTTCGGAGGAGTCCACCGACATTTCTGCAAACATGGCGTCAAACAAAACAAAACAGGCTTTATAAAAATAAATACACCCGTCTATTATGGCTATGGATACATATTAAAATCACACAGGCTCGTTTGTAGTTATTAAGGCGTGTCCTTACCTTCGCCGTCGAAGATAAATTAAGCTTTAAATGCAGCCAGGCCGAGCTCAAAGCAGCAGCGGCGTGGCCTACTGAACAGCAGTAGGTTTAATCCGAACACGAGCCTCGCTATGGGTGCTACCGTCCACGAGCCGCTTATCCGTTGTATTCGAATGGTAATATGAGGTATCCGTAACGGCATCCGGGATTCAAAAATGCGCATTTAAAAGCCGGAGATACTCGCTCACAGTAGCAGCAGCTCGACCATGCTAACGTGCCTGTTTTTCGGATCTTATTGCGCTGGCCGTGTGGGCTCTATGCTAGCAGGCTAGCTCGCATCTCTTCCCCCCACAACAATGCGGCTGCAGCTCTCCATCGCCTTTCGTACTGCGTCATCACGCACAGAAGCGTACGCATAACGTCCAAGCGCCAAAATCAAGGAAGCGGATTTCCGAATCGTATGGTGGGGTGGGTGGGATATTAATTCATATTAATGAGGAACTCTCTACCTGATTGGTTATATTTAGGTCTAGGGTTGGTTTATACATTTTCAGACCAATCAGGTAGCGCTTTTATTGTGAATATTACTGATTTGTACAATCAGGTATGGCTTTCATCATAAATATAAATACATGAAATCTAACGTTTCGGAAATTCTAGAAAGGGGCCGGTTGCACCAGCTATACTTAAGTTACAATTTAGCCTAGTTGTGGCGTAAATGGGTACTAAGTCACAAGTTACGCACTACTAAATATTTAAGAGTTGCACCATTACATTTAGAACTTAACCCTAAATGAAATATTTACGGAAGCCTCCGACCAGTAGTAACGGATGGAATAAAAAAGCAGACTCATATTGTATGACATCAATGAGCTCATGTTTTGCGTGACAGGCTTCAGTCCTTTCGACATTAATTATTATGTTGGTATTTATACTCGTTTACATTTACTGGAGAAAACATGTACATTTAAATAAATCCAGCATGAAACCGATTTAACGGTGCACTTCCTGTGTATGCCGCCCAGTGTCATGTTTCAACATATACGAAATATATATTAAAATGAATAAATGTATATTTTCCAGCCTGTTGTATTATTAGTTATTTATTTATTTATTGCACCTTATTCATTTTAGAAACAGTTACAGAATATTGTTATTTACATAAGATAAATATATATAATTAATGAAATCTTGTTTTATTACGTATCGTATTTTAATTGGGATATAATTTATTACAGTTGACAGTTACAAGCAAAGAATGTTTGAACTAGATAAAACTTAAATTCACGGCTGTTTAACACTTCGGTGTACAAATTTGAAGGCTGTAAATACATGTAACGATAGCAGAACTTGATGCAGTAATTGGTCGCCTCTCTCTTAACAAAGCTCCCGGCTCGGACGGTCTCACAGGTGACTTTTATAAGCATTTTTGGATATATATAAGAGAACTACTGCACCAAGTTTTTACTGAAATATTTCAAACCTGTGTCCTTCCACCCACAATGAGATATGGGGTTATCGTCTTAATTCCAAAACCTGGTGAACAGGGACGTCGTTAGGCCTATTTTAGGGGGGCTGAAGCTACCCCAAAATGTTCCTAAGCCCCCCTAAATGATATTAAGAACAACAATAACAATTCGATTTATCAATAACCGTATCCTCATTCATATTTAGAATTACACGCAACAAATGATATATATCCAGCTACAAAAAATAGCCGAAACGTCGGAAGTTGGACAGAAGTACAAAGATTCGTTGTGCTATCAAGATGATGCACCGCACCGTCTCGTTGCATTGGTGTGAACTGTGGCAGCTTTCAGAGCGCTGCAGACCGGAGCGCTGCAAGTAACTGGAGGATTCATCTCGTCTCGTCGTTACTCTAGTTTGGTCTGAAGTTGAACTCGCTATGCACCCTCCCGCCCACACACACACACCGATACACACGCTAATGGTGAAAGGAAGATTGGTAAGTGTCGTGATACAGAGTGAAATTGTAATTTGTTTTTAATTACCTGCTTACCTTTAGCTACGTTTTCTTGAGGTAAAGGAAAGGGGATATTTTGGTTTGCTATGGAAAACTGTAGTCTAGCTAGAGTGAACAAGCAAAATACAAGAAATGGTTAACTTAGCAAGCTAATCACAACTCTTTATTCTTTGCCAATAATATAACCTCTCTCTATAATAGGCATATAAAACAATATCAATCCCCATAGAATGTTGTTGTCACTGAAAACTAAATGTTATAGTGTCCCTGTTAATGCTATTACCATTGTATCCTTCAATTCATTGAGCAGATAAGATGGATATTCGAAGATATTTTAGCAGAGAGAAAGAGAAGCAGCCGCAGGAGATTGGCAGGCCAGTTGATTTTGAGGGAGCCGGTGTGATTGAGGTCAGTAATGGTCTATAGGTCTAAGGATTGTTTTGTTTTCTTCTAACAATAAGCATTTGTTGGCAGGTCTAGGCACTATGCATAGCCTACTAAATTAATTTAGTACTACTAATTTAATAACTCAATTATTTCATTATATTTATTATATATGCTAGCTATACCAATTTAACTTTCTGCATTCATTGGCTGTGATAAATTAAATAAATACGTAGATGTTACCTAAATGTAGGCTAAAGATGAGCAAATGCCCACAGATACACATGTGAAACTAAAATGAAAGCAATCCTACATACAGTACATATATATACAGTAATCATTATTCCAAATCTTTTATTCCTTCCGCCATCAGGTTATTTTATTTAGACAGTAGCCACTTTAAATAGGATCCGTATCAATAGCTTACATGATAAAGTATGCAGTGATGCCTATTTTTTAGTTTTTCTTGTACTGCTATTTGTCATATTTGTTTAACTTACCAAGTTTTTAGCTGTCTGGCCTGTTTTTGGACATTTTGGATGTTGTTTCATGTGACCAATTTGCATTTCAAAGTCATGAAATTAGAATCAGGGGGCAGAAAAGGCTTCACAATCTTGCAGCCATGTCGATTGAAAATGACATACCTAAGTCACAACAGAGTGATAGACCGATTTGCCACCCTTAAAAACAGAAGGCATTTTTTTGATGCTTCCACCAATGAAGTAGACAATAAACAAAAAGTAACTGTTGACTGGTTTTGAAAATGATTTCATTCTTAATTTTCCTTTATTTGAATACTGCCTTTTTGTTGTTGATTTATATCATACATTGTATACATCATTTGGCAGAATAAATCATCCTTAATTGAGAAACGCTCAAACCTGTGTTGTCAAATTTCACTATGACCTTAAAATTCTGGTTCTTGGGTTAAACTGTATGCAAGCCAAACTACACAGCGACATTACACTCTGATTGAACCAATCCACAGTGCAGTTACTGTAATTAGAGTAATTAAATAGCATTCTGTGGACAACTTATCTTATATAGAGAGGAATTAGATATAGTATGCTATTACTTTATCATACATGAGCAGACAGATAGCATTTAAGTCATTGCTTATAGAATAACTCATCAGGAGCAAAGTCTGGCCTAAGTAAATGCCCCCATGCAGCTTTGATGTGTCTAAAAGCAACATTACAGTAACTTTTCTTTAACAGAGCAGAAATGGAAGAAGAGGATATGTCTGTCACATTTTACTTGTTAACATCTTGGTTTCTTGACTGGTTGTTGACATAAGTGTAGCTCTAGATGTGAGTGCAAAGATTTTGCAAACGCAAGTTACAAATACCCTGGGGGCTAAGCCCCCCCTGTCTTCCAATCCTAGTGACGTCCCTGCTGGTAAAGATCCCAGACTCATAGATAACAGAAGACCCTTTGGAATTCAGACTACAAACTTTTAATTTACATCTTCACTCTTCGTCTTCAATCATGAATGTCGGATCTTATTGCAGAAACACAATCTGGGTTTCTCAAAGGAAGATCAATCCACAATAATATAAGATTGGTAATGGATGTTATTGAATATAGAAACCATATTGAGGATGATGGATTTCTTCTATTTTTAGACTTATTAAGCTTTTGATTCCGTGGAGCATCCATTTAACCTCTCGGTACTCTAACATTTTGACTTTGGAGTTAAATTTAGGAAGTTAGTTGGTCGACTCCATCAAAAAATCAGCAGCTGTGTCATATTACCTAGTTGTACCACCCCAAGCTTTAAGGTTGATGTAGGTATCCCCCAGGGATGCCCCATTTCAATATATCTGTTCATTTTAGCCACAGAAATGCTAGCAATCTACCTAAAAAACTGTAATGATGTTAAAAAAAACTTAATGAACTTGGCACAGACATCATCATCAGCCAACTAGCAGATGACACTACATTATTTTTAAAAGACAGATATCAAATTCCAATAACTGTAGCAAAAATTTAAAAATTCTCAAATTCAGGGTTATAATTAAATTTAAAGAAATGTGAACTGTTCGCTTTACATGACACATCATTGACAGAAATGTGTAATATCCCTATTAAGTCAGAAATCAAATAATGGGAATTTACCTGACAAAGGACCAATAACAAAGCCAATCTCTAAATGTAGAAAATAAAATGAAAGAATGTAAGTCAAAACTAAATTTATGGCTTCAAAGAGACCTATCAATATTTGGTTGAATTTATCTAACTAAAATTAAATGTTTATCAAGATGTATTTACCCAGCCTACTCCAATGCCATCCCACACAAATTGATCAAATCCATTAACCAAATCAATTCTAATTTCATTTGGAGGAACAGACCTCATTATCTGAAAAAAAAGTAGTATGGTTAAAGATATAAAGGATGGAGGACTTAGAGATATTGACTTTGATTGTCTCAATGGAACCTTAAAAATAAATTGGTTGAAGTCCTGGATCAAACACAGCAGGCTCATTTTGGTATTGTATCCCAGAGCACTTATTCAAAAAAGTTGGAGGCCTGGACTTTCTTCTCAGGATGGACTTTAATATTGACAAATTACCTATATCACTATCAGAGTTCCACAAACAAATACTGTTATATTGGAAAATATTCTATGTACATAACTTTCCACCAAATAGAAATGTATTACACCGCAACAGATCTTTGTTTTTTGAACATTGGTTTGCGAGGAATATATGGTCCATAACTGACTTAATGGTTGCCAGTGCCAATCTTTTAAACTATGAACAATTTTGCACTAAACATAATTTCAAACCCTCACAATCAGACTTCAATAAATTACATAAAGCATTTCCCCAAGAATTTGTTTTTCTAACAAGTAATATATGAACAAACCAAATGATACAGCCACGACTGGCTCCACTATCAATTCAAGGGATTTTAATTTTGGATAAAAAGTTCAATAATCATTTTATTAGAAGTTGTTTCACTGAAAACCTTTACCCTGAAAAGCCCAACAAAAATGGCATCCTGCATACATTTGATACAAATTCAATAACTAAACTAAGAACAATGTATTTAACACTTGCTGTACCCCCCCCCCCCAAAATGAAAGAAACCCACTTCAAAGTTATGAACAACATTTACCCCTCTAAAGAATTACTTAGACTTTTCTTTGGTACTGATGATAATGCATGCACATTTTGTGAAAATTATGTTAACTACGGACCATGCTTTTTTCTCATGCGACCTGGTACATATATTTTGTTGTGACATACATAATTGGATACAGAAAAAGATCTCTTCATTCCCGACTTCTATCTCCAGAGACGACAACATTTGGTTTGATATTGCAAAGCAAAGACAATGAACACTGTTGTAATACAATTCTGTGCCTTGCTAAAAAATGTTATCCACAAGTGTAGAATTATAAAATCATCCCCCAAATTTGTTATTTTTTAAAAATGATTTTAAATTGTATTTGAAATCTCTAAAAAGTAGAGAGAACAAAGATTGAAAGAACAAAAATTGATTGTATGACATCCTAAAACACTTCCCGACTATAGAAAATAACTGAACTTAGACTGAAGTCTCCCCTGGTACGACAATGTCTTATCACTGGGTTATTTATTTATTTCGTTTTATTTTAATGTTTTATTTTTCATATTATTAAGGGTTGTTTCCACTGACTGTGTTCTATATACCCTTAGTACTGAAGTTGTTGATTATATGTTGCTAACGTTACTGGTGATGGCGAGCAGCTACCCAGCTAACAATTTTTGGTTCCCAGAACGTTCCGAGTATGTTAGCTCCTGGTTCCCAGAACATATATTTTAATGCTCCCTGCCATTAATGCATTTTCACCTCAAATTGCATACATTATACTCTTCATGCTGAATTCCTGTAAAAAAAAAAAAAAAACCTCCTTAATGGTATATAAAAGAGAACGTTCTGTATAGGTTCTCAGAAACAAAACCTCCCTGCATCATTCTGGGAAGGTTATTGTTTGGTTATAAAAACAAAACCTACAAATAATCAAGAGAGAACGTTCTGTATAAGTTCTCTTTAGGTTGTCTCAATAAAAACCTCCTGCAACGTTCTGGGACGGTTATTTTTTTGGTTACAAAAAAAATTACCTACAGGGAATGTTCCTAGAACGCTATTATTTTGGTTCCCCCAAAAAATAACCAAACGTGAACGTTAGGGGAATGTTATGTGTGTGCTGGGATAGGGTCTGGATAATTATGCGCATAGGGTGTTAAAACAACTACAGGTAGCTTAAAAACTACTGCAAAATGATTGTCACAATGATAAGCCCCTCAAAATCTGCCAATGCTGAAGCATTCCAAGTCAAACCAGATTTAATTATCAGAGGTTGCATTAAACTAAATCTGTCACTTGCCTTTTTAAAAAAAACAAAAAAAAAAACACTGACAGATCATTCCAAATACTGTCATTTTGGAAGATAACAAAGATAAAAATAAAAAACAAGCATTTGTTTTTATGAATCATTACAAGGTTCATATCTCATGTATGTGAGATTAATTAGCATGTGTGTATGTGAATGAGGGAGAGATCAAGCGTCTCTCTCTCTCTCTCTCTCTCTCTCTCTCTCTCTCTCTCTCAATTCAATTTCAAGTACTTTATTGGCATAATTGTGCTATTGCCAAAGCATTAATACACAAAACAGATATGGACAAGACAAATAATAATAAAACGGCAACAAATAACAATACAAATTTAATTAAAATTAGGTGTCAGATAATGAATAAAATAAAAACTATAATAACAATATACACTATACAATACAAAATAAAATAAGCATTTAACAAAACATTATGAACGTTCAAAAGAACTGTGACTGAAGTACATTAAGGCAGTAATTGGTTTCTGAGGATGTGCATTTCAAAAATGTATTTTGCTGCAACTGTTGCATGATTGTCCTTCCCCAGTAACGGCTGCATTTGATCTGTTTCTGCTGAACTGGGAAACTGTGGCATGAGGTTTGAGAGTTTGTGGATGTATTTCTCTCTCACCTCTGTAAATGTCTCACAGTGAAGGAGAAAGTGTGTCTCTGTCTCGACCTCACCCGTGTCACAGTGAGCACAGACTCGTTCTTCCTTTGGAAGCCATGTTTGTCTGTGTCAGCCTTTTTCTATGGCCAGACTGTGATCACTGAGTCTGTATTTAGTGAGGATCCGTCTCTATTTTGTATCTCTTACAGTGTGGAGATGGTTTACTAGATTGTACGTTCTGTTTAGGGCCTGATTACATTCCAGTTGGCTTTGGTTTTTACTTTAATTTTCCCAATTGTCCAAATATGAATTTTTGCTTTCTTAGTGTGATTTGATTTATTCTGATTTGGTTTTGTTCATCAGTTGTTTGTTATTTGATAGTGGGTTTGTGAGTTTCAGAGCCATCTGACAAAGGGGACTGGTTTTAGGCTTCAGCTCTTGGGTTTTAAGGGCTTCATGTTGCAGTGTGTTATGGGAACTTGAATTTAGGTGTGTCCAAAATTTTAGGTATCGTTTTTCAATATGTATAATTAGGGGGTATATGCCTAGTTCGTCCCAGCATGCATTAGTAGGTGTTCTTCTCTGAACTCTTAGAATGTTTCTACAGAATTCTGCATGCAGGGATTCTATGGGGTGTTTCTCCCATCTAGAGTAATCTGCCAGAAATAGTGGACCCCAAACCTCACATCCATACAGAGCAATAGGCATAATAATACTATCAAAGACTTTACACCAAATTGTTACAGGAATGCCTATTTGAATAAATGTGCCCTTAACAGTATAGAATGCTCTTATAGATTTCTCTTTTAGTGCATTCACTGCCAGACCAAACCCCCTTGAAGCACCCACCCCCCCCTCTCTCTCTCACACACACACGGCGCGTGCAGAGAGCGCTAGAGCCCAGTAACTTTACCATGTAAATATGTGTGATCATTGTGTACTTATCTATTCAGTGATTGCTGTCAAAACCGAATGTCCACACGCGGCCTTTAGTGAGAAAGGGGTTACACAGACTGTTCACTCGTTTTTGACTGTTGATAGTGATTGGTAATGGTAACGCTACGAAGCGGAAGTCTGTAGCATCCGCATTGGAAGAACGTGCTATTAATGAATAATGTGTCATTTCGCTGAGTGTGAAAAAGGTGGATATCACTGATTAAAATTCTAAACCGTGCACAATATCGACACAATTGCAAATGGAGGTCAATCTGCTGCGTTAAAGTCAAATCGGATGTGGGATATTAATAAATGTATTCCATTACAAGATGATTGGAAGATGACGTTTAAGGAAACAAAACTGCAATGTTACTGTTCGTTTAGCAGGTGTTTGACTGTAACCAGAGATGTCTCATAGCAACCAAATTAATAAACAATCTGCAACGCTAGCATTTGTGCTACACGTGTACGATTATCAAAAATATAATTACTGTATAATTTTGTAAGTTTTGAACACCTTCTACTCTGCTAACGTTTGTTAAACACGCTTTAATATCATGTAATGTATGACCTTAGAATCATTTATCGACATTATGTAATACAAGTGAATGTTTATCACTTATTTTGTTCATGTTCCTGAGTGCCGACATGATTGAGTGACGTCACGCACCTGCATCTCGACGAATCGGATTTTAAAATTTCCGCACGACTTTCTAAAGTGGAATTACGACTTCGAGTGGAATTGAAGTAGGTGTGTGTGTTCTTCATTTCATATCGATCCATCTCATATCAGTGGAGGGTGAAGGCAAATTTATAAATTCAGATAACCCTGAATGTAATTTTGTTTAGTTTACGAAAGTTTAGTTTTTATTGTATTTAATTGAGCTGTTGTTTTCACTGTAATTACATTTTTTTACTGTAAACGTGATTACATTGTGGTTTTGCGAAGGGTATGTTTGATTTCGTGCCTTAAAAATCGTATTCAGTTCTTTGACGATAATGCCTAAACTGACACGAACCTATTGACTAATTTTAACTGGCCTTATTTACTAATGTGGGTGATATAAAACTACCCAGGATGTTTAGGCATTTATTTGGTAGGGGTGAGTCAGCTACACACGATGTACTTCCTCATTATTATGAGAATGGACCTTATTGTCTATTTCATGGAAGTCCAACATGAAAGACTACTTAATATTCTAAAATGGTAGTCATTTACTGTCATGGAAAACATGGACATATTTGGGAATGAAAAATAGTAATTTCCAGCTCAAGGAAATTAATTCAATCTTCAAAACACATGAAACATTCTATATTAGTGAATATATATTTTTCTTCTTATGCTCAGCTGTAAACAATTTAATTAGCTAGAAATTGTTTGATTTTTTCAGTGCACTCTCTCTGATATTAAACATCTTAATCCAGTAATCACAAATAACTTATTATTAATTGGGCAGAAGGTGTGGGAACCCCGTTACTTTCCATTTAGTTTGAAATACTAAAATCTATAGGGGGCAGCATCCTCACATAATATATGTGATTGTCCAATCTTCACTACAGTGGCGGGAGAGGTTTTTGTAAGGACATTTATGCAAGAAATTATGATGATTCACGTGACTCATCATCTAATTAATAATTAAACCAATTATTAAGACTATATTTCTGTATATTTGCTGTAGTCACTTCGATATGGAATTCATAAACACCACTATAAAGGGACAGTTCACCCAAAAATGAAAATTCTCTCATCATTTACTCACCCTCATGCCATCCCAGATGTATACGATTTTCTGTCTTCTGCAGAATATAATTTTTTTTTTTTTTTTTGAAAAATGTCTTTGCTCTTTCGGTCCATACAATAAGTGAATGGTGACCAGACCTTTAAAGCTCCAAAAGGCACACAAATGCAGCATGAAAGTAATCCATGTGACCCCAGTGGTTTAATTCATGTCTTTTGAAGAAATATGATAGGTGTGGGTGAGAAACAGATAAATTTAGAAGTCCCTTTTTACAATAAGGTCTCCTCCATGCCCAGTAGGTGCTGATACGCACAAAAAATGTGAATCACCCAAAACAAAATGTGAAAGTGGAGATTTGGTAAAAAAAATAAATAAGTTTAACACTCAAATATCATAACACTTCTGGGAGACATGAATTTAACCACTGGAGTCTAAATGGGTACTTTCATGCCACCTTGTGTGCTTTTTGGAGCTCCAAAGTTCTGGCCACCATTCACTTGCATTGTATGGACCTACAGAGCTGAGATATTCCTCTAAAAAACATAATTTGTTTTCTGCAGAAGTCATACACATATGGTGTGCCATAAGGGTGAGTAAATGAAAATGTATTTTTTGGGTGAACTATCCTTGTAATGCATGCTAATATATGTAAATCTGTTTTACGATTGTATTGGGTTTAATAATTAAAAGAGAAACAGCTGGACATGAAAATCTGAGGGTTATTTAAATGCAGAGACACCACAAAAGGTTTACATATGAAAGAAATTTATTGTGTCCAATATAAAAAAATAATTGTTTCACCAGTTAAAAAAAAAGAAAATAGGTTCCACACTGTCAGAGTGGAGGGACTAAAACACATTTTTACTTCCACTTCACATGGAGAATAACGGATTCTAAATGTTACACTACATCAGAATGGCATCACTAAACATTTCAATCTTATATTTTGTATAAGTATTAGATAGCTTTAGCATGTCTATGATCCTTTAGTTTAAACTAAAGATAAGCCTGGGGAACTCTCACAATTAACAATTTCATTTGACCTTTTGCAGATGGTATAAAATGAATAAATAAATAAATAGCCACATTTATTCATGTGGAATGTTTGTATTGCATGAATAGAATAAATAATATACATGGAAGAAAATGTACATAAATACAATACAAATACTTGTATTTAAAAAAAGAAATCAGGAAAGACAGCATGGGTCCATGAATATTGCATTGATTGTACACGTCACTCAAGTCTCTGCAGAGCAAAGGCTAGAGAGTGGCATCAACAGAGATGGTAGTGGAAGACATTCAGAAAATAACAAGAGGAAAAAAAGTTAAATAATGAATATGAATTTTCAGCAGAGCAGCAGAGAGAGATACTGTTAAGAGTAGTAAGTGTTTACTTCAAGTATTTGACCACTAGAGGGGAACGGAGATCCACCACATAAGATACAGTCTTTGATGATTTCAGGGGAATTCCCCTAAAATCCATGAAAATCCACCTGGTGTCTTGACTCGAATCCCATAAAAGCAGCTTTCCAAAAAAGGCACAGAAAACTAAAAAGATAGTCTAAAAGAAAAAATGTCCAAGCTCTATAAGAGCAACCAGTAGGATAGGGATACAAGCATTGCTGCATGTGCAATCCCTATGGGTAACAACTCACCCTCCGCAAGAAAAAAAAAAAAAAGACATTTAGCAACATAAATTTAAGTCCCGATAACCAGCTAACTGGGAACAAGGGCCAAAATAGTCCATTCACTCAGGTTCTCCAGTGCTGTCAAAGGCTTTCTTTGCTTGAATTGGAGCTTGATTCTGTGCTGATGGTGTGAAGCGTTATGTCACCATTCTCTGTTTTTGGGTCTGCTTCCATACGCATCCACTGATGCTCAAAGATTTGCTCCAAAGTGGGTCTGTCTGATGGCCTCAAGCAAAGGCACCATTTGATAAGCTGTTGACACACTGAGGAGAAATCAAAGGGAACATGGTTAATTTCTCATGTATAGATAAAAAAAGAAAATATGCTTTAAAGCCTAACATACCTGGAGAGATTCTCCTCCTGAAAAAGAGACGTCCTCTCAGAATGTCCTCATCATGCTCAAAGGGGATGTCCCCACACACCATGTCGTACAGCAAGACGCCAAGAGACCACACGGTTGCTGAGCGCCCATGGTACCTGTGGTACCGTATCCACTCAGGGGGACTGTAGACTCGTGTGCCTGCAAAATAAAAACGGACTTGATTTAAATAATGTTTTCAATCCACAGCTTAAATGGAATTAAAAAGTCTTTGTGGAAATGTAAGACTATTTCTGGCATAAGACATTACTCATTTCAAAATAGAGTATGAGTCTCCAAACACCCCCTATTTTGATTACACTGTAGCTCTGTATAACAAGTCAGCTGACTATAGCAAGGGGGCGCCAGTGGGCTGGCTTCCACACAGTCCATTCCAAAAATAAAATCAAGCTGAAACAGGAGAGCTAGCAAAAGGGCGACTTTTCAAAAGCACTCAGGTACAAACAGTCACAAGCTATGGAAATTCCAAACGCTTTCTGCATGAGTCACTTCCCATAACAAAAGCCCCTTCACAAGGGGTGGTGTGATGGCCCCCTAAAAAAGGCCACGAGTTGCCTGGATACCAAACAAAAACATCCACGATGGGAGTGGTCACGTGCTTTCACAACTCAGGTTGCACAACAAACAGCCATTACACAGTAACAGCTGTTCTTTTCCACTAACTTATTCCTTAATTTCAACTTCTAAGTTACTTTAAATGATTTTGAATAGGAGAATTCAAATTTGTGACTAAAATTTGCACGTTGTTCCACATTGCCAGGTCTATGCGGGGCCCGGGGTGCACTTTTAACAGTCGTTTCAAGGTTTTACTGTGTTGTAATTACAGAAATTAAGCTATTTTATTAAAATCATGTTAACATGAATATTGTTTATGTCTTGTTGCTCCACTTTTGAAACAGTGAGTATTTAAAGGTTTCAGATTGGGCCCATTCACTTCCATTATTTTTCACTGTAACCCAGAATTTTGCTTTTTTAAAGAAAAGGAGGGAGGAGTCGAAATTATTGTTTGTGGTACTCAACATTAGGCCTACACCACAAATTTACTTTTTAAGTATTGAACTCAGAATATTCCTTTAAGGCTAACATAAAATTGTAAATAGACTGTAACAGGTGGGACACCAAGACTTAAAATTCAAATATTTTAATGCATTTAGTTAAATTCTACCAAGAGTAGCAGATGCGCAAAAAAAACGACCTCTTGTACCCGAAACAATTTTTTTTGTATTATTGTTATTTTAATTAAATGACAAGCAGAAACTGTCCCTATTCCCTGAAAAAATATCAATTAAATAGTAAAAACAAAAACAAACAAAAAAAAAAAAAACACAACAACAACACACACCCGTCTCCGTAAACAGTTGAACAATTGGACGCGATTTTGAGTGAAGTTCTAGAAACTGTTAAAAGTCGCGCACAGCACATGTAACGCAACGCAGGAAATTAAAGAGTCAAAGACGCACCGTCAAAGTCTGTGTAGACGGTGTCCTTGAGGATCGCCCCGGAGCCGAAGTCGATGAGCTTCAGATCCCCCGTGCGTAAATCAACGAGGAGATTTTCGTCTTTGATATCCCGGTGAACGACCCCGCAGCTGTAGCAGTGCCGAACCGCCTCTAAAATCTGTCGGAAGAATCCCCGGGCGGAATCCTCATCCAGCGCGCCTTTCTCGGTGATGTAGTCGAATAAATCCTTCACCGTCTCCGGTCGCTCCATTACAATCAACCAACCATCGGGTCTCTCATACCAATCTAGGAGTTTAATGACCCCCTGAAAGGTAGTTCCCACTTTCTTCAACAGAACAATCTCCAGTGGAACCAGCGACCCATTCTGAAATGTAAATAAAGCATACTTGAGACACATGAAATGTATGAGTCATCGGTAAAGAAGATATTGGAGGAAAAATAAACAATTAAATGTCCTTACAAGTGTACCCCATTCGGTCACTCTCTCCTTAGCGACGTGTTTTATCGCAACCTGTAGAAAAAAGCAGAAAAACGCTCATTATTCGGACTGGTGTGCATATGAATGTGCGAATGTGGCGCGAAACGCGACCATGTGCTGCGACCAAAACAAAGCCTGCGCTTACCGGCAACGCGTCTGAAATCCGAGTACCGGCGTACACCGTCCCAAATCCGCCGCTTCCCAGCGCTGAACCAACATGATAAACCTTCTCAAACGGCTCCCTTTCGTTCTTGGCTTTAAAACGAATCAAAAAAAGCAGAGTTAATAAAATAACGTGATTTTAAACCAAATGTGCATTACGCACGGTTGGCAACAAAATGGCTCCAGATACTGAGGTCACGGCAGGCACGCGCGTGCCGATTAAAAGAATAGCCTCATCTTGTGAGGAAATGTGAGAGTAAATAAGGCAAAGACAGGCAATTAAATGCAAAATGAAAACATGCATTGGCTGTATTTTGTTTAAATCCAAATGAGCATCTTAATGAGAACGCGGGCTACCTGCTTGAAGTTGAATTTTCACTGGTAAGTGATCGATGTTAGTCGTGCTGCAAATATGGGAAAAAGATCCAAATTTGGACAGTAACATTTTCCGTTGTCTTCCCAAAGTGATGCTCAGTCTTAAAAGTCCTTAAGATGCGTAAAATACTCCGATCCGTGAGAAAACACCGGTACTTCGTCCTTCACTGAAGACCGAATTCTCCTGAAAATATGTTTAAAGAGTGGGACTCCAAAGGAAAATCCCACGAAAAAGATTCCTCGCCCACAAGCTCTCAAACTCCGTTTATTATTCACAAATGTCCACGCGCATCCATAATGTGAAATAACTGCACACGTTCGCGCTTTTGAGTGTTCTCGATGCGCTCAGTTGATTTGTCTGTCTGCGGGAGAGTGAACCGGGAGACCGTATTAACTCTTAATTCTCGTGTTTGGGCTCTTTGCGCATTGCACAGATCCATCCGCGATGGCTAAACCGACGAACGTATTAAAAAAAACAAACACTCTTCTAAAAAATCCTTAGCAGTTCAATGAGGAAAAATACATGCAATATAACCTAGGATAACTCTGGAACATGTATAACATTTAATCAACAACGATAAATAGTGCGCCGGTGAATAGTGCGAGACGCGCATGGAGACCTCGTCTGAGAGCTTTGCGCTTAGGCTTTCTGAAAAGACCAACCACGTTGCACGGCGCAACTTGCACCTAAATTAACTAAATGAAACAATTGTTCATGCTATAAGCTTGCACAGATATTCATATCTTCTTTTATTCATATCTCTTTCATATCTTAAAGGAGCAGTTCATCGAAAAATGAAAATTCTCTCATCATATACGAAATCTCATGCCATCCCAGATCTTTTTTTTTTTTTTTTGCAGAACACAAAATATTCTTTTAGAAGAATATTTCAGCTCTGCTTGACAGCTCTGCAAGTAAATAGTGGCAAGAATTTGAATCTCCAAAAAGCACATAAAGGCAGCATAAAAGTAATCAATACGACTCCAGTGTTAAATCAATATCTTCAAAAGCAATATAATAGGTGTGGGAGAGAAATAGATTCTTCTTCTTTTGGCTGATCCTGTTGGGGGTCGCCACACCAGACCATTCGTGATCTGCATATTTGACTTGGGACAGGTTTTACGCTGGATGCCCTTCCTGATGCAACCGGACTCTAACTCATACATACAGGTAAATTTAGGGCGTACTCACACTAGGTCTGGTTACCTTGTACCATGCCCAAGCAGGATTGCTCCCACTCCCCCGCTGGCCTGCACTCACATTGCACTTAACATTCCGGGCCTGAGCACGCTTGCGTCATTAAGATGTGACTTTTTGTTTTGAAGAAAACAGGAAGAAAAGTGCTCTCGCAGAGCTCAATGGAGTCCAGCAAGTTTGTGGGTTATCTGGTGTCATTTGGGGCGCAGTGACACACGAACCTCTCACATGCCTAATTGTCGACAGCATCGTACCAATGGAATTTATCCGTTTTGTCCGACGTGCTGCCAGATTTAGGAAGTGCATCCTGTACCTTCAGATACAGAACCCACCGTTTTTTCAGCTTGTCATGTCATTGCTCAGTGGTTCTTTGGTATCCACGAGCATGAAGATAGTTGCAAATTTTACCAAATATCTCAGACTTCTTGTGTGTTTTATCCAGTCATTCCTGTATACTCTCATCTGCCCAAATTTCCAGTAAACACTGCACCTATGCTATAGATGCCTTTGCCCAATCCCTTCATTGATGTCATGTTTCGAGTTCCGTGCCCGAGCCCACCTCTTCAAGCGAGCCAAGTCACGTTTCAGCTTCAAACGAACTGGACTTTTGGACTTGCTGTGAGGCATCAGTGCTAACCACTGTACCACACTGGGTGAGAAACAGATTAATACTCAAATACTTTTTTAATATAAATCTCCCCCTTTGACCAGCCTCGACCAGTAGGTGGCGGTATACACGAAGACTGCAAATCATCAATAAACAAGAAGAATGTGGAAAGGAAAGTTTATAATAAAAAATGACTTAAATATTAATCTGTTTCTCACCTACACCAATCATGTCACTTCTGAAGATATCGATTTAACCACTGGATTTCTTTTAATCTGGATTTATGTGTTGTTTGGAGCTTCAAATTTTTGGCACCCATTCACATGCATTGTATGGACCTACAGAGCTGAACTATTCTTCTAAAAGTCATACACACCTGGGATATGATGAAGGTGAGTAAATGATGAGAGAATTTTCATTTTTGGGTGAACTATTCCATTAAAGGGAACACATCAGAAGAAGGATATCACTTTCTGTTTTTGAATTTCACAGAACAATTTCTGTATTGGTGGTGACACTAAAAGTTTCACTGTGATGTAATAAGGGAAATCACATCTTCACTTCCATATGATTACAGAGGGTCCATTAAAAGTCATAATGTCACTTTATGTGCACAAAAACATATAGTGGTGCAAAGAATTTCCAGTTGTGTGTAATTTGCAATTCATAGAGCTTAAACATTTATATTGATATTACACATCAGATGGGAGCATTGAAATGCTTTCACGAAGTAGGTTTATATACTGTATGTTATATTTATAATGGACCATTGTGTGCTAATTTCCAGGTATCATATGTAATACAAATGAAGTATTAAGTTGCCTATTCAGTTGATATGGTGGAAGGTCATATGACAGTTTACATAAAGTAATCAAGCAGATCCTTATTTTAAGCATATGACTGAAGCTTTTCAGATTTATTTTCTGGGATTATCTAATTTTCCAGATCAATCCTCTTCATTTACCTTGTCTACAGAGGTAAATTGGAGTGAGGCGGATAGTGATTAAAGTGACAATTGACAAGGTAAACAGTGATTCCGTGCTGTGATAGAGGATGAATGTTGTTATGAAAATTCATATTAGCTAGGCTCTGCAAACAGTCATACTATTCGTTTCCAACTGTCCATCCCTGAACCCATAAAACAATGATGTCAAACTTCAGTCGAATCTATGGGTAGCCTTTATATGCTGAAAAGTTCTCATATTATGTATAATGATGTATACTAAATTCAAGACATGCCAAGACAAATGAAACAATTGTAATTAAAAATAAGTGACTTAACTGCGGCATTAGCGTCTCTTATCGGAAGTTGCTTTGTTTTCAAACAGGTTTCCCAACATTTAAATAATATGCACTTCAACTTTTAAGTAAAGTATCTACGAATGACCGCTAAGAATGAAATTCAGTGAACATGACTGTACATGTGATAGTGGTGACATTCATTTAGTATTTAGGATTGTTACATGCTGTAGCGTAGTGCAAATGGTGGTGCCACAACTTCAAGAGAGGAGGTGGGGCCGCTCACCATAATCAAATTCATTCACCCTTTCCTTCAGTATAGCTAGCGTACAAGTGCTATTGCCCCTGCCATTTTCTTATCTATCTTCTGTCAAAACTATTTATTCAGCTTTCTGTATATATATATATATATATATATATATATATATATATATATATATATATATATATATATATATATATATGAATATGACAGACTTTTACACATGGATAAAACCATACCTGTCAACACTCCCGTTTTTCCCAGGAGTCTCCCGTATTTCACACCCATCTCCTGCCCCCTTCTGTTTTGTTATTTCTCCTGGGAAACTCCTGTAATTTGTATGGCCCAAACCTCGTTATATGGATAATCACATCAAAATATTATTCCAAGGTTGTCCAGTTGCCAGATCTTGTATGAAACGCATACTTCTCACACACTCAACACATCATACAAATTTCAACCCATTTGAGACCTCAACCTGGCAACCTACAACCCAGTTGTGCAGTTGATATCTGTGCAGGTAGTAGACACAGGAAGTTGAATGAAACATCATTGGTAGATGGGAGGAGAATAGGTGGTGCTCTGGTGAAAAAAAACTAAATGTAACATGTACATTTTCCAACAGCTGGACAGAAGAATTTAATTTCATATCTCGAAGCCTTAGCGACAATGCCCACGCCTTTTGCAAAGTGTGATGCACAGATTTTAATATCAGACATGGTGGGAAAAATTACGTTACTCAGCACATTAAATCACAACTGCATAATTTGTATGTATTTAGCCTGCCTCTGCCATTCAGCACCCCACGCTCAGAGGACTCCCAGATTTTGGTACCCACATGTTGACAGTTATGGATAAAACTGGTTAATTACAATGTTTTACAACAAGTTAGTTTGATTCAATGCATCTTGTGAAGGAGTTAAAAAAAGCATCTTACCTGAAATTTAAAAATTTCCCTTTCTCCTAGCATTTTTCTGTGCAATCTCCTTCACAATGCCTGTTATGTCCATCAGACATGTGCACTTGCTTTCAATGCTGAGAATTGCAAGTCCAGAGAGTCTGTCCTAGCTCATTGTGCTTCTCAAGCAGGTTTTTATTTGTTTTAGTTTAGAAAAAGTACTCTCGGCACTTGCCACCATGAGAGGGATAGTTTGAAAAAGCTTCAGAGCAGTAGCCACTTCTGGGACACTTTGAAGAATAGATGCATGCTTCAGGAGCAGCAGCTTGGTCAGATCTTTAATTGACCCCATTTCAATTGCTGACCATAGGGCACTTTGAAACGAAAGCAATTGTATTGGAAAATCGGATGGAATGTCATCGTTGTAGGTCATTGCAAGTGTTTCAGGAAATGCTGCTTGAAGATTGTCCACATCTTTGTTCTGCCATATATGTGAAACTACATTAAAAGAATCCAAAATGTTCTCCTGAATCACTGTCAACATTGCGAACTGAAAAATTTGCAGTGATTTGACAAGCCCAGTTGCCTCTACATTATTCTGCTTTTTGGAATGTAAAACGATATTTGTCAGTGCCCATAAGAAGTCAACATAACGAAAACGTAGTGCCATGGAGAGCATTGCACTCACCCCATCATATCCTTGGCCTCTGCAGTTTTTAAGTGGCAATCCCTTACTTTATTTCAACTCAAGAATTTTTGTTTGGAGGTCCTCTGCATTTTGATCTGTCATATTCTGTAATTTAAAAAAAAACTCATAGACATCAATACAAACTGGATTATAATTTCCGTCTTTCTGAATGGTAACGTATCTGAAAACTTGTCTGAGTTGATACATTTTACTCACATCCTGAGTAGTGTCAATTATGATTGAATAAATTTTGGCCTCCTTTATCTCAGACACAATTTGGTCATGCACTTTCTGAGACAACAACGCAATCAATTCCTTCTGAATTTCTCCAGTAACTCTCGCATCACTGGATCATATTGGGCTAACAGCTCAATTACTGACAAAAAGTTCCCCTTCCCCTGTATGCTATATTACATGAGGCTAATGTCAGAGTGACGACAGTGATTCTTGTTATCACCTGAGTCCAAAAATTAACCTGACTCTTGTATTCGCTGTCAAGCAGAACATTAACTTTTAGGTCGTTTTTCCATGAATCATACATTACGCAACTTGCTAGATGAGCACGTGAAGATTCTGTTTCCTGCCAATTATTAATTCCAACAGTCCAGAATGGATGGTGGGACGGACACCTCCTGTCTGCAAAAAGCCAACACGGCTCACAATAGGCAGGGTCCATATTTGGCGAATAACACAGCCATTCCGAGGAAACTTACCCATCTTAGTACATTTGAAATAAAACTCTTTCGAAATGTATCTGCCATTTTTTGTCCCTGGGATATGGTCCCTCTGGTTTACATGGTCCCATGTTAAGTATGGTCCTCTTCACATTGGGATCAGTTAAATCAACTGGGAAGTTTGATCTGTTGGATAACGTGTATCTGTTACCTCCTCTGTAATATTTTCAGTGCTGCTGTCATCTGCCGGACGTTGAGACCTGCTTTAAGCTTCGGGATCTCTGTCTGGCATCGTGTTAGTTAGCAAATCTGCACCCAAGTTAGCAATAGCACTATCCATGCTGGTACTGCTAACTTCCCCAGTCCTGGTGCTTGCAGCTTTGGGGAGCTTTTGAGACACACTGAAGTAATCAGGAGGGAAATCCCTCAAGGTTTTGTCTCCCTCAAGGCCAAAAACCATGTGTCAAGGAGAAAAAAGCTTCCCTGGAACTAGTGGTCGACCGATATATTGCAGAGGCCGATATTCAGAATTTATTATTGTTTCGGCATCGGCCAATACATGTTCTCGTATGGCCGATTGTTTCTTGAGGGTGCTGAGAATCACCTGCTTGCATGTGAAGTGACTTGAGACATGTAAATGAGCAGTCACGGTTTGTTGTTACAATAATAGACCAGTGTGCAACATCGTCTCATTTAAACTGTCCACATATGAGAGCCGTAGACACGTTTGAGCTCTTGATGTTAAAAGTGCTCACCTGTTTTATTCTCCCTCTCTCTCCTCAACAGTTCCCTGTCATTTTTAACTGTCTTGTCTAATGATAAAAAAGGCAAATATCAATAAAACTAGAATCATACACCATCTGCAAATATGTACGTATCTCATTTAAACAGATTTAATAAACCAGCCGCACACAACTTCGACAGATCCAGCATCTTGTGGAACACTCTTAAATCTTCCTCTGAAGCACGTACACTAACAGTCTCTCCTAAACAGTTCCCTGAAACTTTTCTAATGATAAAAGACAAATATCAATAAAACTTCTATTATATACTGTCTGCAAATATGCAGATATCTTATTTAAAAAGATGTAATTCACAAACCTCAGAAAAAAATGTCTTCCAGTTGTAAGCTTATCTAATATCCCTCAGAAGCATGTATTCCATCAGCCAGCATTAAAAACTTCAGTATCAGGATCAAAAGTTGCTCTGATTCCCAAATCATGATTGTCAGTCTGTGACAATCCAAGCAGGCGATCCAGGCTGTTTAAACTGCCAGTTTGCTGTTGCTTGTGATGGATCCGCACAAGCGTGTGAGTGCAACTTTAAAGTAAAACCGCTTCACGTGTGCTATAAGTAAATATCTAATTCACTATGCACTGTATATACAATTGGTTTGATTCTGTATTTTTGACAACTATATGTAACAATTTCTTCATGTGCAACTAAATTACTAAAATTTGATGACAAAACAGAAATCAGAAGAAACTATCTACCATTTAAAATACAATTATTTTTTTTTTGTATAAATTGAGTATATGTAGTGCTAATTAAGAGATTATTCATTGTTCTTTACTATATTAAATTGTGTGATATATCAGCATTGTATCGGCCTATCGGCCACCCTGCTCTCTGGATATCGGAATCAGCCATTAAAAAAAAAACATATCTGTCATTCAATATCTGGAACCCTAATGTCTGATTTAGTTGGTAAGGATACATTGACACTTGATTATTTGGAGAACATTTAAAGCACATTGTTATACGACTCTCTGGAATATTTGATACTGATTGGCCAATCACTGCATTCTGCCATCAAATATTTCTAATATAAAGAGAGGAGAACTATATATTTGACCTTTAGACCATTCCTGCCAGCAAGATTCCTACAACAGTCAGTTGGTAATTACAGCAAAAAATAAAAATTAAATATATGAAAAAATCGAATAAATAATAAAAATGATAAATGATAAATTCCACTTCATGTTGGGGTTCTAATCACCTTGTTTTTGTTTATTTTGCAATAATGACCAGTTGACTGTACATTTATCCTTACTTTTTTGGCACTTTTGAATCAGTGCTAATATGATCTGACTTTATACACTGGCCTTGGCCCTGGGTTGTACTGGAGAAGACTTTACGGAGTGGTTCGACTGTCTCCTGTCGTCAATACAAGATCTCGGCCAAAAATGAATGCAACTCTGGATGAAAATAAATGTTATGATATTACATAAGGTTGTCGAAACAACCATAATCAAAGCTAAAGGTGGTTCACCGAAATATTCGTGTATGCATAATTTTTTTTGGCCAGGCAGTGTACAAGTTTTTTCAGTTTTGACACGTGGGCACCATGTTTTTAACCCTGTCAAGTTAAAAAGAACTTAAACTGTAAAAACTGTCTGTAGACTTGCGTTCTGCTCTATTCGTGGCGCTGCGTCTAGCTTGTTTTAGCACAAGGATGTGTTCAGTGAACGGTCCCTTGTAATGATGACCACACACATAAATTAAATGAAAGCACAAGGATAGATTAGTATTTCTTTGACTGACATTGAACATTTAGGTCAAGTATTTTCTTGAGAACATTCGGTATAATGATTATAGCATGTTTCTGCTATTTAGCTACCCAGGGATAAATTAAGTTCAGTCTAATCTACTCGTATAATAACATTATACACCCTATAAAATGGTGTAAGTTGTTTTCTTGAATGTGTATTATAGCGTAGTAAGTTCATATCTTAAGTAGTCATGGTAGGTTTTCTAACTACACCAGTCTATTTTTGGTGGCTGTTCACAATGATCTCTGTATGACGTGTTGCAGAAGAATATGCAATAACCTGTAGCAAAAGTAGCTTTATGCAGCTTTACACTTCTAATCTGATGGATCACAAAGACCCCCAGTGTTTGCGCTGACAAGAGGGGCTTATAATGCACAGTTCTGAATCCTCTTCAGAGGTTATGTGGAGGGTATGGTTAGACAATCACTTACCTTTTCATTTGGGTGAAACGTACGGTCAAATCCTAAGTATAACCAAAAATAGGAATCATATAATCACCTATTACATGCAGCATATTATGATGTATTATACATGACCTATTTACAATTCTAATTGACCTATTCCAAACAAATGTTATTCACATCTTGTTTACAACCTGAAAACCTTGTCATTTATTCCCCCAAACGTATTACTTTTTGTACACATTTACTATATAATTTTTTTTTGTTGTGTGATTTATTCATAGAAACAAATCATCATTCTTCGATGTAATCCCTGCTGCAAAAAACAAACAAAAAAACCCCAGCTTCACCAACATTTGTTTTGTTCTAGATGCTGGTCTCCAGCTGAGGATGCTTAAATACTAGTTAATTTTAGTAGTATACTAGTGTAAAAACTCCAGGTTCGGAGATGGAAGGGAGGAGACGGAGAGCAATGATGCAGTCGCTTCGAGCTCTCCCCATGCTCACTGGAATTAGAGACAGGTGTAGCTCAGGTATAAGCGCCCTTACCACTTTCTCTCTCTCCGGACGGACACTTGACAACGTCCCTGCTGCCACAACTAGTTTTCATGTTTATAATAGTTTTTGTTAACGTATGAAATTGCATGCTGGTCTAAGCTGGCCTTTTAAGTAGGGAAGGAATGAGGGTGCATCGTTTAAATTAATTCATGATCATGTAGATTTTGTAGTTATTATGACCAGAAAATCACCATGGAAACACAATTCAAGGGAATTTATTTATTTATTTATTAAAAAAAAATTAATTGAGACATCAGACTTTAAAACAGGCGGACTGAGAGTATTAAATTAGGGATTTTAATCTTAATGTATTAGTGCATTCTAGAAAAAGGGACAAATCAGATGACATATGGGTGAGAAGAACAGGGTAACAAATAGACAATATGCTAGAGTGCAGCATTACTTCATATGGAAGGTCAGACTGTGCCTACTTCCTGTTGTCATCACCCACCACAAGTCACTAAAAGGTCTGAGAGCTTGCCCTGAATCCAGATGCTGTTTTCAACCAACACCAACTTCCTGCATTTCTATTTTAGTGAGTGTGCCTTGTCCACAGGGGATCACTGCCAATTGGCAAACATGAGAAAAGAAAAATGCAAATGGTGTCACTAGGACCTTGAGACATACTGAGATGTGACTTTTCTGTCAAAGTAATCTGTTTTTTAACTTGTGGGGATGGCACATTATCAACATGTCATGGGGAAACATTGGTCAGCATCCAGTTTGCATCATATGAAACCAAAAATGTCAGTAAAGGGATAGTTCAACCAAAAAATAAATTTCTCTTATCATTTGCTCACCCCCATGCCATCCCAGATGTGTATGACTTTCTTTCTTCTGCGGAACACAGAGATTTTTTATAAGCTTTAGAGCTCCACACAATGAAAGTGGTGACCAAAACTTTGACACTCCAAAAAGCACATAAAAGTATCATGAAAGTAATCCATACTACTCCAGCATATTAATCCATATTTTCAGAAGTGATGTGATAAGTGTGGGTGAGAAACTTGATTAATGCTATTTTTGGAGCTTCAAAATTTTGGCACTTATTCACTTGCATTGAATGGACCTACAGAGCTGAAGTATTCTTCTAAAAATCTTCATTTGTGTTCAGCAGATGAAAGTAAGTCATATACATCTGGGATGGCATGAGGGTGAGTAAATGATGAGAGTGACTATGTATGATAGTAAATGACTATCTCTTAGTTCACCCAAAAACAAAGATTCTGTCATTATTTACTCCCACCCTCATGACATTCCATACTCATTTGTCTTTCTTTTTCTGCGGAATGCAAAAGGAAATAATTTAATTAATGTCCTGTTGGCTGAATTCAAATAAATGATAGTCCATAGAATCTCACTATATTTCTTAATTAAGCACCCAAAAGTGTTCAGGGAACGGAGGTTACATACATAACGTAGACATTCCCCGTCTGTCGCTCACTTCGACATTGTGTCGAAGAAGCGACACTAGGGGTCCAATTTAAATCACGCCATGTGCTGAGCCGTGTACGTGTACTGCTGACACAGGAGCGGGCAGGTATTTTACGTGCAAAGGCGACCAGCTTTGTCAGACTGCACGTACCCTTTCACAATGCCCCATAAAAGTCGTCGGAATCCTTCTGGTTACCCCAAACAGGGGAACAAGGCGACGCTTGCCAACCTGGGAACGGGCAGAGCCTAGCTGGGCCTCTTTCCTCTCTATGTTTCTCGCATAGAGCCAAACAACTGGGAATGTTAAACGCATCGTGGAAAGGGGGTCTTACCCAGTTTCCTATTCTTTCAGGGGGAAAAGACCCTGCGGAGACCACACCTGCCCAGGAAGGGGGAGGTAAAAGTGGCGAAATACATCACATGGTCCTCTTAGGTCACATGTGGGAAAATGGCGCGGTGGTAGATCCAGCCTCAAGGAGGGGAGTGTTGCTACAACACGGCGACCGGAGGGCAGCTGGAACTGCCTAAGGGAGACACGGGACCACTCATAAGGGGACACAACCGTGGAAAATACACACAGGAGGAAGTCCACGCAGGAGTCCTGACCTGTGGAGCACCTATTCCAGTGCAAGGTAGATTTGAGTACCCACAGTGGATTGGGTCGGCAAATTCCTCCGCTGAATTGCGGACCCACTGGGCTAGGGAGGAGTCATCCAGGGAGCCGAGTTAGTGGGATCTCCTGGGAGAAAAAAGCGCACGGTTTTACCTCGGCCAAGGGAAAGGGTGCTAGGTGCAAGTGGTCCACCCGGTCAATCCGTCAGCGTGTTACCGAGTTCTACCGTCTCGGTAGCTTCGCTTGCAGGTTCACAACCTGGACCCTGAGGGGAGTCATAGGAACCTTGGGCACATAGCCCGGTCGCGGTCTTAGGATCACATGAGTGTCTGCTGGACCGAACTCCAGGCAGGTGTCACTGACAGAGGGCACTTGCAGGTCCCCCTTATTCGACTGATTCTAGCGGCTCGAAAGGGGGGGGGGGTCTCTGAAGGCCCAAGAGGACCACTAAGAGACCCCAGGAGTGGAACAGACTTGGCCGGGAAGGATTTAACTGATGATTAAGTCATGCTTATCCAAAGACTTGCCATCTACTGCGTCATGGTGGGCCGTGATAGCAGCCACGTGCACCTTCAAGGTGGAAGGGGACAGCCTCCCCTCCCGCCTCTCCTGCAGAAATAAGAGTGCTGACCTAACTTCGCACCTCTGTGGGTCTTCAGCCCAGGAAGAACACCAATCTGCGAACAAGCGCCACTTCAGGGCATAACGTTGCCTGGTAGAGGGGGCTCTGGCTTGGTTGATCGTGTCTACGATAGCAGGTTGTAGACCAGCTAGATCTTCCACGTCCCGTCCAGGGGCCAGACGTGGAGGTTCCAGAGGTCTGGGTGTCGATGCCAGAGCATACACCGTCCCTGAGAAAGAAGGTCTTTCCTCAGGGGAATTCGCTTGAGAGGGGCTGTCGTGAGGAGTACGAGGTCCGAGAACCAGGCCTGAGTGGGCCAGTAGGGAGCCACTAGGGTGACTTGTTCCTCATCCTCCCTGACCTTGCATAGCACCTGTGCAAGAAGGCTCACTGGGGGAAATGCGTACTTGCGCAGCCCCGAGGACCAGCTGTGTGCCAATGCATCTGCCCCGAGGGGAGCCTCTGTTCGGGCATACCAGAGTGGGCAGTTGGAGGTCTCTCGGAAGGCAAACAGGTCTACCTGGGCCTTGCCGAATCGTTCCCAAATCAGCTAGACCGACTGGGGGTGAAGCCTCCACTCTCCACCGGGCAAGCGTTGTCGCGACAGTGCGTCCGCTACCACATTGAGGCTGCCGGGGATGTGAGTGGCGTGCAGTGACTTGAGTCACTGTTGGCTCCAAAGGAGGAGACGATGGGCGAGTCATGACATGTGGCTGGAGCGTATGCCGCCTTGGCGATGTACGCTACCACGGTGGTGCTGTCTGATCTGATTAGGACATGTTTAACCTGAACTAAAGGGAGAAAATTCCGCAGGGCAAAGAAAACAGTCAGCAACTCTAGGCAATTGATGTGCCAGCGCAGCGCGGCCCTTTTCCAACAGCCTGTGGCTGCGTGCCCGTTGCACACGGCGCCCAAACCCTATTTGGAGGCGTAGGTCGTGACCAGGACGCGTCGGGACACCTGCTGCAAGGGGACTCCTGTCCGCTGAAAGCAGAGGTCTGTCCAGGGTTTTGACGCTTGGCGGCAGGTGGGGGTGATGATCACACGGTGCGTGCCGCAGTGCCATGCTCGTCTCGTGACTCGAGTCCGGGGCCAGTGCTGAGGCGGTCTCATATGCATCAACCCCAATGTGCGGGCGCCATGGAGGATGTCATATGCCCCAGGAACTTCTGGAAAAGTTTTAAAGGGACCGCCGTGCCTGGCCTGAAGGCGGCGAGGCATTTTAGCACTGACTGTGTGCGCTCGCTGGTGAGGCGCGCTGACATTGAGACTGAGTCTAACTCCACGGCGAGAAAAGAGACGCTCTGAACCGTGGCGAGCTAGCTCTTTTCCCAATTGACCTGAGGCCCTAATCGGCTGAGGTGCCTTGTACTGATATGCCTGGCCATCGAACGCGAGCCGTAGAGAGGGTCGACGTCGAGGCAAGATTGAGACGTGGAAGTACGTGTCCTTCAGGTCTGCTGCTGCGAACCAATCTAGATGCCAGAAGCAAGTTAGGATGTGTCTTGCGTGAGCATTTCGAATGGGAGTTTGTGCAAGGCCCGGTTGAAAACTCGCAAGTCCAAGATTGGTCGTAAGCCGCCACCTTTCTTGGGTACAATGAAGTAAGGGCTGTAGGGACCCATCTTCATCTCAGTTGGAGGGACAGGCTCTATCGTGTCTTTGAGTAAGAGATGATTTCCACACGCAGGAATATGGCGTATTCGCCGTGCACTGCGGTAAAGTGGACGCCCGCGAAGGGGGGCGGAGGCCTGGCAAACTGAATTGCGTAACTGAGTCGGATGGTCCTGGCTAGCCAGCGTGACGGATTGGGAAGTAAAAGACACACATCCAAGCTCCGTGCTAGGGGCACTAAGGGGACGACTATTTTTGACATACCCGGCGGGGCTTCTTAGCGGGGTGGAGCAGGTAATGCAGCGTCGGGAGGCAAAGTAGCGTCCTGAGGCTCTGGTGCTGAGAAAAGACTCGAAGCACTTAACTTGCTCTGCACACCCTGCAGGGGGTGGGTTAGTGACTGAGGAGGAGGTCCAGTGGAGGCGTCCTCTGGACTCATCAGAACCGGTCGGCCGTGGAACAGTCGTAGTGCTGAAGGTGAGAGGTCCGTGTCCAGACTGTTGAGGTGTTGCGGCAGAGTGCCGTGAGAACGGCATTAGGAGGCGAGGCACGGGGGTGGCTGAAGTGGCTTTCTCTCATGACAAAAGAAAGCCACGTCAGCAATGCTGCAATACATGGAGGCTAAAGATCAAGTTCACCCTCATAAGTATCTCTACCAAATAGCTAATTGGCTGATTGTTAAATTCCAGCCTAGATGACGTCAGCCAAAATGGAAAGTTATCTTTGAAATAACGTACCATAAAATCAGTCATAATAAGAGCAGGAACATGTATTTGGAAAGAAAATGGGGTCAATTTTGATTTAATCTTGACTTTAACAGTCCCATGTAGGTTACATCAATCCACTGTAATGGTGAAATCTGTTGAGTCATGAGAAAATGACTCCACAAGTGGTTGTTTTAAAGTTTCCTTTTCCCAGTTTGCTAGTTTTTGCCTTGAAATGATGACTAGTCATGTTTATGTGGTTGCCATGTAAAGAGAGAGTTTATCACCCAGCCGTCTTCTCTCAGCACCTGCAAAGAGTTAGGACATCAAAGCCCCTGCAAACACGCAAGCATCCCAGAGCCCCCACCCCCCCAGCCTTAGCCACTGCTCTTCATGTTATTGTTTTGACTGAGGGCCCTAGTCACATGACCCTGCAGTGTTATGACTGGGGGCAGTGGAATCTAGGTCACGCCGAGCTCTCCCTCAGCAAAAGCCAAGAAGAAAGCTGAGCCGCTCTTACAGGACTGTCCCACTTTGAGCCCACTTTCTTTTATCTCAATACTGAGAAGGATGGATTTATCTGCTCATATATCACACAGCTGAGGATGAAAGAGACAAGAAAGAGAAGAAAAAGCATTGTATGGCATTTCTGAGAGCTGGTACAAAGAATAAAAGAGCGAGATAGAACTATAAATTAGTAACAAAGAATTGGAGACCGTTCAACCTAATGTTGGTACTGTTTTAAACATTACAGTGTTGAATTTTGGAGTTTGTATTCTTCTCTATATTGACTAAGTTCTTTGTTTGAATTGTGACATCACTCTTGGCTCGATTCCCGAAACACCATTAAATAATTAGTTCACCTAAAAATGAAAATTCTGACATCCTTTAGTCACCCTCATTCCGGAGTTGTTGTAGTATGTTGTTATTTCTTCCTGGGAATACATAAGAAGGAATTTTGGGAAATTTTTTTGGCTGCTGTTTTATATGCAATAACAATGAGTGGAGTTATGATATGCTATAATATGATTTCAAAATACTTGTAATTTAGCAAACAATTATATGGACCACTTTTATGATACATTTATGGAGCTTTTGCATCCTTTTCTAAGCTTGATATCTCCCCATTCATTGTAATTGTAAGGAAAACAGCGACCAGTACATTCTTCAGAATTTCTCATTTGTGTACCAAACAAGAAAGAAAGTCACATGGTTTTGGAGCACAATAAGAGTGAGTAAACGATAACAGAATATTTTTTTTGTGTTAAACTATCCCTTTAACACAAAATCGTACATTTTCAAATGCTTTCCCTTACTGCTTTTACTAATGTATACAGATGGCTCAGTTGCAGACCAATGTTCTGAATGGTCTAAAGCATCTGATGTCTCACATGAGAGAGTCACCGATTCCTTTGTTTTAGGTTAATTTAAGTGTCAGTCAATCTGACAGTCACATCTACAGTGCTTCTCACATCCTAAGACTATTGCACTCACCCCACCCCTTGAAAACCACCCAAGGCTGATAGCTCCATTTTTATAATGCCCATAACATATGGCCACTGAGAATAAACAAAAGAGATGGTAAATGATATGCAGCTTGTGCAGCTTGTTTTTTTAAACACATGCCATCAGGGGTGAATCTGTTTAAAGATGCATGCATTGTGAAAATGCATCCCTCAGAGTGATACAATTAACAATTGTTGTCAGCCTGATTTGAAGAAAGTCCATTCTACCTAATGACATCAATAGTGAGGATGTCTAAATCAGTGGTTCTCAACTGTTCTTTCTTCAGGACCAAGATTATACATTGGGCATTTAGTGGTGTTTGAGTTTTTAAATAAAACAAAAAGTTTATGCATTATTTTCTTTTAAACTAGCACACATGTCCTCAAAATCAAATATATAACTTCATAATTGTTTACAAATTTTAAATGTGACAGATTTTAAGAGATTTATTTACAGAAATGTACCAACATTCCTCGATGTGGGGGTTGAGGGGGTATAGATTGGGGGTGTGCACCACTGTCATCTGCTTGTATCTCCAAAATGTCAGTCAAGCAGATGGCAATTAAAAAGCGACCTACTGTTCAGTTCCTCTGCTAATCAATGAAGAAATTAGCACACTCATCAAGGGTCCATGATTGTGGCTTTGTTTCATTAATTAAAATGATTGAATGATTATCTCTTGAGTGTGCAGGGGGTGTAATTTTACAAATGAACAAAATTATAATTAGGAACAGACAGTCAGTAAACAAATTCAATAAACAATGTTTAAGAGCAAGACAAAAAAACATAATGTGAAGAGGCTATCAAATAATTTATTGACTCTATAAGTCAACTTCAGTTCACAGCATCATATTTAAACACCTCCTTTCTAGGTAAATTAAGCATATTATAGATTATTCTTTCACAAAACAGAGCTATTTACCTACCACAATTAATATTATGCCATTACCACCAATGGAAACCAGGCAGTTCATTTTTTTTCATGTTTTTATTAAACTTTATAAACTCACATTTTTTTTATTGATGATGGCAGTAGTAATTAACCAAATAATAATCAAATGATGAATACAACGACTATATCTGGGCATATATCCAGACACACACTGCAGCCGAGCGTGTACTTTTTACATTTTAAAGAGCTTAAAATTAATTTATCGGTCACCTGCTGAACTTAGGGAGAAGCAGGTGGCAGCATTACTCATATGTAATGACAGAAACACATGCATGTGTCGAGCACACTGCCAAATGCCCTTTGTGGACCTCGCTGTCAAGAGCTGAGTGTACACATCTCCTATGCAATTGCAGATCTTTCATTCTCCCCTCTTTGTAGTGGGCTGTTGGAAGTCCCAAACTCCTTTATACAGCTGGAACATGAATCGACACACACACACACATACAAACGGTTTGATGTGGTTTGCTCCTACAGTGGTCTCAGCATGTATTTTGGTAGGGCAACAACACAACATTCTCTTCTATTGATAGACCGTTTCACCTTCTATCTTTGTACTCACCCACACACTTCCTTTCTTGTGAATCCGAGCTTGTGTTTTCATTGGATGTGTGTCCTACTCTCTTTATGCTGGAGTAGCAAATGTGGTTTGTAATTGTGATCAATTCATTTTTGATTAAGGTGAGTTTTTGGTCACTCTTTGATCTTTTTATTTTAAAGTTCAGCCAATGGGCTATTATAACATCAAGTCCGCTGCACAATGCACTAGATTGGATTTTCCCACCCTTTCTATTTCTCTGAAGAAGTCAGATGCACTACTCTTATTCACGCTTACTCTCTCCTATTTACGTCCTCCACTCTCAGAAAAATAATACGATTCAATGAGATAGCTGATTCAGCTATTGTAACCCACATAAAGTAGATATTTTAAGCTCTCCATCTTTAGGCTGCCACCCTCACTTTCTTATGTTCTAGATAAAAGAGGTTTATGCGAGATAGAAAGATAAAACCTAACATTAGCATCATTACTCCAAAAATAGTTCACCTCTGAACACTTAAGTGTTTGATTTAAAAATAAACCTAGTTATTTCTAACTTGAATATGGATATATACCATGAATATGGTTGGTTGCATTTTATTATTTTAATTTAGCATTGCCCAAACAGTCAGGTGAACCACTTGTATAGACAAAGAAGAATTTTATTATTTTCATCAAACATTTATGTTCTGGCTCTAAAATTCAAAAATTGGAGCTTTGAGTCTGAGTTTATATTTTTTTAGTTTTAATTTTTTTGGGGGGGGGGTGCTCCCACTTCTTCCCGCTTCCTCCTTTCTCTGCCCAACACAAACCTTTATCACACTGGTGCTGAAACCTAGGACAAGGAGGAAGGATACGCTGCTATAGAGTCATCTTTGCCACTGGAAGAAATTTTCCGTTCCATCGCAAACATCCACCAGATCATCATGGATCTGCGGGCAGAGCAGCTACAATGCTTGGAGGTGCTTCTTCGAGGCCAAGAGGAGGAACAATGGGCGTTGCGGAGCTTGGTACCCCGGGGGGCAGCAGCGAACCCCCATGTAATGCTGGCAAAGATAGGGGTGCAAAATGACCCGGAGGCCCTTCTGGAGCGAGAGTGCACGGCCCGAGCTCTGGAATGGCTGCGGGCACAATGGGCAGTCCACCTCCTACTGCTGCTGACCGGGGAGCCCCAACTCGCGGCCCAATAACTTCCGGTCGATAAAATCCTCCGGTACCCCGAGCTGAAAAAAGCCATCCTGCAGTGGGTCAGCCACAGTTACTAAGAGCATCGGCAGCGGTTCCGATCTATGATGCTGAGAAGTCGGCCACCCATTTTCCTTTTCTCAACAGCTCCGCGACGCATGCTGGTGGTGGGTGCTGGCTGAGGAGCCAAAGTAGGATAAAGTATTTGTATTACTTACTGCCCACATTGAGCTCAAAATTTCTCGCAAAGTGGCAAGGGCCCTTTGTGGTCACACAGTGAGTTGGGGAAGTCAACTGTGTGGTAGTGCGTACGGACAGGGGCGAGGCTCGTCAAATTTACCACCTCAACCTACTAAAACCTTGGAAAGAGGCAGTCCCTTATCCATGGCAATGGTAGTTCTGGAGAGGGAGGAGCTCAGTCCAGAGATGAGTCTAAAAGCCAATCAGTTCACTCCGGTCCCTTGTTGAGACCACCTCTTGCCGTCACAACATATGAAGGTTGCCTAATTGCAAAAAAAGTTCTCGCCTCTCCCCAGCAACCCCAGGGGTACTAGTACGTAGTCGGTCCTACCAGTTACTCGAACACAAAAAACAGGGAGTGCGGGAATAATTAAAGGCCATGTTCGATATGGGGGTAATAAAGAATCCCACAGTGATTGGACCAGCCTGGTGGTTCTGGTGCCTAAGTGTGTTAGCTCGGTCTGGTTCTGTGTGGATTATAGGAAAGTCAACGTGGTGTCAAAATTTGACGCATACCCAGTGCCTCGCATTGACGAACTGCTCAATCGGTTGGGCACGAATCACTTTTAATCGACACTGGACTTAACAAAGGGTTATTGACAGATCCCCTTAATGTTGATGTCCTGTGAGAAAACGGCCTTCTCCACATCGTTTGGGTTACACCAATTTGTGATGCATCCGTTCGGTTGTTAGGGGCCCCGGCGACATTTCAGCATCTTATGGAACGAGTCCTCAGAACACACGCTGTGAATGCCGCTGCTTATTTGGATGACATTATTATTTATAGTAATGATTGGCAGCGGAACATGCAGAATCTGGTGGCTGTTCTGAGGTTGCTGCAGCGAGCAGGGCTCACAGCAAACCCGAAGAAGTGAGCGATTGGGCAGGTGAAGGTACGCTATCTGGGGTTCCACTTGGTGCATGGGTAGGTACAACCCAAAATTGATAAAAACACAGCAATTGCGGCCTGCCCAAGACCCAAGACCAAAAAGGAGGTGAGACAGTTCTTGAGGCTGGCTGGCTTTTATTGAAGGTTTGTGCCTAATTATTTGGATGTCATCAGCCCACTGACTGATCTCTCTAAAAAGGGATCTCCAGACCCGGTCCAATGGATGGAGGTGTGCCAACAGGCTTTCACACAGGTCAAATCTGCATTTTGTGGCAAGCTACTTCTGCACACCCCTGATTTCTCTCTTCCTTTTGTCTTACAGATAGACACATTGGACAGGGGGCAGGGTGCTGTACTGTCACAGGTGGTGGCCTCCACGGATGGTTCCTCTGGCCTGAGTTGGGTGGTGGGGATATGTGTGGGGGCATGGTCGAGCGCCTGTCTGGGGAGAGAGAGCAGTAAAGGAGTTCCACCTGAGATGAATTGCTATTAATTACAGTTTCCATGTTCGCAGTGAGAGACGGGGAGATAAAAGCAGTCCAGTCCTGAGAGAGAGACAAACCACGGTCTTCGTGTCTGTTCCCCAAGAGAGAGAGTGTTGTTTGAGTGATGCTTGAAAAGAAGTTTTGGGTTTGGGTGAAGCTGAAAAGTGGACTATTATTTGACTGAAGCTGAAAAGAGATTTCTGTTTATTTGTGAATAAAACAAACTCACGTGAACTGTGGAAACTGGCTTCCGGTTCCTCCTTTATCTGCCCAACAGAAACTTTTATCACAGCAGTGCTTACCTAACAGAAGGGTGAAAAGATAAATGACACTTAAATATTTAAATATAATTGTTATAATAAACTACTGTTTCCATTAAAATTTGTCATCTTTCATCTCAGTTGAGAAGCACAGACATTTATTTATTCACTTTAGGGCCACCCTCAGGTATAAGCGGTTTATGTTATGCTTTCTCTGATTCAAAGCATTTTATACCACCCTTTCATTCAACACTGTACGTTCATTCAGATTTACGCCTGCTACTACAAATGGCCAAGGTAAGCATGCTTACCAAAATGAGTAAACCAATCAGAAGCTCCTTCCATCAGTCATGCTATCTGATAAGCTAGATTCTAGTTTTGTGTCAACACGTTCAAGTTCACGTAACTAATTAACAAATTAACATCGGAAAACAAATTCAATCAAGAGGTTGTGCATCAGTATTGAATTGAATCAGGAAAAATGTATCAATACCCAGCCTTAGTGAAATGCCCAAAATCCTTCCAATTTGTCTTTGGGGAACATTGTTCTCAAAGCAATGGATTATTTGCTGCTGCGTCTGTTGCAAGTTGGTGAGCCTCGACCCATCCTTGCTCTTGAAGGACCAGGCTTTTTTTGTAGGCTCCCTATATACTATTGCCTCTCCTGTTTAATATCACCTGTTTCACATCACCTTATTATTTTAACTCTTCAGATTGTTATTAGTCCTAAATTGCCCATTAGTTAATGCATTAGATATCATGAAGAAACAATTAACAAAATATTTTTTACAGCATTTCTTCATCTTTGTCTAATGTTAATGTGTAATTTCTCCCCTTTTTCTCCCCAATTTGGAATGCCCAATACCCAATGCACTCTAGGTCCTCGTGGTGGCGTAGTGACTCACCTCAATCCGGGTGGCGGAGGACGAATCTCAGTTGCCTCCACATCTGAGCGTCATTCCACGCATCTTATCATGGTTTGCGTGTTACCACAGAGACCTAGCACGTGTGGAGGCTTCACGCTATTCTCGGCGGCATCCACGCACAACTCATCATACGCCCCACCGAGAGCAAGAACCACATAATAGCAACCACGAGGAGGTTAACCTAACGTGACTCTACCCACCCTAGCAACCGGGCCAATTGGTTGCTTAGGAAGCCTGACTGGAATCACTCAGCACACCATGGGTTCGAACTTCTGACTCCAGATGTGGTAGTCAGCGTCTTTTTTTGCTGAGCTAAAATACAAACATTATTTTTAGTTAATAGTGCATTAACTAATGTTAAAAAATACAACTTTTGATTTCAAAAAAATTATTAGTATATGTTGATATTAACATTAACAAAGATTAATAATGCTGTAAATGTATAGTTCATAGTTAATGTTAACTAATGTTCTTAACTAATGTTAACAAATTGAACCTCATTGTAAAGTGTTACCAAAATGTATATATATTTTTGTAGTTATATATACAGAGTTGTGTGTGAAAAAGAAAGATAAGAAGGATTTTGTTGGATCATTACTCCAAAAATAGTTCCCCACTGAACACTTCACTGTTCACTGCTTTCATAAAAGCCAACTTACACAATGAAGTAACAACACTGAGCACAAATCTGCCTGAAACCTGCCCTACTCCCACTGGATTTGCCATCATATGATCAAAACAAAGTGGTCACATGGTCCTGCACATGGCTCAGCATGACTCAGCACAGGCAACATAAACACATGGTTACTTTTGTTTATTAAGTTTAGAATTTAAGCCATTCCCTTTGTCCTCACAATTTATAATTGTGCATTTAAAGGGGCAGATTACAGAGCCAGAGGAAAATGTTATTGCTCAGAGGTTGCTCTTTTATAGCCAAGGAGACTTAATGAAGTTATTAAAGAATCAACTTTGCCTCAGCTGTTTCTCCTTAAATTCCTTAGGGGAAATACATAAGACAAAATGAGACTATCATTGGCATACAGTTAAAAAGTAGAGCTATAAAATGAATATATCTAGTATAGTTAGGATAATTTGGTTTTGGGGAGTTTGACGAGAAATGTAGAGTTCATATTGAAATCACTGACTTTTTACTAATGACATAAACATTTTTTTTTCTTGCAGCCAGGCTTGTCTTTTATATATACAGTATATAATTTCCATCACCAATTTACCAATACTGAATCAGTTACAAGGACACATAGTTCAAGTCTCTCCAACATACTCATCACGTGTGGTCATTTAAGGTGTGCATTCATATTACAAGCAGATACAAAAGACTTAGACACGTGACTGTGGTTATACTGAAAGCCCATGTGTGTCAAAGTTCAACAGTCATGCAGACACTATTAGCACTGTAAGCGTTTTGATTGACCAGGGGTTGAATTCTTGACACTAAGGGAGACAAAGGGGAGTCTACCACTATGGTTTCCTTGGTAATGCTTTGAGGGTGGCCGCTGAGCTCCTGTATCTAGGTGTGTGTAGATAATGAATTTGAGTACTCTGGGCAACCCATGTTGATCACTCACAGAGATAAGAATGCTTCTCTGCATGACCACTGACCTGCAATTACCCCATAACTTTCACTGCAGGAGGGTTAATTATCTTTTATTAAAGCTTTGAGTGGAGCCATATTGAGATATATTCAGCTCTTTCTGATATACTAAGCAGTAAACTGACTTTCTTTTATCCTTGGAACACAAAATGAGATGTTAGGCAGGATGACAGTCTCAGTCAACATTCACTATCATAAGATGCAATGAAAGTGAATGGTGACTGAGACTAACATACTGCCCAACATCTCCTTTTGTGTTCCAGATTTTTTTCAAATGAATTCAGGTTTGGAACAATATTAGAATGAGCAGAGGTGGGTAGAGTAGCCAAAAACTGTACTCAAGTAAAAGTACAATTACTTCAAAAACATAATTACTCAAGTAGAAGTAAAAGTACTAACATAAATAATTACTTGAGTAAGAGTAAGAAAGTATCCAATTAAAAGATTTCTCAAGTATTGAGTAACTCGTTACTTTTAAAAATGACATAAAAGACGTTAACTCCCCTATATTTCATTACATAATACACATTGAAAATGCACTACAGAATTATGATTATTATTAATGGAAATTCAGTCATCATTCACCATCATGTTGTTCCAAATCTGTATGACTTTCTTTCTTCCATGCAACACAATAAGGAGATATTAGACAGAATGTTTGCCTGAATGTAATATATATATATATATATATATATATATATATATATATATATATATATACTATCAGTCCCTAACATTCTGTATAACATATTTTGTGTTCCACATAATACAAAGCCTCACACTGGATTGGAACAACATTAGGGTAGAGAAATGATGACAGAATATTAAATTATGGCTGAGCTATCACTTTAAAGAGATAGTTTACTCAAAAATGAAAACGATATCATCATTTACTCGCCCTCATGCCATCCCAGATGTGTATGACTTCCTTTCTTCTGGTGAACACAAATTCAGATTTTTAAAAGATTATTTTAGCTCTGTAGGCCAAAATGTTGATGCTCCAAAAAGCACATAAAGGCAGTATAAAAGTAATCCATAAAACTCCAGTGCTTTAATCCATGTCTTCAAAAGTGATATGATAGGTGTGGGTGAGAAACAGATAAATATTTATGTCCTTTTTTGCTAGACAGCAGGTATCCCCCTATGCAGAGAAGAATGTGAATCACCAAAACCACAAGAAGAAAGTGAAAGTGATCTGTCTCTCATCCACACTTATCACATCACTTCTGAAGATAATGATTTAACCACTAGAGTCTTATGGATTACTTTTATGCTGATTTATGTTTGTTTGTTTAGCTTTAAAATGTTGCCACCCATTCACTTGCATTGTAGGGGCCTACAGAGCTGAGAAATTCTTCAAAAAATCTTCAATTAAGTTCAGCAGATGAAAGAAAGTCATACACATCTGGGGTTGCATGAGGGTGAGTAAATAATGAGAATTGTAATTTTTGAGTGAACTATCCCTTTAAGGGCTCTTGACAGATCTGGATGAATTTGTTAATAAGAGAGGTTTGGAAACATTTTTTGTAATTATTACAGTGAAAACATGAAAATGTCCCACAAGGACATTATATATAATGCTGAAATATAATGCCTTCTATTGCTATTTCATAGCTTTTAAAGTCTTGTGTGGATTCTTATTTCAGTGTAGTTACAGTTTTCAGTGTTGTAAGTATTTAGATTGTTAGTTCTGTACAGCAGTACTGCTGCTCTCTAAATGCAGAGTACGCAGCCTACGTAGGGCACCAACCCTTATCGCAGAACACTCGCTGTGTCTGAAACCACCCCCTATCCACTATATAGTGCACTATTTTGAGTTTTCGCTATTTTGTAGGAGTGTCTGAATTCTGAGTGAGCCACTCATTCTTACCCACAATGCACTCTAATCAAGTACACTTGATGACGATTAATTTCCCACAATCCACCACAAGAAAGACATACTAGCTGGGAGTTTACTGCTTCCTTCAGTCCTGCAAAGTTTTATTTCATGCTGAATGTAGTAAGTTACTTTTTTTTACAAATTATTACTGGATTAAAATAACATATAGAGAGGCAAAACGTACATTTTAAAATGTATTCTTTATTTGATCAAATGTGTTTACTCTTTATATGAACACACAGTATATATTAAAAATTACAAACAGAATGAAGATTTATTGTATTCATATATTATTTAATAAGAATAACAAATAAGGCCCAAGTATTTAAAAATTTCATATGTGATGTTGGTTCTGCACCAGCCCCAGAGCTCCAACACTCTCGTCTGAATTCATTCATTTCGCTCACTTTCTGCTGAGATATAGTGCACTAACAGCCACTCTAGTCGGAACAATTGCCTTGTGCACATCACACGCGCGCGCCCCTTGCTGTGCACGCGTAGAAATGCTGTCTGTTCGTGCTCCAGTTCTCGATCACGCGAATGGCAGTAATTTACACTAACTTGGATGTTTACATGGATTTATACAGTTAATCCGCCTGATATAGCTGCCATAGTTTCCAGTAGGCTACCCCCCCCGCGAGGGCGCTGAGTAAACGCAGAAATACTGATTATGACATGCGGGACAAAGTACACTGATATATTGCTGCACTGATTTAAAAATGTACACTTATAAACTGATGTCATAAGAGCCCAGTTACCGAATCACCCTGAAAATGACCATCTTATTACACAGAAAAGCCCGCTTCAGAATTAGAGCCAAAACTTACATCAGTGTGCTGCCTGAAGTTGGAGCTGTTGGACTTTAATCTTGAAATATCAGCTTGTCTTGATGTTAAATGAAGGCACTGCATGACGGAACTATTCTTCACACTATCACAAGTGGCTTTTCTTTCCAATTCTTCCCATAAGGCCTGCACCCCTGAGTCTTCTCTTTACTGTTGTACATGAAACTGGTGTTGATCGGGTAGAATTCAATGAAGCTGTCAGCTGAGGACATGTGAGGTGTATATTTCTCAAACTAGAGACTCTGATGTACTTATCCTCTTGTTTAGTTGTACATCTGGCCTTCCACATCTCGTTCTGTCCTTGTTAGAGCAGTTGTCCTTTGTCTTTGAAGAATGTAGTGGACACCTTTGTATGAAATCTTCAGTTTTTTTTGCCATTTCAAGCATTGCATAGCCTTCATTCCTCAAAACAATGATTGACTGATGAGTTTCTAGGAAATTTGTTTCTTTTTTTGCCATTTTTGACCTAATATTGACCTGCATTTACATTTACATTTATTCATTTGGCAGATGCTTTTATCCAAAGCGACTTACAAAAGAGGAAAACATGAGCAAATCATCTTTAGAAGACATTTGTATGAAAGTGCCATACCCTGAATAGCATTCAAAACAGATTTAAGGGCAACAAGAATTATTATTATTATTATTATTATTATTATTTTTAGTGACTGGTTAAGTGCTCTTGGAACAGATGTGTTTTTAGCTATTTTTTTTAAGACAGAGAGTGAGTCAGCTTCACGGATGGAGTTGGGAAGGTCATTCCACCAACGTGGTATGATGAAACCGAGAGTCCGGTTGGGAAAGTGTTTTGGTGCCTCTTTGTGTTAGTACAACAAGGCCGATGTTCCTTAGCCGACCACAGGCTTCTGGCGGGAGTGTAGATCTGCATAAATGATTTTAGGTATGCTGGAGCAGACCAAGTGACTGTTTTGTATGACAGCATCAGAGCCTTGAATATAATTCACATTAATTCACATTAAATTACAGACTGTGGCAACTCAAAACAAACACAAAGACATAGTTAAGCTTCATTTATTGATCCAAATAGCTTTCAGCTGTGTTTAATGTAATGGCAAGTGATTTTCTAGTACCAAATTAGCAATTTAGCATGATTACTCAAGGATAAGGTGTTGGAGTGATGGCTGCTGGAAATGGGGCCTGTCTAGATTTGATTAAAAAAATGACTCTTTTCAAATAGTGATTTGCTGTTTTTACATCAGTAATGTCCTGACTATACTTTGTGATCAGTCGAATACCACTTTGGTGAATTAAAGTACCAATTTCCTTCTGAAACTGTACATTATTCCAAACTTTTGGTCACCAGTGTATATTTAAGTCCTTTTTTTACTATAAATATCCAACTTTGGCCAGCCCCGTGCAGTAGGTGGCGATATGCATGAAGAATGTGACTTGCAAAAAACAGAAGAAGAAGAATGTGAAAGTGTCACTTAAGCATTGATCTGTTTCTCAACCACAACTATCATATCACTTCTAAAGACATAGATTTAACCTCTGGAGATGTACGGATTACTTTTATGCTGACTTAACTCATTTTTGGAGGTTAAAAGTTCTGGCCACCATTCACTTGCATTGTATGGACATACAGAGCTGATATATTCTTCTAAAAACCTTTGTTTTTGTTCAGCAGAAGAAAGAAAGTCATACACATCTGGGATGGCATGAGGATGAACTAACCCTTTCACCAGATCAGCGTTGATCAACTGAAACCGATCCAAATCGATACTGTGTTAGTCATGGTTGTTACTGTCAAGCTCCAAAAATCACATAAGAATGTTAATATTCAATAATAATAATAATATATGTTAGTCATAATTCTTTAACTTTAAAACTTTTTATTAGGGCTTTAATTTTGGCAGAAGACCTTTGAGTTTCTGTGTGTAGGCTAGTTCACAGTAGTTTAATATGCTTCTTATTCAAAATCTGGAGATGCTTGTTATAAGTGAACTAAACTATCGAGCATCTACATCTGAGATAGATTGGAGAACTCACATACAGTGAGTTGCAATGAGAGCACTGAAAACAGTGAGCCTTTTACTGAGCATTTTACATGCAATGAGTGTGTGACAACAGAGCAGCACTCATTCACTGCACACTCTATAAAGAATTATTAAACGCAGGCAGCCTTTTGCGATTCACAAATCTGTTAAATGACTTAAAGAGACTGAATATAATGCATGAGTCATCTGGACTACTTTGATGGAGCTTTTATGTTGTTTTTATGTAAATTCTGTAGTTTCCATTTAGGACCATGAGACACAGTAACAGATATGGCTCAGTCTTGTTGGACAGATACCGATACAGTTAAAAATGTCAGTATTGGAGCTGATACCAATCCAGGTATCAGATCAGACCGGTGCATCTCTACCCCCAAGTCTCTATCATATTCTGGTCCCTAGAGATGGCTCAGGTCCCTTGTTTGATCTATGTGATTTTGACATTCGTTTTATCGTCAGCCAGGCATAAATAGTCTAATTGCTATGAAATGTAATAGCTCATCTTTTTTAACAACTCACACAATAATTCATGTTCGGACAAGCTACATTCCAAAGTTTAATAACTAAGATTAGGGGTTTCTTTGAATTAAAGAATATAGCAGCTTAAGTTCAAACGCATCTCAGTTGAAAATGATATTGCTGCCTGAAAGAACAAACTACCAATCAGCATAATTTATCACTGATGCAGTGCAATTAATATCATTGACCTTAAAAGTGTTTTGTTTTTACACAGCCATGCCATTGCTTGTCTCTGTTAAATGCTTGTCATGAGGCATTGCTGCTATCTATAGGCAATGCTATATAAATAACAAAATTGGATACCAGCACACCATGCACCAGCTGGAGGGAGGACAGTTTTGTTAACTGACACGCAAGGGAAATTTCGGTGTAAATAACTTGGTCAGTGCAGAGTTTTATAGTTAGAGTGTTTTAAAAATTTTGGTGGGCATTTTGTAGACAATTGCTTGAAGTATATTGTGATACTAAATTGGAGATACTAAGTATCTTAAAATAGGCTTTAAACATTGGTGAGTATTTATAAACAGAGGACAAATTTGATCTCAAGTAGGCTACTACACATGGATATTGTCAAGGTAAGAGTTGGAGACAGTGTTTTTGAAGCAAAAAAGTCTCTGTTGTTACGAGATTGTGAGTACTTCAGGGCACTTTACCGGTCTGGGATGGTAGAGTGCCACCAAGATGAGATTCACTTGAAGAACCTTCCTGCTCAAGGGTTCTTGATTATGTTAGCAGTGGCTAGTGGTGAGAAACCCATTCTGAATGGTGCTGAGATTCTGAAGGCCATTGAATGTGCTGCGTTCTTCCAGGCAGAACCTCTTGCTAAGCATCTTCAGGATCTTCTCAACTCTGACAATTGCCTGCTCATGTACCAAGCCTCAGCCACCTATGGTTTATGGGGACTCCATGAGATGTCAGCACATTTCATTCAAAATATGTATCGAGACCTGCAAGAAGAGTTGAAGAACCTTCCTCAAGAGTTGATTGAACATGTAGAGTCTCAAGTTCCTAGTACATTTGTAGCTGTTGGATCTCATTCCACCTGCTCTGCTGATGAGCTTCCTCTTGCTGCCACAAGGACAGTGTGTTACCTTGATGAAGATGATCAGGATTGGAAAGTCCTTACTGCCTTGCCTAAGGAGGCCAGCACCTCTCTGGCAGGTGTTACCGTCTTGGACAACATGCTCTACATTGTAGGAGGTGTTCACGGTGTTGATAAGAGGGCTGTTGAAAGTAGCTTTTGCTATGATGTCATCACAGACACCTGGAGCTTGCTTCCAGGCCCCAGACAACCACGATACAACTTTACTCTAATTGGTTTAGATGGTTGCCTCTATGCCATTGGAGGAGAGTCTGAGAGAACCACCATGTCCTCAGTTGAGATATATAATGTCAAAAAAAGGAACTGGTCCTTTGCTGCACATTTACCTAGACCGGTAGCTGGGGTAGCTTGCACCAAAACTATGAGCAGGATTTTTGTTTGTCTCTGGAAGCCAATGGAAACTAATGAAATCTACGAATACATGTTACACCAGGACACATGGGTTCTGATCAGTAAACTCCTGAAGCACCAGAGCTATGTACACTGCATGGTGGCCCACAGGGACAACCTCTACGTTATACGCAATGGACCCAAGGATGACTTCTTGCGTTGTTTGATAGACTGCTACAACATCACCACAGGGCAATGGACTTCAATGCCTGGGCACTACGGTAACAGTAAAGGAGCACTGTTTACAGCTGTAGTGAGAGCAGATTCTGTGTTCACAGTGAACCGCACAGATACGTTAGAGCACACCATTGCAGGGAACATGTGGAAACCTCGTAACCAGATGAAGGGTTTTCCCAGGAATGGATCTGTGTGGACATTTCTACTGAGGATTCCGAAGGAGAGGAAGAACTAAAGTGATGATGTTACATGTTACTGGGGCCCAACTACCCATATATCAGGGTGGTATGCAGCATAAGCGTTGGCTCCACATTGAACGATTTGTCATCTGACTGCTCCCTTTGGGGTTGATTTGGTGTCCCCCCTTTTGTGTGGCACCCCATGTGTTAATGTGTTGTTAATGTGTTGCATATATGTTGCTTGCACCCCTGGGAATAAATTGGGATTTTCAGGGTGGCGGACACCTAAGAGGGTTGGGGGTTGGGGGGTGGGGGGTGGGTCACAATCTTACACCAGTGGGGGCGTTGTTACACATAGTTTCCCAATGGTTGTACTGCTTGAAGCAGGCAGCGGAGTAAGGCAAAACAATCCTGCTCTAAGCAGAACAGGATCCAACAACAAAGATTAGACTATTTTTTTATTTTTTGGAATCACAGGTGCTGGAGCATCATTCAGAGGTGCTGGAACATTTTTCCAAACTGTTCCACCCTAATTTAACACCAGTGTGCTACCATAGTAACAAAATTATTGGCTACCACAAATTATCTCTTTTGTCTGACTTTTTGTCTGATGCAACAAGATTATCAAAACTATGCGATGCATCCCTATGAAGCCCTTCACAAAAAGTGCTAATAGTCACACTGCAATGAAACAACTTTCTTTAGCATAAGTTTATTTTATTATTATGGTAGCTTGACAAGCAGCACAGCTTTCATGTATCAACTGGCTCCCGTTACACTCACCCCCCTAAATCTCACTCCCATCCAGGTCAACGGCACCACTGTAATTGGTCCTGCTCGACCTACTCTGAGCAGGATTCGAACCGTCGTCAGCAGATATGGTAGGCTGGGATGCTAACGAGGAGGCTAAAGGCTACAGCCCCTAGCGTCAGTCGCAAGTGTGCCACTTGAGGCCAGGTTAGTGAGGTTTTCACGTACCAGCTGCCTCCCGTTACACTCATTCCCCTAAACCTCACTCCCATCTGCGTCAACAACACCACTGTAACCAGTCCTGCGTCAGATGGCATGTGAGGCAGGCACGCTAATGAGGAAGCTAAAAGCTACAGTTCCTAGCATCAGTCGCTAGTGTGCCTCTTTAGGCCAGGGGAGTGAGGTTTACAAGCACTGCACAGCTTTCACTTCCAGCTGGATCCCATTAAATTAGCATTACTAGCAAATTAGCATTAACATATAACAATGAACAATTGTATTTTGATACATTAACAGTAACCAAGATGCTGTTCAGTCTTAGCTTATGATATATAATGCATTTACAAATTTTTACAATTAGAACCTTATTGTAAAGTGTTAACAAAATGATATTACCAGCACATGAATGACCGTAATATATAAAATTTCTCAGCAACTGATGAAAACTTTGCACTTGATGGGAGTAGTTTCTGTGCAGGGGGAAACAACTTTTGTAGTTTTAGCTTTCTCTTGTTATGAATAGTTCTTCTTTAAGCATGTTTACTTTTAGAGGTGAAAATGGTACCAGAAAATTGAATTTATATCCTTTTAAATGTTAAGAATTAGTTTGAAGCGATTAGAGTTTTTTATTATTTCATTATTTTAAAGATAATTGTTTAAAATCATTTTTATTGTTAATCTCAGATTGAACATTTATGTCATTGTCATATCTGTATTTGCCTTGTTTAGATCAGGTTTATGAAATCTTTGTAGTTTTTAGCTATAAGAGCCAGCTTTGTAATAAAACACAAAATACTGTACATTTTGGGACGTTATCTGACAGTTCCTCATTATGCAAGTCTACAAGTGCAGAATTAACATGCTTGACAGATCCATGTCAGATCACATCTGATTCTTCTACCATGGTCTCTAGCTTACACAAGGTGACCTTTTCATTCAATAGTCATGTGAAGCTTTGAGCTCCTAAAGGACCTTAGGGAAAATGTTATTTCCTTAATAGACAGATTAAGGTATCCATGTCATATCATTTTGAAATGACTGATACTGAGATTGACACTATAGACACAAATATTGTGATCAGCTCAGAGACAATTTCCTATTTTTAATGTGATACTCTAATAATTATTATCTAACTAATTCTAATGGAGAAAAAAAAGAATAATAATTTGGACATAACCAATGGCAAGATCCTTTTTTTTTTTTTTTTTTTTTTGTGTGTGTGTCTTTGAACATTTGCCTATTTTCAATGGTATTTTAATCACAACTGCATGATAGTTGGCTACAATATAAATAATGCAGCATTACATTTGTATATAGTCCCATGCTCAGGCATTTCATACAAATTCAAGGCTGATATTTCAAAAGGATTAGACTACATTTCATCATAAGCGCTGTGGTTTAGTTTGCAAGACTTCTGCTTTCTGATTTGTTAGTGTAATAATTGTTTAGTAAACCAGTGACCAGTGGGCTTTCCAATTTTTTGAAAACTCTGCATCTTTTCAGTGTACTGCAGTGACACAAATATCAGGCCCACAGTTAAAATACACTCTTGACTGTTAGTTGAGATGGATAGCTGATACCACCAATGATCTAGTAATTTAACTGCCAAGCACAAGCAAGTAAACGAGCTCCATGGGTAAGACCTCAAGAAATTTTGACTGAAAATAACATTATGTAGGTCACCTCAGGACAGAAGCGTTTCTGCCAGCCTGTAGTGCCACTTCCAAACCATAGGAACTTGATGGTTTGATATGTCAGTACAACTGGAGTAGTCACACATGTACACAAAAAAATTGGCACAGTTTGTCACAACATGTGCCTTATTATGACTGAGTGTTTGGTGGGTGATACATGTTGAAAATCAAACTGACATCTCTCTAACGCTATAAATACTGGAAGTCCTGTAGGCAGGATCCGAAAATAAAGACCCCATGAAATGAAGAGTGCAGTTTTTTTTTCCTGTATTTGTATTTTCTATTAAAACATTAAATTGAGTCAGGAACTATTGAAGAGCTCATCCCTTTAAAAATAGAATAAAAATAAAATACCTGGGCCGGTAATAGGATGTGATCTCTAGGATGCAAAGTAAAGTTTTATGGCTGGTGAGAAATATTTATGACCTAAAAAGGTTTGAACTACGGTTGCTGAAAGACTTGATTTACTTGAATCATTTCCCTATTCAAATCTTTATGTAATTTCACACACTACAGTGAACCTTGAACATGAAGCACATGTCCTTTTCAGAACACGACACCTTCTGTGAATGGCTCTGAATTAAAACATTTTATCTCAAGTTTATTTTAAAAGTTTAAATAATTCATTTTAAACTAATTTTAAGTTTAAATTAATCTCAGATTTTGTTTTAGTTTCAGACTGCCCAGGGTGATTCAATAGTGGCCTATTGATAATTGCTGATTCAAAGCAGATCTACATATGAGATTTGTTTAGTGTGCATTCATGCTTTTGTCTTTGAGAAACAACATCTGAAAGAACGTAATGGTTTTCTCTAAATCACTGTTCCTAATCTCATAAGACATTTTTTCTGATACTCATGGTTTAATTTGAGGAGAACTAAGGAGGCGGTCATTTGAGGTCAGTCTTTTTCTTCAGGGCATGTGTCTATCTGTGCATCTGTCCTGTGTGCTAAAGGTGGCAGCTAGATTTATTTTCCTCATGGACACATGAGGTCTCTCAATATAGCGCAACTTGTGCCATGCTAAAAAAGCCCCAGGGTGAGACAGCAAGACTATGTCTCAATTTATTCTAATAATTTCTGAATGACAAGTCAGAACTTGGGATGGGTCACTGTGGTCAACTAGTCATCCAACAAATGACTAGTCATTTAGTGATTTTGGCAAGTGTATCTATATTTGTATGTACAGTATATATACAGCACATATTTTATTTATTTATTTGTGGTGGCTTTACAGTAACTGTGGTGGCTCTTTACCACTTTTCACAGTAAAACCTTCTCAAAAATCTGCGTCCTTCTGTTTATTGCCTTGTTTCAACCCTAATATTTAGATTTACAAAACGGCCATATCCGCCAAGATGTTTGTGGCGCTAATGCTATTGCTTAGCCACACAGCCATGGTATGCAGTGCTACGATGGCCTCGTGTACTGAGAGCACATGCACTCTCCCACCTTGTGACCTCAGATATTTGGGGATGAGTGAATAAAGAGCATACCACAACATCTTAATTAGTCCTGTGTAATGAGAGACATGTGCCAAGCATGTGTTTTGGCCTGACTGCCCACTTCACTGAGCACCCACATGTCGCATACAATTATAAAATGAGGATAAATTGCCCATATAGCTATGGGAGAGGTCATCTAGGTCCACCAATGACATTCCGAACTTTTTAATGTGCTCAATAGATTTGTATATTTTCTCAAGAAAATTTGACCCTGTTTACTGGTATTAAGATACGTTTTTGGTGATCCGATCATATGTAACTAGCACTAAATACAGATCTAAACAGGGTCTTAAACGTTTTGTAATCGAATCACAAAAAAAAAAAAAAACATACAAAGGTAGTCAAAAACACATGTGATCACATCGCATTTGAGGTGTAAACAGTAATCTGTCTTGTATGCATCCCGGACAGCAGTGAAGCACCACCCCTCACCTGTCAATCAACTGCTGTGCTAAAACAAAAGTTTAAACTTTGCCGGTTACCAGTGGATTCACATACGAATGGAAAATTTGTATGTATATACGGTATGAGTAATACTCCTGGTAAACATAATACATTGTTTTTATTCACCATAAGTGATATATATACCTTAAGTATATATAATTATAACTTCCCTATACACTATTAAACTATTTGTCCTTTAGGCATCATCATCAATTTAATCCATTTGTCCACAAACATATTTTTAATGTATTTGCTTTTCTAACAGATAAGTTATGATGTTATGATGGCAGATATTATTCATACAACATTTCTGGCTTTCATATCTTTTGTTTCTTCTTATTGTGTCATACTTGAATAAACAAGCCACCTCAGCCCTACAGAAATACTTTAAAATAGTATGTAGTACTTTACAGGATTTCCTTTATTGTTTGCATCAATGAGCATTGCTGCCTTTGGAAAACAAGGATATGAGGATTAAGCCAGTTAAGGGTCAGAAAAACTGGCCTTACATGAACCAATGTAGTAAACAAGGTCCTGATCTCTTGCTATTCTTGATTTGATTGCTAAACTTATTTGTGCATCATAGTTTGTTTATTGTTTTGCTCTCCAAGTCCTACATTAGATTTAATGAAATGGCCAGGCTTTGTTGACTACATCTAATGACAAATGACATGGTCTGATCATACAGTATAGCTTACCTGTATTGTTTTGGGGGAACGATGTCCAGGCTCTTATGCTAACAATGAAAGAATTAGTGCTGAGTGACTACCACTTCATTGGGTGATGTGTGCACAGGATGTGTGCATTGACAGATCTGAGCGGACACACATGCCCCCAGGCTGGCAGGAAATGCTGGTCATTAGTCAGGGTCAAATGTTATTGACATCATCACATACAAGTGTGTGTGTCAAAACGAGCGGACTGTGTTGTCTCTGACCTCCTTCCTTTTGTATAGAGAACCAGATGCAACTTTTTCAAATATTTATTTGAGGATCTGTCAGGGTCGTCTTCCAATCGGGAGGGAAATGATGGAGATTCATTCAACAATATGGATGCCATTTGTGTCCCTCATATACGTGTGTAAATAAATAACTTTAACGATGAATAACTGATGTCATCGTTTACTATGGGTTATTAAAATAGACATATACAGTATTGCATGTACAGTGTTGGGCAGTAGCAGATTACATGCAACCCTTATACAAAAATCAAGCACTTGTAATTGGACTATGTTACATTTTAAAATGTTTTTTAGATTTAAACTACTTTTTATGGATTACATGATTACATTTTTGAAGACATAACCAATCAGCCAACAGCATGAATAATTAAGATTCAACTTTATTGTCATTGTGCAGAGTACAGTTACACAGCCAATGAAATGCAGTTGTTTTCACATATGCCAACTAAGCTGGGGTCAGAGCACAGGATCAGCCATGAAACAGCACCCCTCGAGCAGATAGAGTCAAGGCTCAAGGGCCCAACAGTGATATCTTGACAGTGCTGGGGCTTGAACCCCCAACCTTTCTGCCAGTAAACCAGAGCCTTAACTGCTGAGCCACTACTAGCCCATTAGCAAATGCATGGGGCAGAAAAAACACCTGGTTAAGGCCACACCTTCAAGTGAACAATTATAAGGAGGTACAAATCGTACATCTTTACATTTTATCTAGAGACATTCACTCATTGATTTCAAAGCTGGAAAAAAATGGTCTAATCCCTATTCCTAAATAAAAATAAATAAATTAAAAACAAAAAAATTCCCAAATTTTTGTGTAAAATAATGTAGTATATGATGACTAGTAATGAACTATTCCATAACAGACAAATATATACCCTTTGTAACCCTTATCTGGAGTTTCACGAGCTTGAGCTCAAAGCTTGAAATATATAAATTGTAAACTATGACTTTGTAAACATCAACCCTCTTACCTTTCTAAAGGCTAATATTGTATTAAACAATACAAATTTTGAACACTTAAACACATTATTTGTCTGATAGAATCCTTAAAATCACATACAAATCACTGGTAAATGCTCTCATTTCTTAGAATTACCCCAGAACTATCAACCTTATAACTGTGTCTTTTCCAGATATGCACATATGGCATTAAGAAGAGAAATGAATTGAGTGTATATGTGTTCAGTGGAAGCGTATGTGTGTTCAGGGAATCTGTCCAACCAGAGCCCAGCTGTGGTCAATAACAATAACAAACTCTCAGCAGGCGTGTGGAAAACAGGAAGAGGTTCTGGATGGCAAAGGGGGTTTTAGGGTCCATCCCTCACAACAGGAAGTGCAGGGGGAAGCAGACAGTTTTATCAGTCCCCCTGTTTTGATGGGGTGACTCAGTTCGAGCAAGTTTGTCATTGTCAGGACAATGATCATTTTAGCTGCTGGATATCTAGATTTGTAAGGCAAACAATGAATGCAAGTCCAGAATTGTTAACATTGGAATTGTTGACATACCACCCTGCAAAAACCTTTTTTAAAGGTGAAGTGTGTAATTTCTGAGACAATAGTAGCGCCGAACAGAATTGCAAAATTATGTTTTCAAGAGGATTTCCCAAATATTCCCATTGTCTTCCATTTGTCTGCCAAACAAACAGTCCCGCCCCAGACTCACATAATTATTTGAACCAATGTAGCTGTGTCGGGATGCTCAAACAATTTGAGCAATGTTTTTATTGTGCCATAGAGCCGTACCATTCATTTGGGAAATAAAAATGGCATACTCATTGTCTCTGACTATCAAGCTGGGATAAGAGAATGTATTATAACATCGATAATATGATACACTTCAGCTTTATGTTATAGAATTATTCTAAATTGTTGTGTTTGGTTATACAGGGCAACTTATATCAGGGTAAAAAGTTCAATGTTTTTTTATCAGTGTTTATTTACATTGGGACTACTAGTGACCACTGCTGCTTACTTAAGTGGCGTTAGCTCTCATGTAGTAACGGTAACTAGCACACAGGGGATCTAAGAAGGGAATTAGGTCAAGATAAATAAAGCCGCTGCACTGACATGGGCAGGAATAGGTCACACAAGCTGCTCGGTCATCATGGCTTCTGTTACATTGACTGAAAAATCACCTACAGTAAGTTTGACCTTATTCTGACTCCTGGGATTTAGTCACATGGTAACAGACTGAGGTCATAAGCAGTCTGGTGGTATTTGAGCCAATAGTGTCAATTGCCCTCTCTTCGTTTCCACTGGGATATTACACCGACTGAATGAGTGATAGCAATAGCTTGACTTTTTAGCACAGATTAGTTTTACCTGATCCTGTTCAGTTTGTAACAGCAGGGTAAAGTCAGAGTAAATGTATTTATTACTATACTTAATGGGATAGGTCACCAAAAATTGTAATTCAATCATAATTTATTCACCCACATTTCATTCGAAATATGCCATTCTTTTATCTATGGAACATAGGAAGATGTTAGGTAGAGGTCGACCGATAGTGGATTTTGCTGATACCGATAACTGAAGTGGTGAGAAAGGCAGTTGACCGATTAATAGTTTTTAAAATTGATTTATAGAATATAAAAAAAATGCCTTGTTCTTTCCTTACAATGACGGATGCAGACAAAGACCCATTATCAGTTGCCTCCGCTTCTGAGTCAATCCACACATCTTATCACGTGGCTCGGTGTGCATGACTCCATGGAAACTCACAGCATGTGGAGACTCATGCTACTCCTCACGATCCATGCACAATTTACCACACACCCCATTGAGAGCGAGAACCACTAATCGCGACCATGAGGAGGTTACCCCATGTGTCTCTACCCTCCCTAGCAACCGGGTCAATTTGGTTGCTTAGGAGACCTTTCCGGAGTCACTCAGCATGCCCTGGATTAGAACTCGTGACTCAAGGGATGGTAGTCAGAATCAATACTTGCTGAGCTACCCATGCCCCCACTTAAAGTAGTATTAACCTGAATAATTGTACTTTTACACAATTCTTGTTCTAAAGAAAAAAAACTTACAATTTCATTTAGTCCTTCAAGGCAAAAAGATAATATGTCATTGGTGATCATGCTGTAAATCTAGCAACTTTATTTACTGTATATATTTGTCAGTTTTAAAGAACAAACAAGCTGAATCAAATTCATGTGAATTTTTATTTAAATCAGCCATTGAAATCCATGTGTTAAAAAAAATTATAAATAAAAAATAACATTTGTAATTCATCCTTATGAAGAGATGTATATTCAGTTACTACAGCATAGAGTCGCTGACCAAAATCTATGTTTTAATGATGGTAAAAATATTTTTTACTTCCACTCATGCTAGATTTTTAATTGAGGAAAGAAATTACTTTGAAAATTGAAATGAATCTATTGAAGAGTGTTAATGAGGCGATGGTACACTCCAGTGAATGACCTCCCAGAATGAAGATTGGACATACAAATATCAGAATATCTATATGTAGCCAAGCGGAGAAATTTAATGTAATTTAACTCTAGTCATAAATTAGATGTGGCTCCTTTTAAAACTGGAGTTTTACAACACCTGCTTTCTGGCACTCTCTTGTGTTAGAAACGTGAGAACATGCATTGTGCAAGAGAGCTCCCAGTTTTGTTCGTTTGTTGAGAATTCTTTTGGTAAATATCACATTTTAAACAAAATGTTTTTAAATTTAATAAATATGTCTTCACAAGAGTTGTATGTTAAAAATTTGTGGATGCATATGGATTGCATGTGAGGAGTTTGAACACATTTTGGTGCACATGCAAGGACTGAGTATGTAAATGTAAAATTAATCATATCTTATTTAATGATTTATAGCCCAACTTTTTTCCAGTTAAGTGAATAAGTGTAATACGTGTTATATGTGAAAACGTGTAATGGCAATTCTATTGTTTTAAACTGTTTTACACTGCCTGGTTAAAGTGCATAAAATGCTTTGAGTGATTTTTAGCACGTTATATGCATAAAATGCTGTGAATGATATAAGAATGTGACACACAGCTTTTGACATTAGCCAAACCAATTGTATGCCTTCTTTCTCTCCACCTACCAGAAAGTTGTTCAGTCAGCAGTCATGTGACACTAGGGGTGGGGGGTGGGTTCTTCATTTGTCATGAATGACTCTAGTCTAAATGTAACAGGCACCTCATAAGGGAAGTGGCCCCATTTAGATTTCTTTTGATATAGATAAGGTGTTCATTAGCAACACTATGTTGGGAGGTTATTCATAAAGGAGGCTTTTTATTCACCTACTCTTTACATACAAACAACTCAACAAGTCATCAGTCAATCAATGTACATGCATTCAAAGTACCATACATATACAATTATCCACAAGGACAGCTCCAATTATTTTGCATAGTTATCTGACTTATTTGGTTAGATTGGGATGATTTCCCTTGCTAAATTTGCCATTTAACTATTGCTTTTATCCAAAGCAATTTAAAGTGCACATATTCAAATATAGTATAATGAGACGGGCCGCTTCCTGGCAACTGAACATAAGAAAAAGCAACTCAATGCCAACAGTTGGTTAAAGGAACCAGTCGTCTTATTGGCATGTACAGCTTGAAATACTCAGCACACAACTGAATTTGAGCCTGGTTTGAGCCAAAAAATGCAAAGACATTTAGACAGATTTTATTTATTTATTTATTTGACCTGCTATTGAAATGTAAGTGGAGATTTCTGTCTTTCTCCATTCCAGTGGATAGGTGATAAATTGCATGACTGGAAATAGGTGCGCAGGAGCGTTAAAAAGATGGCCACTGAGAGGAATAACTTACTTTTAAAAGGACTTTGACTTATTACAGGGCAGCCCCTCTAGAGCAGCCAGGGGTTAAGTGACTTGCTCAAGGGCACAATGGCAATATATCGGAAAACCCCTTGCTGAGGATGAAGCTACATCCCATACTTTTGGTTTTGAGTTTACGCTTTTTGTCAAGCAAAGCTACACCACACCCAAATTTACAAGTCTAGTTAATTAGGCTAATGTGACTAGAACTCACTTGTCCTTTGTTTGCCATCCTTTGACATGGTAAAGAGACAGTAAAGAAGCACTGGTTTGTGTGCCAGCCATGCACAGCTGGCTCTGAGTGTGCAGGGAAACAGAACAGGCTCTTCTGATTCAGCCTGGCACCGCCGAGCTGTGAGTGACACTGACAGAGTGTCCTGAACTCACTCACCCATCTATAGCTCTGCACAATGATCTGTATCCCTTAGACAAGGCCATCAATTTGCTGATAGCAGACTGTATGAGGATTTGTGCATTGCTGCCTGGTCCACATATGCTGTGATGAGGCGGTAGTTCAAGACAGGGGGATTACTGTTAATAACCTGTCATATCAAATGACCAAAGAGCTTTGGGGCATACAGGAAGGAAGTGACATACAGTCCATTGGCAATACTCTTGAGTCACAGTCAGATTTTATGGGTACATAATCAACCTACTACAGTAATATTGATGATATTAAACTACCAGAGGGGATGGGATTTTAATGAACTTGTTGTTGAGTCAGAGGGGAAGCTTTCAGGTTGGATGTTTCTCAAGAAACTGTTAGGTGCTAGATGTAAATGTCTCAGGAGTTTTACAGTCTTCAGAAGATCTTCAAAAGCTCTCTAAATAAGCATAATCCCTTCTGTGTTTCAAAGCTCACCGTCTTAACCCTTTGAAAAGACCAGCTTTGCGTGTCAACAGCATGGGATGTTGTATTGCTGGTGTCCCCAACAGGCTTCCTAACTACCTTAACCTGTGAGAGTTCCAGACTGATCACACATTGAATTCAGCAACAGTAGTTCGAAAGTTTTGTTGCAGAAATCGCTCTGTGCTTACTGAAATTCAAACCACTTCCCCAAGTGGAAGTGTCGTTGACCATATAGGCACCCTAGTTTCAGTTTCCATGTGAAATGTCTACAGAGTGGTGCAAAAAGCAAGTTGTATTTTTAGTTGTTGATGATTTAATACAGTTAACAGTTATGCTAATATTTTATTAACTTTACCTCCTAAACCAGGGGTGTCAAACATACGGCCTGTGGGCCGGATCTGACCCGCTAATGCAGGGTGGGGAACGTCAGGCCTCAGGGCCGAATAAGGCCTGCGGTTATTTTACCTGGCCCGCGAGGCCATTTGAGAAATAATTTGAAAAAACTAAAAATGTCCTTGATTCAAATAACCTGAATTTTGTTTTTTCCTTTCAAATAATTTTTGAAAATTATTTTAAATGATAACAACACCTGTGGCGAATTCTCAGGGTCAGCAAAGCACTCACTGATGGCCTAACTTGACAAATAAAGAAATCAAACATTTTTCATCCTTTCATTCTCAATCACCTTTTGCCCATGTATTTTTAATCGCTTTCCACTCTTAATTAATCTACAAACAAATAGAGAAAAACAAAAAGTTTATCAAGTCAGAATTTATTCCTTGATGCTTAAAAGTGAAGCATGACAACTGTTTCACAAATCGCATACCCGAAGCAGCGTGTGAGTCTGAGCTCCTCCCCCTCAGGCCTTCAGAATTTCCACAGAATACCTCAACAGTGCAAATGAATGTCAGATTCATCAGCCAATCACATTGATTTATTTGTTATTGTTGGGTGTGATCTTTAGGATAAGTCCCAGTTTTTTTTAGTTTTTTTTTTTATTATTGCTGAGAACATTCAACAATTTTTTTTTTAAATAAAATAAACGTACAGTTCATAATATCAACAACAACAATAACAATTATAAAAAAACAACAATAAAAAATAAAACAAGACAAAAAAAAAAAAAAACAATTGTAAAAATAATAAGAGGGCCATTATATCACATAAAAAAGATCACATGAAGAGCCAAAAAGCAGATCAAATACTAACAATCCTTATATCTTTCTTATTAACAGATACTGAGATCACATTTAAATAATTTTCCATTTCTTTTAAGAAGGCAGATAAAACAGTTTTACAGTTTGAAAATTTGCATTTGTGAATGTAAAATTTGCTTAGGAAAAAAAATAAATTAATAACAAAACAGATATTTTTCTTGAGTCAAAATACCCAAATATAATGTTTCTCATATGTATTGAGAAGCCTGGCAAAATCTTACATTTGACAAAAACACAAATATCTTTCCAAAGCTTCTGAGTGTAGTGACATGACCAAAATAAGCGTACCATTGTTTCATCAGAGTTCAGACAAAAAGAGCATGTTAAATTAATGTCACCTCTAAACTTTTGTATACATTTTTAACAGGGTAAAACCTGTGTATCAGCTTAAAGGAAACTTATTTCAGGATATGTCCCAGTTGAGGCCTTCTAGCTGAACTTGAGTGATGCAATCGCAATTTGAAAGCGAAGAGCGTGAAATCTTCATCACTGCAGGTATCGCCATTGAGAAAGAGATCCTAATGGATTTAAAAACACAATGACCTTGTGCATGACTGTGTGATTGCTTAATTTATTAAACAGGAAAGGAGGACTGATTTTCACTTCAAGTTAATTGGTAAGTGTTTTTTGCATTGTTATAGCAACATCAGGAGTTTTCTAAGTGTAAATTAGGCTGCTTGAGCATTCAGTGTCAGATCAAGTTTTGAAAAGTAGTGCTGCGTTCCATTCAACTCGGAAAGTCGGAATTTACAACTTCCTACATGGAAAAGTGCAATAGAATGCATCATGAATTCAGAATTACAACTTGTTGGCTCGTGCAGAAATTCTCAAATCTGATTTCACCGAGATGCAGGAGCATGATGTCATAAAAATGTCGACTCTCAGGGAGATATACAAAGTAAGTGATAAACATTCACTTTATTAAGTAATATCGATAAATGTGTTTGTTTCCACATTACATGATATTAAAACTTGTTTAACAAACGCCTGCAGAAACAGGTGTATAAAACATTATAATCTATTTTGATAATTGTCCCCATCATACAGCTAGTGCTGCAGCATTGTTTATCAGTTGGGTTGCTAGGAGACATCTCTAATGAGAGTCAAACCCCTGCTAAGCTAATGGGAGCGTTGCAGTTTTGTTTGCTTAAACTTCATCTTCCGAATATTGGGGAATGGAATGCATTTATGATCAGAGATATCAAGTAGCAATATCCCACATCCAACTTGAATGCAACGCAGCATAACATGTACCCCTGACAAAACTAAATTTATTGCAAGCAACAATTAAATCACAAATATTATAAGATAGATTTTTCCAGGTATTATAGACCTCCTTGGTAGATTCATATGAAAAATTATGATTTTTGAATGTCTGTTCGGGAGACGTTCATTTCACAAACAGTCATGCTGCGGTTAAAATTAGGCTTGCTTGAGCATTGTGTCATTTAAAAATTCTGCCTTTCGTGCGTGGACGTGTTTTTAAAATGTCAGTTGGTATTACTAGTTAGCTGCGACATAATGTATGATGCCCAAAGACGTAAGGTTTCTTATTCATTATGAAACTGTGTTTTCTTGATGGCATGAATCACACCGAAGGCTTAGAGTTTTAATGCATAGCCCGCCACTGAACAACACACACAATATGCGTATATTAATTTCAATCCATAATCAGAAATTACAAGCAATTGTATGGCCCGCGAATAATTTTGTAAATACTCAAATGACCCTTAATGGAAAAAAGGTTCCCCACCCCTGCGCTATGGAGTAATCTCCGGCCTGCGGGATGATTTGCAGAAAAAATAAATAAGTAGGCTAATGTTTGAAGACATTCACGTTGATTTAGCCTGTAACTTGGATAAGATGTTCCATGGCCACACATTCCTACACTGAAGTTTCTCTCAATGAAATAATGACCACATGGACAGGTCCAGTGATAAATATTAGATGTAATAACTGTTGCATTGTTTCCGTCCCATTGAACTATTATTAATTTTAAGCAGGTTTCAGTTCCTTGGTCTTTATATTTGGTTTTCGTTTATTGAGACTAAAGATGTCTTGTGCCACCCCGCCACAAGGTGACGCCCTGGGCAACTGCCCATGTTGCTCATGCCTAAATCCACCCCAGTTATGAATAATCAAAGGAGCTGCTAAAAAATAAAAGTGACAGGTGATATTAGGCATTCACAGCAACCATGTCTGGTGGGCAAAAAACTGTATTTCCTATCCTTTTACACCAGTGTTTGCAACAAAAACAGCATTTTTTGTATTTTATTTTCTCCAAATATCCTTTGCTCCACCGCTGAACTACCAGTGTCACTAGAGAAATTACATTTTACCCAAGTTATGTGATCACAGACTGAATTGAATATCATTAGGAAAAAAAAAAAGTGCACCGTGAAATAACAACAAAACTGCATGCCTTTCTATTGCGTTGTGTTCGCTGTGTCCGATGCATGAATAAATTTTTTTAAAAGTTTATATTTATAAATGATGTATACAGTATATATCATTTATAAATACAAACTTTGGACCCCAAGCGTTGTCTCTTGGTCCAATCAGGCCCGTGACCCAAAATTAGTTTGACACCCCTGTCCTAAACAAAACCCCAACCCTAAACCTAACCATCAGCGAAGTAACAATTTAATTTTAGAGTGAAAATGCAACCTCTGAATCGTGCTCACCATTGTTTATGTGAATGTGATTACCTCCTGGTTCACATGTGACTTATGCTGCGTTCCATTCAAGTCGGATGCAGGATATTCCTACTTAACATCTACGACCAGAAAGGCATTCCATTGCCAGATGCTCAGAAGTTGACATTTAAACAAACAAACAAAACTGCAATGTTCCTGTTAGTTAACAGGTGTTTGACTGTCATCAAACATGTCACCTAGCAACTAGATAAACAATGCTGCAGCACTAGCATTTGTGCTACAGATGTCCGATTATCAAAAGAGTATAATTTACCATGTTTTATACACCTGTTTCTGCAGTCCTTTGTTCAAAAACATGTTATGTAGGAACTTTGACTCATGTAAGTGAATGTTTATCACTTTCTTTGTAAATCTCCTTGGGTGCGGACATGTTTGTCTGACGTCACGCACCTGCATTTTGGAGAAATCTGAGTTTCCAAGTTGGAATTCCGACTTCAAGTTGTGTTCCATTGCACTTTTCCTAGTAGGAAGATGGAAAATCCAACTTTCAGAGTTGAATGGAACACAGGATTGGTAGCACTAGAGGGAAACATGTTCATGCATGAATTGATGCAAAAATGTCTGAGGGGGGAAGGTGCTTGCCAGTAATTCGGCTGATTGAGGTCAATTTCAGGTTACTTGTACTTTTGGAAGCAACATGTTGATTTCCTGTGTGATCATTTTTAGAGTTCATTGGGCAACCATGCAGCTTGACCAGAAAGACCATGTTGGTCGACCAGCATACCTAGACCACCTGCTAGACCAGCACCAATGCAGCATCAACTAGGGTTGCCAACTGTCCCATTATAAATCACGTATTTTAGTGTGTCACACCAAACAGCTGAGAATGTTTCACAAACCAAGAGAACTGTACCTGAAACACACACCTTTAGCATGAAATGTCAGCTGTTGCCATGTTACAGGGACACCACACTTGACAGACGCGGCCGGGGGAAAGAGCGCAATGAAAATCAGCGCATGTTTTCTGTCAGAGGCAGTAGAATTTTGTCAAACATTTAGAATTAAGTGTAATAAATTAAGTGTTTATTGAGAGTGATCATTGATAGATCCACATCACACGTGTTTTTGCGTCCATCCATGCAGTTTTTTTTGTTTTGTTTTTTTTTCGGTGTAAACAAGCTGTAGGTGGACAAATTTAACCACTGCACTGCATATCTTGCAGGAGCTCCCTTAAAAGAAAGTCCCACATAAATTAGCCTGGATCAGCCTGGAAATTCATGGTGGTCTAAGCTGCAGGGAAATGAGAACAGTGTCTCCATTTTTGTGTGTAGATGAAGCTTTGGAACTTTCAGTGTTAGAAATTAATTTACTTAAAGTAGTGATGCTAATTTTTCAGTAGTGTGAAAATAGTTAAGCTGTTTTCAGAAAGGAATGAGACATTTAGTAGTAGTGGTGTAGAGTGACTAAATGCTACATTGCTGTTTTTTTTTTGTTTGTTTTTTTATACGTAAGATTGAATTCTTCTTGAGATTACAATGTATAAACTGAGAAATTTGATTCATTTTAGCAAATCAATTTGTTCCAAAGTTTTATTTCATTATTTGTTTTATATATATGTATATACCAATTAGAATTTGTACCAATTTGAGTCCCCACTCATTAGTGTCCCAGTGTTTTTCTCTTTTTTTATATATATATATATATATATAACTAGGCCTATATATATATATATATATATATATATATATAAACTAGGCCTATATATATATATATATATAGGCCTAGTTTATTAGATTTTTTATTTGAGTATTTTAAGTTTGATAACCCAGTTGAGTTTTCTTCTTCTTTTTTTGCCAGATAAATACTGCTTCTATATCAAATTGACAAAAATATATAGCGAAATTCACTAGATTGCTGCAGAACATTTTGTTAGTAACTTTTTATAATGTGGATAACTACTGGTGCTTCCTAAATATAGCTTGACTGAATGTTTTAAATTATGAGTAGCATGTGTTTAGCTTGTAGTTGGCATTGGTAGCTTGACTGTTGCTTAATCACTGTAAATTCTGTTTAGCTTGTAGTTGGCATTGGTAGCTTGACTGTTGCTTAGTCATTATAAATTATGAGTAGCTTTTATGTTGCTTTTAGTTAGCATTGCTAGCTTGACTGTTGCTTAGCCACTATAAATTACGAGTAGCTTGTATTTTGTTTGTAGTTTGCATTGCTAGCTTGGTTTTTGCTTAACTAATGTAAATTATGAGTAGCTTGCATTTTGCTTGTACTCAGCATTACTAACTTGACTGGTGCATAACCACTGTAAATTATGAGTAGCTTGTATTTTGCTTGTACTTAGCATTACTAACTTGACTGGTGCATAACCACTGTAAATTATGAGTAGCTTATATTTTGCTTATAGTTAGCTTTACTAACTTGACTGGTGCTTACCTACTCAAACTTTTGTGTAGCCTGTATTTTGCTTGTACGTAGCATTACTAATTTGACTAGTGCTTAACCACTAAATAATGAGCAGCTTGAAATTTGCTTGTTGGCATTGCTAGCATGACTGTCGCTTATCCACTTTAAATTAGTACTTTGAAGCTTGGCAATCTATAGTACATTTTCAAATTAGCTTCCCTAACACTGGATATTTTCCAACCCAGTCTGGGACATGTAAACATGCATATCCACACACAAACACCCTCCAACCCGATCACCCTTGCCCTCCCTCCCTTCATCCCAAGAAAACAACATAATCTCTGGTTCAAGTCCTAAATGACATCTCTTCCTCTCCTCTCCAACAGAATGACCTCATGCCGGAAACTAAGCGCTCTGCCACCCTGAGAGAGAGGAGGCCTTTTGTTCCTGAATACAGTGGGCCCCTCAACAATCACCCAGGAATTTTTCTCACCCAGACAGGCAACAGACGAAAGGGCGGATGAGGAAGGGCTTAATGAAAGGGGAAGCTGTAGAGATGGTGGAGAGTTATTGTACCAATAAGCAACCTTGCACATCATCAACAATCACTTACTGTTGTGGCATTTTCTCACGGACATTCAGGTAATTGATGTCAAGTTGTCATTATGAGAATTCGACACATTTATAGTCAACAGGGAAAATTTGAAAGCTGGTTCTCATGGGGTGTGCTGGTGTTTCAACAAGGCTCTTTGATCAGCTTAATCGGCTAGACTTCTAGGTTAAGCATTACAACAAAAAACATATTGCCTAAGTTTGCTAATGAAGAACATGTTTAAAATGCTCCATCAACTAGACCAGCACTAAACTAGCATAAACTAGCATAGGATTGCTGGTTAAGCTGGCCTTTTAAGCAGGGAAGCATCTGCCAAATGCATAAAATGTGACCAAAGTAAACACTTGAATAATATCTACCACTATTATAGATTATGGCAATATCAAAATGAATATCTGCAAAACAATAAACAATTGAGATTGTAGGGCATTAAAATGAGATTTGTTTCCCACGAGGAATGGACCAGAGCTCAGGCAGATTTCCAGAAACTTTCCTCACCATCCAGCCACTAACAAAGGTTTCTCTGAGGTAGCTACGATGACCTCACTCACTTACATCGTGGGTGTCGGAGTCCATTTTGAAATGCCCTTTTCACATGGTGTGTTTTCTTAAATCTTCGGGCTCTCCAAGGGAGCCAGGCGCAAAGCCACCTCCTTGGAGCCAAAATGTCTGGCAAGCTCCACATAGGAACAAGAAGCAGTTTTACACTGACAGGCCCTGTCGAGTTTAGAAATAAAACCCTCATCCATCAAATTCTCCTCAGTCTTGAGTAGCGTCAGACAAGACTGGTGTTGTTCGCAATCACCTCTCACAACAACGTGCAGAGTGTTCCGTTCTGTTTGCTTTTCCCTCACAGAAAGCCTTTATTTATAGGCTCTATCTGAGGTAACAGAAAATGTGTTTAGCTCAAACAAATGTTGCATTAAGATGCTACGGTTACTGTGTTTGATGTGCTACAGATTTGGCAGAGACGAAGAGAAGACTGTCAGAATGCTCTAAGGGAGGTGTCTTGCTGATAGCTTTTGAATGTCAACCTTCTGTCATCTGTATAGTACTGAACAGCTTGAAGTGAGGCTCTGTTGAACTGAATTACTCTTAAAGCTGAGCTATATCAGCAGCTAGCTAATTACCTTAGACTCATTAATGATAATGTCACTACTAGTTTTGACACTCTAGTGGGAAATTGTATTGCTCATGAGTATCTGATGAGAAATGTTGGAGTTCATATTGAAATCTCAGTGAAAAGCTCAAATGATTTTTTTATCTGATATGTAAGAGGAGACACATGATTGATTATTGTTTTTTTCATCAGATTAAAAATCTTGGAAGCCATTTAAAAAAAATCTATCATCTTTTTAATCTCATTGCTGTCTAGGAGGGAAAAAAATAGATAACTAATTGATAGCATTTGTGATTTTTCTTTCCTAATAGTCTCTAAATAGACTATTATGCATTCACATTTTGTATGTTGTTTTTCACTCTTAGGACACAGAGAACAGTGAGTAGCACAGAAAGAAAGAGAGGTTGTTCATTTACTGTAACTGTGACGTGTCTGTATGGAAGCAAACCACTGATTAAATAACAATCAGTCTATGCAGAATTCCTCTCATCTAGATTAGTATTGGAGCTCAATAATCAGGTGGAAAACATTAAATCATTGGAATGAAGCCAATCCCTGGCTTTATTGTAACTCTTATGACACACTGCCTGTGGAATCTCACAACTCGGAACAATCACAATAGAGATCCAGGGTGAATGCCAGTGTGGAACGCTGAGACCCAAACATTCAACCCCCCTTTCCACTGTATAATTAGAGCACTGGTGTGAAACCCAAACCATCATTGTGAAATTCACTCATATTTTTAATAAGAAATCATGATGCTTTTGCTGGGGGAGAGTGAAATATCTGTTAAAATCTAGAGCATTAACTGCACCATCCCTAACTCTTGAAGGTTTATTAAACCTTGAATTATGAATAAACATGTTTTAGCTTTCAAAATGATATATATTATCTATGGAGGGCAGAGGTTGATAGGGTAATCTAAGATGTAATTGGATCATAAAAGGGATAGTTTACCCCAAAATAAAATTTCTGTCATCATTTACTCATTCTAATTGTTGGCCCAAACTCAGATAATTTACATTGTTTGTGGAGCACAAAAGGAGATATTTTGCACAATGTCTAAACTGTTATTTTACAGCTCCAGTTTCAAGGTGAAATGCTCTGTGGTGTTTTAAATCAACAAAACCAATCACCCTACTCTTAACCTTAAACCTATATCCAACCAATAGTGTCATAAAAGTAAATAATCGTTATAAATAAACACATTTGCTGAAGCAACCATGCCATTTTGTAGTGCTTCTGTGCCATTTTCATCTAACATATACTGTATATAGTTCTGGCAAACTTGCCACAAATTCACCACTTGTGGTTTTCACATGCAAATTATCTTTTTGACAAAATCTTCACTGTTGCCACAGAAGTGTTTGCCAGTAGCTCAAAATTGTCCATTGTTGCCAAAGGTACGCTGCAAACTCCTGGTAAACATTTGTGGCAAATAGTAAGCTCATTTGTATGTGAAAATAATGAGGGCAAATTTGCAGAAAGTTTTGTTTTGATTTTGTAATTTTTTTTTTTGTAAGGGTGCTCTTCAGGACTCATACCCCCAGTTCTTTATATCGCAAGTGCAACCACTCAATCAGTTGAGCTGCTATGCAATTTGATTGCACTCAAAGCTTACAAATGTAGTTTATGTAATGCAAACAGTAAAATGCATTGCTGTACAAGTCATGATGTCATAAGATAGCATTGTGTGAGGAGCAAAGTAAAAAGTTAGTGTTTATGAATTAATATTGTGCCCTTCTACTGATTTGTGTGAAACTGATTAAGTAGCCTCTACTGTTTGTTTGTTTTTGTTTTTTTACCAGGAAATGGCCATGATACGTACAGCAAGCCAAAAATGTAGGTATAGTAATGTGATTTATTGATTATGTTATGGGGTTTTAACTATTCCTTTAAGAATACACTGTGCAAAATTCTTCCCTAGTGAAACTTACACACTCATTTGATTATGAGATTTTAAAAGGAATCTTTTATTTTGTTACCAAATTCTAAAGCTTTGTTTACTACAGGTAACAAGTCAAAGTTGAAAGAAGTATCCAAATCCTCTGGATTCCTGGCTTTAAACCAATCTGTTCAGTTTGTTTGGTAAACCAGATAAGGATCCAAACAATAACTCCCTTATGGTAACTGGCTCATTTCTAATGCTAAATTAACAGTCTGTTTGCTAATCAAAATTTAGTTGTGAGTACTTGGTGTCATAGGGTAACTAACTTGTCATTGTTTACACAAGTGAGCTTTATTTCCTTTGGGTTAATGTAAAACCCTCCCACCAGCCAATTGGAGATTGTTTAGAGCTGTTAAATTACGTTTACACATTCATACCTCTGTGTGAAGTTAGCTTACATGAGTGGGATCCACATTGGCTATTTACGATTTTATATTGAAAAATAAATTGCTTTCTGAATTACTCTGCCTTTTAAGCAGAAAGTAAGTGTATGAAGTCAAGCGCTCAAGAGACATTACTTGATGCCATTTTGATGCTCAACAGTTATTCACAGAGTGCAATGTTTGCTATGTTAGCTGCCATTTGAAGAGAAGTCTGTCAGACCAGGTAAGAGTGTATTGATATTGTTGGCATGGATGCCATGGATTGCTTTTACAATTAAAAGTTTATTTAGGGCGTTTGTAAATTATAAGTGGAGCGTAATTATAGTGGGCCAATTCTGAGAGAGTGGAGTGCTCGTATAATGAAGAATCACAGTCCTCTCTCCCTTTTTCCTCTTCTCTGCAGTAGTGTGGTTTGAGTCACGAGTCTCAAAATGATGGGGCGGAACATCTCTCTCTCTCTCTCTCTCTCTCTCTCTCTCTCTCTCTCTCCCTGACTGCCTCTTGCTCTTGTTCTCCCTGGAACATCCAGTTCCAGCATGTCCTCAGTTCACCTGTCTGCCGTACTGCAGCACTCTTAAAGGAACACCGCCCCTCTCTCTCTGGCTTTTCAAAATATAGTCACGCTCTCCAACTACAGTCAGACAGTCACGCTTTCCTTCTGCTGCCTACTACTGCAAAACTGGCAATATATCAGGCTAAAGAGATATATGCTATACTAGTGGTAACAAGCGTATTCCCTATGGTCGATATTTATTTCTATATTAGACGCTCATTTTTCAGAAGACAAAGAAATCAGGCAGGTAATACAAATGGAGTGAGATACAAAGGAAATTTGGATGCAATTATAAAAAGTTTAAAAAGGAAGGGTAGAAGCAAGATATATATACACACCGGTCAGCCACAACATTAAAACCACCTGCCTAATATTGTGTAGGTCCCCTTCATGCCACCAAAACAGCTCTGACACATCAAGGCATGGACCCCACAAGACGTTAGCAGCAGATCCTTTAAGTCCTGTAAATTACGAGGTGGGGCCTCCATAGATCGGACTTGTTGGTCATGCATATCCAATAGATGGTTAATTAGATTGAGATCTGGGAAATTTGATGGCCAATTCAACACCTTGAACTCTTTGTCACGATCCTCAAACTATTCCTGAACAATATTTGCAGTGTGGCAGGGCACATTATCCTGCTGAAAGAGGCCACTTCCATCAGGGTATACTGTTGCCATGAAGGGGTGTACGTGGTCTGCAACAATCTTTAGGTAGCTGGTACATGTCAAAGTAACATCCACATTAATACCAGGACCCAAGGTTTTCCAGCAGAACATTGCCCAGAGCATCTCACAGCCTCCTCTGGCCTGGCTTGGCTCCTTCCCATAGTGCATCCTGTTGCCATCTCTTCCCCAGGTAAACGATGCACCCGGCAGTCCACATGGTCTAAAAGAAAACATGATCCATCAGACCAGGCCATCTTCTTCCCATTGCTCCTTGGTCCAGTTCTGATGTTTACATGTCCATTGTAGGCACTTTCAGTGGTAGACAGGGGTCAGCATGGGCACTCTGACCGGTCTGCCCTATATGCAGCAAGCTGCGATGCACTATGTGTTCTGACACCTTTCTATAATGGCCAGCATTAAGTTTTTTAGCAATATGTGCTACAGTAGCTCCTTTTGGGATCGGACCAGACGGGCAAGCCTTCGCTCCCCACACTCATCAATGTGCCGTTTTGGAGATGCTCTGACCCAGTCATCTAGACATCATAATTTGGCCCTTGTCAAAGTTGCTCAGATCCTTACGCTTGACCATTTTCCTGCTTCCAACACATGAAATTCAAGAACTGACTGTTCACTAGCTGCCTAATATATCCCACCCCTTGACAGGTGCCATTGTATTGATATAATCAATGTTATTCACTTCAACCGTCAGTGGTTTTAATCAGCTGTGGCTGATCAGTGTGTATATATTTACAGCTCTGGAGACCACTGCAAAATTATCAATTTCTCTGGATTAATTATTTATAGGTATGTGTTTGAGTAAAATTAACATTTTAGTTTTATTCTATAAAGTACTGACAACATTTCTCCCAAATCCCAAATAAAAATATTGTCATTTAGAGCATTTATTTGCAGAAAATGATAACTGGTCAAAATAACAAAAAAGATGCAATGTTAAGACCTTGAATAATGCAAATAAAACAAGTTCATTTTCATTTTTAAAAAACACAGTACTAATGGTTTAACTTAGGAAGAGTTCAGAATTCAATATTTGGTGGAATATCCCTGATTTTAAATCACAGCTTTCATGTGCCTGGGCATGGTCTCTTCCAGTCTTTCACATTGCTGTTGGGTGAATTTATGCCACTCCTAACGCAAAAATTCAAGCGGCTCGGCTTTGTTTGATGGCTTGTGGCCATCCATCTTCCTCTTGATCACATTCCAGAGGTTTTCAGTGGAGTTCAGTTCTGGAGATTGGGCTGGCAATGAAAGGGTCTTGATCCAGTGGTCCTCTATCCACAAATTGATTGACCTGGCTGTGTGGCATGGAGAATTGTCCTGCTGGAAAATACAATCCTCAGAGCAGAAGGAAGCAAGTTTTCCTGCAGGATAACCTTGTACGTGACTTGATTCATGCATTCTTCACAAAGATGAATCTGCCCGATTCCAGCCATGCTGAATCACCCCCCTATCATCACCGATCCTCCACCTAGTCGTCTAATGGTTAGATGGAGACCTGGAGAGGCCTACAAGCCACAGTGTCTTGCACTCACAATTTGGTGGAGGATCGGTGATGATCTGGGGGTGCTTCAGCAAGGCTGGAATCGGGCAGTTTCATCTTTAATCAAGCCACATACAAGGTTATCCTGGAACAAAAATTGATTTAATCTGCTCTTTTTCCAGAGCTATATATATATATATATATATATATACACACACACACACAGTTGAAGTCAGAAGTTTACATACACCTTAACCAAATACATTTAAACAAATTTTTCACAATTCTTGATATTTAACATTCCCTGTCTTAGGTCAGTTAGGATTAGGTCACTACTTTATTTAAAGAATGTGAAATGTAAAAGAATAATAGTAGAGAGAATAATTTAAGCTTTTATCTCTTTCATCACATTCCCAGTGGGTTAGTTGTTTACATACAGTTTGGTAGAATTTGGTAGCATTGCCTTGAAATTGTTTAACTTGGGTCAAATGTTTTGTGTAGCCTTCCAAAAGCTTCTCTCAATAAGTTGCTGGAATTTTTGCCCATTCCTCCAGACAGAACTGGTGTAACTGAGTCAGGTTTGTAGGCCTCCTTGCTCACACATGCTTTTTCAACTCTGCTGTGGCAGGGCCGGAGTGTGGGGCCAGTCATGATGCTACACAGCCGGCACCTAATCAGGCTAATTAGCCCTTGATAGGGATAAAGGCAGACCAGAGACGGTAGTGGGACAGAGAGAGATTGATTAATGGGCAGCTGCCCGGCACCTGTGTGTGTGTCTTTTGGTTAAGATCATTATTAAAATATCATTGTGGCAGGGCGGATGGTGGGGCCGGGTCGTGACGATACACACCCGGTCCCGTATCAGGCTAATCAAGCCTCCGAGAGGGATAAAGGCCGATGGCAGACGGTGGTGCAACGAGTGTGTGTTTGTCCTTTGTTTTAAGTTTATCATTAAAATATTATTTATATCGTCCAGCCGGTTCTCGCCTCCTCCTTTCCCTTAAATCCTTTCCATTGAATTACGTTACACTGGTGCCGAAATCCGGGAAGGAGGAGGGATACGCCGTAGTAGAGTTCTCGCCACTACCGTCCACCCCAATGGAGCAGCCGCGGCCATCTGCCGGGGGACGAGGAGCCCAGCCGCCTGGAAGCGGAGGAACGGCCGCCGTCCGCGAGGGGAGAAGGGGCTCCTAGCCGACCACCTGGAGTGGTCAGGGCCGCTGACAGGGGCGGAGGAGTCCCCTACCAGCCGCTGAAACGTGGCAGGGTCGGAGACCGCCGACCTTGAGCGGGGAGGGGCTCGAAGACCAACCGCCTGGAGCAGGAGAACCGCTGCCATGGGCGGGGGAGACCCCTTCGGCTCCCCGAGAACACGGCGAGGCGTTCCGTCTGCCAGGGGCTGGAGGACTGCCTCCAATCTGCCCGGAGAGGCGAGTAGGTTTTTTTTTTTTTTTTACCTCTCTCTCCTCTCTCTCTCTCACTGCCGCTCTGCGTTGGCCTTTTCCCTCTCTTTTTAATTGTAGTGTTTTTTTTGGGGGGGGGGTACTACACTGTTACAGGAAGTACCCCCCCTACATTTGAATTATTTCTGTTTCCCTCCCCTTGTCCCCTCCCTCGTCCAGGTAGACGGGGATGACCTGCCGGCAGACGGCGCGGAAGGCACGCCCCTCCCCAGGGAAAGGGGGGGGGAGGGTGTACGTCAGGCCGGGGGCTCCCCAGCCTGAAAGAACGAGGGAGGAATGTGGTAGGGCGGAGGGCGGGGCCAGGTCGTGACGATACATACCCGGTCACGTATCAGGCTAATCAAGCCTCTGAGAGGGATAAAGGCTGATGGCAGACGGTGGTGCGACGAGAGAGAGATCATTTATGGACATGTCCGTCATGTGTGTGTTTGTCCTTTATTTTAAGTTTATCATTAAAATATTATTTATATTGTCCAGCCGGTTCTTGCCTCCTCCTTTCCCTTAAATCCTTTCCATTGAATTACGTTACAATCATTTATATTGTCAAGCCAGTTCTCGCTTCATCCTTTCCCTTTAATCCCTTTACATCTGCCCACAAATTTTCTATCAAATTTTCACTCCAATAACTTGAAAGCCACAACTTTGGAGGTATGCTTGGGGTCATTGTCCATTTGGAAGGCCAATTTGGTCACAATGGCAGCGTGCTTAGATGCAGTGGCTCAGTGCTTTCCTTTTCGGTGCTTTGTTTGGTTGTTTATGTATGTACTGTTACTCATCCTGACGATATTCTGCTGGGCAAATGACATCTACAGCTGGCACGATCTCATAAAGATAGGACTACGCAGCGAGTGAACTGTTACAGCCAAGTTTTTCTGCTCCCGTGACATCCCGGTGGACATAGTTAATTGCCGGGCTCTTTGTGGATTACCATCCCCTCAGGCAGGAGATGGAGGCAGTGCAGGGACAAGAAGCAAAAGTGAGGCTGCAGGGCTGGCATGCTGGTGAGGCTCCGGAGGCGGGCACACAAGCCGCAGCTTCCTAGTATATTTCTCACCAATGTGAGATCCCTTGGAAACAAGATGGATGAATTGAAGCAAAAGGTTGCAGCGAACAAGGATATTAAGGACAGTTGCATTATGTTAATCACAGAGACCTGGCTTCATTCACTCATTATGGATTCAGCTATCGAGCTAGCAGGCCACATAGTGCACCCAGAGACTCCGTTAAGAGGCTGTTTGTGTGGTGCACGGATAACAACCTGGTCCTCAATACCACCAAAACCAGGGAGCTGATAAGACAACAGGAAAAATAAAATGGATATTCAGCCCCTTTTGATCAGTGGGGAATGTGTGGAGAGGGTCCCGGATTTCAGGTTCCTGGACGTGCACATAGATGAGGACCAAACATGGAGCACTAACACCACAGTACTGGTAAAGAAGGCACAGAAGAGACTTTACTTCCTGAGGATCCTTAGGAAGAACTACCTCACCCAAAAATTGCTTCTGTCCTTCTACCGCTGCTCCACAGAGAGCATACTGACTTATTGTATCTGTGAGTGGTTTGTCAGCTGAACAGAAACAGAGAGTAAAGCGCTCTAGAGGGTCGTCACCACTGCCCAGAAGATTATTGGCTGCCCTCTCCACTTCCTGGAAGATCTTTACAGTTCCCGCTCCCTCAAAAAAGCCCAGAACATACTTAAAGACACTCCCTGTTTGAACTGCTGCCCTCGAGCAGATGTTTCAGGACAATGAAAACACGAACAAATAGATTAAAAAACTGTTTTTATCCAAAAGCAATAGCAGCACTAAACTCTACTTGAATGCATTATTAAGGAGATGTATTGTGCAGTGAACTGTTGTGTATGTGTGGTATGACGTGTTTTCATCTCCTTTAGAATTTTTTTCTTTTATGCATTTTTTAGATTTTAAATTTATTTTATATTTATATACCTGTTGCACTTTATTTGATGTTGCACTGATCGGATTGCATCCAATTTCGTTGTACGTGTACAATGACAATAAAGATTTCTATTCATTTGCAATCAAGCTTTAACTTCCTGGCTGATGTCTTGATGTTGCTTCAATATATCCACATCATTTTCCTTCCTCATGATGCCATCTATTTTGTGAAGTGCACCAGTCCCTCCTGCAGCAAAGTACCCCCACAACATGATGCTGCTACCCCCATGCCTCACGGCTGGGATGCTGTTCTTCAGTTTGCAAGCCTCACCCTTTTTCCTCCAAACATAACAATGGTCATTATGGCCAAACATTTAAATATTTGTTTCATCAGACCAGAGGACATTTCTCCAAAAAGATCTTTGTCCCCATGTGCACTTGCAAACTGTAGTCTGGCTTTTTTATGGCAGTTTTGGAGCAGTGGCTTCTTCCTTACTGAGCAGCCTTTCAGGTTATGTCGATATGGGACTCGTTTCAGAATGTGCATCCTTCCAGAGAGCATAAATGGCTGTTTGATCCCATGGTGTTTATACTTGCACACTGTTGTTTGTACAGATGAACATGGTACATTCAGGCATTTGGAAATTGCTCCCAAGGATGAATCAGACTTGTGGAGGTCCACAATTTGTTTTCTGAGGCCTTGGCTGATTTCTTTTGATTTTCTCATGATGTCAAGCATAGAGGCACTGAGTTTGAAGGTAGGCCCTAAAATACATCCACAGGTACATCTTCAATTGACTCCAATTAGCCTATCAGAAGCTAAATTATGCTTGACATGATTTTTTATTTATTTTCCAAGCTGCTTAAAGGCAGTTAACTTAGTGTATGTAAACTTCTGACCCACTGGAATTGTGACATAGTCAATTAAAAGTGAAACAATCTGTCTGTAAACAATTGTTGGAAAAAATACTTGTGTCAAGCATACAGTAGATGTCCTAAATGACCTGCCAAAACTATAGTTTGCAAATATGAAATCTGTGGAGTGGTTAAAAAATTGGTTTAATGACTTCAACCTAAGTGTCTGTAAACATCTGACTTCAACTATATACAAATTATATTTATATATAGGGCCCAAAATCTCAGTCAACATTAATACATTGTATTCAAAATCAAATTTAAACCTGAGAATGAAAGAAAGTGTTATGGTTTAAACAAAGAAACGTTATGATGTTAAATGAATAGGAAATATTTAAGATTTTGCACTAATTCTATATCACTAATCAAATATACAAATTGTGGCACTGACTATATTAAAAAAAGGTCAGATTTCCTTGCTTCCATTGAAGCACAGAAGATACTCTTTGGAAGATTCTAAAATCATACTTATTAACATGGGTCATCAGGTTTTGCACCAACCAGTGAAGTCCATGACAACTGAAACACATGCAGACATTAAAACCCAAAAGGGGCATACCTAATAAACTAAGAAATACAGAGAAACTGAAAAATAAATCAAATTGTGTTGCTTATCATATAAATTGAAAAAAGGAAAGAAATGCATTATATTAAAAATGTAAATTATAAATATTTTAACCATTGGTTTCAGACTTTATGAATTAATTATTTAATAAATACATTGCATATATGTATATAATCTGTATTAGTGTAATTAGTGCAGAATCTGAATTATTTCTTATAAACCAAATCACAATTAAACAAATATTAATAATAATGTAGGCTGAAATAATATAATGATATTAATAATAATTATATAAAGTATGTACACACACACACATATACTGTATATTAGGGATGTGCCCGAAACCTTATTCAGAAAGGCACAAATAATGACTTCAATATGAATAACGATTATCCAAGAAGCAACGGGATAAAGGAACATTTTAAATAAACATATGAAATTACACATAATCTAATCTAAAGTGTAAACCTAATCAATTTAAATGTGCACAGTGCGATTTCAGATCGGATAGGCACGGTCCCGACTGTTGATTGTGCTCTTCTGGAGCTTGTCAAGTGTAAAATTAACTAAGATACAACATCATTTACACTTTCCACTCCTTGAAATGTCTATGTTAATGTATCACACGATTCACACGTGATTCTCACGTGATTCTCATGAATTCATTTATAGACTTAACCTGAACGCAATGTTAAATTCTGACCTGAAGTGATGTAACATCAGAGCTTGTCTTTACATCTCTTGAAGTTGACCACATTTATATCCACATCAGCGATCAAGGCAATTAACTGGTTAAGACTTCATTCTGAAAAAAACGTTACAAATGCTCCATAAAGGTTTAAATGCTCCATAGAGTATTAATCTATTTAAAATATTCCTCCTTATGTAAAACGATAAACATTCTCCGTCTTTTTCTTCTTCTTCTTTAAACTGTGCTGCCTCTGGTATAATGTAACATTATTATTATTATTATTATTATTTAACTAAAAAATGGTGTCTTATCATAAAAATCCCTGAAAGATGTATGGGACTTCCAACTGTTTGTAGGCTATACTGATTTTATATTTAATTTTTTTTTTTTAATGTTTGAATTTGTATTGAATTTGTATTTATTATTCACTTCAAAATGTGTGCTTGACATTTCACATTTTGCTTGACACATTTTGCCTCTAGCATAATGTTGTTATACATGTACAGACGAACGAAAATTCTGTTTCATGCTGATATTAATATCTGAAATACCAGGAGAAACCTCAGTTAACTTATTCCATATATAATATAGCCATTATCTGGTAAAAAAAAAAAGAAACAAAATAATACTAGTATAATAATGATAATAATAATTTGTGTTATTAGGCTATTATTATGAAAAGGAATATACAAGCCATATTTTATTAATATAAATAAATACAAATAAATTTTATTTGTATGAGTACCCTTTAAAATGGGCATTTCATTTAGTTTGGACGGATTTCGGTTTAAGCCCCGCCCACACCCGGTTCTATCCGAATACTGAGACAGATAAAGATAATTTTGTCGTATGAACAGATACAAATACAGATAAAGGCTTTGCTGCACACCCCTATTGTGTTTGTGTGTGTGTGTGTGTGTGTGTGTGTGTGTGTGTGTGTGTGTGTGTGTGTGTGTGTGTGTGTATACAGTACTATGCAAAATCTTAGGCACACTTTTCACAAAAGCATTTGTCTTCAGATGGTTATTTAAATCTTCAGCTTTAGTGTGTCAATAGGAAATATACATGTTAGACTCCCAAACATTAATTTTGCAAATAGAAAAGATTAGAATTGAAGAACAGGAAGCCCTGCAACAGATGTCATGGCCCCCACAAAGCCCCCCACTGAACATCCTGTCAGTCTAAGATTACATAAAGAGACAGAAGGCAGCAATTGGTCAATATTATTATATTATTTGGTTTAATCACCTGGCAATCAATCCTAAAAGTGGGGCACTGTCTATCAAAATATATGATTATTTATTCCTAGTTAAACGTTATGAGATTATGTTGAGTAAGATGTTAAATATAAACGACTGAAATCAATACATGCCTTGCGCTGTGCCTCACTCTTTAAATACCATTCTAATTTAAATGGACATTTTGGAGATGCATGACCTCTGGTCTCTGTCTCGTTGTCTTTCTTGTCCCCCTATCCTTCAGGGCACGGTGGGGATGTCTGCAGACTTGCGACTGGTGGAGGAAGAGTGCAGCCCTCAGTCTGTGTGTGTGAGGATGGGGCTGTGGAGTGATTTAACAGAGCGTCTATGTGGCTCTTCCGGAGCAGCATTCCCCCATCACCACAACGAACCTGCTGACCTGTGCGCATGGCCACGCCTTTCACTCAAACTACACATTCAGACAGAGAGACAACAGAGATTAGATCCCCCTGCTGGAGAGACGTGGAAGTGTCTATTTCATTTTTTTATTTGTCTTTCAAACTTATTTACTTATATTTCGGTAATTATCCATTCACAAAACTGTCAAATTTAACGAAACAAACTGTTTTTCTCATAGCTGGAATAATATTTTGGTTGCTATAATAACAGAGAGAATATATATATATATATATATATATATATATATATATATATATATATATATATATATATATATATATATATATATATATATATATATATATATATATATATACGGGTGACCAGGGCTATTGTCACACAGTTGTTATACGGGCTACATCTCAAGGTTTTCAGTCAGAAGTCTATTACACAAATGTATTTTCTCTAGCAGAGGTTTTGTATGTTGATTTGAAACACCTAGTCCAAAACTCTTAAATTAAAATTTTTGTGTATTCTATTCTCCAAACAAAAATTTCAACATCATTCATGATATCCCAGATGTGCATTCTTTCATCTGCTGAACAAAAACAAAGATTTTTAGAAGAATATTTCAGTGAATGGTGATCAGACATTTGAAACTCCAAAAATCACATAAAGGAAACATGAAAAATAATCTATAGGACTACAGTGTTTAAATTCATATCTTCAGAACAATCAAAAAGTATTTTTTTACTCTAAATCTCCACTTTAACTTTCACTTTCAGATGTGAAAGTTAAAGTGGAGATTCAGTGTAAAAAAAAAAGGGCTTAATTTTGATCTGTTTCTCACCCACACCTATTTTATCGCTTCTGAAGATATGGATTTAATCGCTGGAGTCATATGGATTGCTTTTATGTTTCCTTTATTTAATTTTGGAGCTACAAAGTTCTGGTCACCATTCACTTGCATTGTATGGACCTACAGAGCTGAAATATTCTTCTATAAATCTTTGTTTGTGTTCAGCAGAAGAAAGTCATACACATTTGCAATGGCATGAGGGTAAATGATGAGATAATTTCTTTTGGAAAAAAAAAACTTTGTGTTTGTTTTTTATCTATTTGTGTATGTTATCTTTTACATTTTTACTCTTTCGTGAACTGTTTTGCATTTCACAATTGGTTTACTGTCATTGCTAGAAAGCCTATAGATTGTCTAATGGCAGGTTCCATTGTGACAACATGTCCCACTATTGGGTCAATGAGTGTTCAATTGCCTGTATCTTTTATACATTTGCAATAAAGGTGGAAATGTGCAATAGTTTTTTTTTTTAAGGATGACTTTAAAAAAATAAACCTACCCTGAGAATGTAAATTGTGTGAAAACTAGACTCAGTCACCATTATATCGGTGTTCATTTTTTACATATATTTTATAATAATGGCAGTTAACCACCTTTGTTTTCCACATGTGTGCCAATTATTTGTGTGTCTCCTTCAAATGTTATCCCCATGTAGCTTGTACTTGCATCACCTTATTTACTCTCTCTCTCTCTCTCTCTCTCTCTCTCTCTCTCTCTCTCTCTCTATCTATCTTCTTTCAGAAACCACACTCGGAGTGGAAAAGCAGAGAAACACAGAGTCTCTGTACACGAACAGGGCTTCTTTTCTTCAAGAAACACAAACTGTTTTCTTAGCCTCAGAGGTCCAGAACAATTTGGGTTCTAGTCGACAACAAAATCTCTATTGCGTTTCAATTTCCCCGTCCGTTCTTCCAGCTCGACTCACCCACACACACTCACACTTGCATAGAGTAATTCAGGCTCGTCTATCCATCTCAAGGAAAAAAAACTTCAGAGTTTCCAGTCAACAGACAAAGCCTCAGTGTGTGTGTGCACATACAATGAATGTTGACTCTCACAAACTCCTTCATTTTGCCCTGGAAAATTCATGCTCTTCAATGTGCATGGCCATAACTGAAAGATAAGTTCCATTGCAAACCACACAGCAATGGAAAATAAATAGTCCCACTGGCTAGCTCATACATAAATTGCAGCTATGGCACAGGCCTGGTGCTATAGCTAATGAATCTAACCCCGCTGGGCAGCCACTCTGTTAATGTAATTACTTTGTCGACTTCATCGAATTAGAATCACATTTCACTCAAATGCAGCACGGTCTGTCTCTCAGCCTAGACGGGCGGTGAGAGAATGTGTTAAGTTGTCTGACATTGTATCAATAGGTGGCACAATAAGCAGAATTAAAGAAAATGAGTAGAACTTTAAGGTCTGGTACATATAAGGTGTAATAGAATTATATATCTAAATGGGGAGATAGACTGACAAGATTTGATATTTAATTATTAGGTATGTTGGTGGTGATAGAACTGTCAGCATCCAGTGCTTTGCATTATTGAAACTGATTTTTCTGCTTTCTGTCATGTATAGAATGCATAAACAATAATTGTCCTAACATGCACTTGGTTTACTTGATGTTGGTAGCGTGGCCCTTCTGATGATTGAACCTACATCTCTTTACACTTTAGTCTTGTTTTCTTTAGTCCCCCCCATACCCTGAACGGCAGAGGTGGGTAGTAACTCATTACATTTACTCAGTTACATTTACTTGAGTAACATTTTGGGGAAAATTTTACTTTTAGAGTAGGTTTAAAATTGAATTATAATTTTTTTACTTTTACTTCTTTATAATGTGTGGCGTTACTGTCATTACATTACTGGTTTTAATTTGAATTAATGTGTAATTTATTGAGAGATTATTGAATGGGACTTTTACGAGAGCAGAAGTTCACAGCTGCACATGATGAGACGCTCCCATTTGAGTGATGAGACTGTCACTCAAGTCATCAAAGTGAAAGACTTTCTTCGCACCACACAGTGAAAAAAAAAGAATAGTTTTTTCATGCAATGCCTTCATTTAACACCAAGACAAGCTGATATTTCAAGATTAAAGTCACAGGCAGGCAGCACACTGAGGTAAGTTTTGGCTCTAATTCTGAAGCGGGCTTTTCTGTGTAATAAGATGGTCATTTTCAGGGTGATTCTGTAACTGGGATCTTATGACATCAGTTTTTAAGAGTACATTTTTAAATCAGTGCAGCAATATATCAGTTCTGTTGCTTTGTCCCGCATGTCATAATCAGTATTTTTGCATTTACTCAGCGCCCTCGCAGGGGTACTGGAAACTATGGCAGCTGCATCAGGCGGATTAACTGTATAAATCCATGTAAACATCCAAGTTAGTGTAAATTACTGCCATTCGCGTGATCGAGAACTGGAGCACGAACAGACAGCATTTCTACGCGTGCACAGCAAGGGGTGCGCGCGTGTGATGTGCACAAGGCAATTGTTCCGACTAGAGTGGCTGTTAGTGCACTATATCTCAGCAGAAAGTGAGCGAAATGAATGAATTCAGACGAGAGTGTCGGAGCTCTGGGGCTGGTGCAGAACCAACATCATATATGACATTTTTAAATACTTGGGCCTTACTTGATTTTCTTATTAAATAATATATAAATACAATAAATCTTCATTCTGTTTGTCATTTTTAATATATACTGTGTGTTCATATAAAGAGTAAATGCATTTGATCAAATAAAGAGTACATTTTAAAATGAATCTGTATGTTTTGCCTCTCTATATGTTATCATGTTATTTTAATCCAGTAATGATTTGTAAAAAAGTAATTTACTACATTCAGCATGAAATAAAACTTTGCAGGACTGAAGGAAGCAGTAAACTCCCAGCTAGTATGTCTTCCCTGTCGTGGCTTGTGGGAAAATAATCGTCATCGAGTGTACTTGAAATTTAAGCTTGAAATTAGAGTGCATTGTGGGTAAGAATGAGTGGCTCATTCAGAATTCAGACACTCCTACAAAATAGCGAAAACTCAAAATAGTGCACTATATAGTGGATAGGGGGCGGTTTCAGACACAGCGAGTGTTCCGCGATCAGGGTTGGTGCCCTACGTAGGCTGCGTACTCTGCATTTAGAGAGCGGCAGTACTGCTGTACAGAACTAACGATCTAAATACTTACAACACTGAAAACTGTAACTACACTGAAATAAGAATCCACACAAGACTTTAAAAGCTATGAAATAGCAAAAGAAGGCATTATATTTCAGCATTATATATAATGTCCTTGTGGGACATTTTCATGTTTTCACTGTAATAATTACTAGAAATGTTCCAAACCTCTCTTCTTATTGACAAATTCATCCAGATCTGACAAGAGCCCTTAAAGGGATAGTTCACTACAAAATTACAATTCTCATTATTTACTCACTCTCATGAAACCCCAGATGTGTATGACTTTCTTTCATCTGCTGAACTTAAATGAAGATTTTTTGAAGAATTCCTCAGCTCTGTAGGCCCCTACAATGCAAATGAATGGGTGGCAACATTTTAAAGCTAAACAAACAAACATAAATCAGCATAAAAATAATCCAGAAAACTCAAGTGGTTAAATCATTATCTTCAGAAGTGATGTGATAAGTGTGGATGAGAGACAGATCACTTTCACTTTCTTCTTGTGGTTTTGGTGATTCACATTCTTCTCTGCATAGGGGGATACCTGCTGTCTAGCAAAAAAGGACTTAAATATTGATCTGTTTCTCACCCACACCTATCATATCACTTCTGAAGACATGGATTAAACCACTGGAGTTTTATGGATTACTTTTATACTGTCTTTAAAAATCTGAATTTGTGTTCACCAGAAGAAAGGAAGTCATACACATCTGGGATGGCATGAGGGTGAGTAAATGATTCAGTTTACCCAAAAATTTAAATGATCTCTTTAAAGTGATAGCTCAGCCATAATTTAATATTCTGTCATCATTTTACTACCTTCATGTTGTTCCAAACCAGTGTGAGGCTTTTTATTATGTGGAACACAAAATATGTTAGACAGAAGGTTCAGGACTGACAGTCTCGGTCACCATTCACTTTCAATATATATATTATATTCACTTTCAATATATATATATATTTTTTCATATATATATATATATATATATATGAAAAAAAAAACATTCACTGAAAGTAAATAGTGACTCAGGCAAACATTCTGTCTAATATACAGGTTTGGAACAACATGATGGTGAATAATGACAGAATTTCCATTAATAATAATCATAATTCTGTTGTACATTTTCAATGTGTATTATGTAATGGAATATAGGAGAGGAAACGTCTTTTATGTAATTTGTGAAAGTAATGAGTTACTCACTACTTGAGTACACTTTTAATTGGATACTTTCTTACTCTTACTCAAGTAAGTATTTATGTTAGTACTTTTATTTCTACTTGAGTAATTATGTTTTTGATGTAATTGTACTTTTACTTGAGTACAATTTTTGGCTGCTCTACCCACGAGCAGATTGTACATGTGCCTGGAGTTATTTGCTCTAATTAGTGGGTCCATGCACTCACAATTGAGCCATTGCGTTCACAAAGAAGTGCAAGTAGATGTTATTGCCCATAAACAACAGGAGACAAAAGTGGATCTGTACGTCAGAAGTGCATGTGTATGGAGATCAGAGATACCTGCAGTTTTATAACTTGAGTCTGAAGGACTACGAAGACATCTTTATGGACTAATCTCCAGATTATAAATAGCATAGTATCACATAGCAGTCGTAGCGGTTGTGCTAATCGCCAGTGTCTTTGCGCACAGTCAAATAGAGAAGACTTTGAAAGGATGAGCATTCGATTGTATTCATATGCCAAGGGCTCAGGTCAAAACTGAAGTATCCTGATCTTTGGGCTTTATGGTGCGTTCATGACACGCCATGTTGGAATTACCATAATTACAAGCTTCTTATATGGATTTTTTGAGAATATAGACTAGGTGTAATACTGCTTTAGTACAAAATACTTGACAAAATGCAGGAGTTTGACTGTGTTTGGCTCAAAATTATTCTGATAAAACATTAATTTTCCATAGATCTCCATGCTGCATGAATGTACAAATCTTGTGTTAATATGCTCCGAGCTAGAGCTTCATTTGTTCTAATGCAAGTGCACGAGTTGTGTACACTGAGCTCCCTGTCTTCAAAGCAGATGCGCAGCGAAGCGCTTTGCTGTCAGCTACTGACATTGTGCAAGACTAGAGGTTATGGTGTGTGTGTGTGCATTTTAGTTGCTGCAAGAACTCTTGTTCTCATGGCTAGTTCCACAGTAAACTGTTATTTAAGCCATCTGTCAACCTTTGCTTGCATTCCAAGGATTCCAGTATGTTGACTTCCCATAGTGACATTTAAGAACACAGCAACTGCTTTTATGCCATAGGTAAGCTGACATCCTCACGTATATAGCCATCCAGCAGGTGGTTTGGGGAAACATTGTGCAACCTCATTAATTCAGGGCTTCAAGGAGCAGCTATTGCATGGTGATGGCCACCGATTGGTTCTCCTGAGGCACTTCCCTCTTCAGAACTCATTTCTAAAAAGGGACACGCACCAGCGCACTTGTGGCGGTCTCCATGGCAACAGCTGGCTCTAGTGTGACAATGCTCCTTCGGAATTCCGGATGGATGGTCCAGGTTGTTCCCACGCTACATGGCAAGGAATGCCTCTTTCACAAATATTATGTGGGTGGAATCCGCCTAGACAGGGAGTGCATTGTTAAAAACTAGAAATCGCAAGGTTAACCCTGGTTGATAGTTACATTAGCATTTGCATAACTGTTATTGCATAACATTTTGTACCCATTTTTTTTAATTTTAACCCTTTAAAATTAGATAGACTTATTTATGCAACAAGATTGGCTAAAATTAGCAAATCTCTCTTAATATATCATACAATCCAGCCAAGAGTACAAGAAGAGTAGGTCTACAAAGAAAGGCATCAGTGAAAACAGGACAATGTTCCAAACCTAGTGAGCTGCCTATGTAAGCTGCATTTAAAGGCTTCTTTGGTGTGCTCCCTGTGAAAATGCATCCAAAATGTGTCCATTGTGGAGAAGACAGTGCCATTAGCACAGCAAAAAAAATCCAAGATGGTGGACAAAAGCAAATCCAAATAGCCTATAATTCATTCGAAACATAAAATTATGAATAAAGAATAGTTCTATCTAATTACATATGGACTATTTTACAAAAAAAAATAATAATACAAAATGTAAAAAATATATGTGTGCTATGTATTTTTAGGTTTATTAGAATATTGCATTGTTAGCTTAGCAACATGCTAATGGCAAACTTGAGTCAAAGCAAAGTCCATTTTATGCCCTCAAAATGGCAAAAATAAAAATAAAAATAAAAAAAACAGCTCCAATTTTATTGAATGGGGAAACAGTAATCTCCAAAATGGTTGGCCAAGATAATGATCAAATAATTTTAACATTTTAAATCAGCAATTAAATATTGTATGCAAACTGTATCAATTGTAGTATAAATTGTGCTTCTTTAGCTCAGACCATGCAAAAAAATAAAAACTTGTATTTATTTTTTTTATTTCAGGGTGGTCAAGCTAATGCTTGCATATTCTCAAATTAACTGACAAGCAATGTCTCTATCCAAAAGGTGATTGGCTCTTTTACCTGGACTTCCTTTTCTACACCCACCATATTGGCCACTTCAATTTCTCCCATTCAATGCAATCCAGTTTTCCTGACTAGCTGCTGGGCGGCACCAATAATTCTAATTGCCATTGGACTATTATCTGTTATGTTAACAATACAAGTGTTCCAGACAGGGAACAACAACCATTTGAAGTGTTAGCTGGAGTAAAATGTAGTTCAGGCTCAGTTTGTGCAGTTGTTGGCTGTCATAACAACTCATTGATATCAATGTAACTAATCTCGGTTCATTGCTTCACGTCACCCATTCACTCCATAAACATTGACAAGTAAGGCACTGTCAAAAAAAGATCACTGTGCCTCACTAAATGATCAGCACTGTGGAGCCACATGCTATTTATCACAGTTTTTAAAATGCTAAACATCACATTATCCACTAAGAACATACGCCAGCGATGCAAGTGAAAACACTGGAGACCGGAAAACAAAAACATGTATCTGTTATGAATCGTGGAACTCTCATGTTTAGAAAAAAGGTGGATACAAGAGGTCTTTCTCAACTAAAATGTCTGTAGTTAAGTCTCACATACTGTACACTACTTGTGAGGAGTTGCTTTGAAGACCATTCCAAATTGGTCACTTATGAAGTTCCATTACAGTTATTATGCTGCCTTATGCCACAAACTCACTAATGTGTTTTCATTTGAAAAATTTTGCAACATATACACCACCACTGAAAACTGAGACTTTCGAAAACTCTCTCTAGTACTGCATACTGAAAACAGTTTAGTGGACATGTTACCTTAGAAGGAAGCTGCGTATGTAAGTAATAGACAGCAAGGCTGCTCACTAGGATTTGGAATAGAGCCATTGAGTCTCCATCCATCATCTTTCTTGTATCTCTTTCTTGTCCTTTCATCGAGCATACCAAACAAATGAGTCACCAGGCCTGGACATTCTCTCTGATAGCTCAGCAGCAGGTTGTATGACATTTAGCTCAGATGTGGCGTCACGGATTCCCTCTCGGCCCTAAAAAGGGAATGATTGTCCTAACTCTGCCTTACACACAAACAGACTGATCAACCTCTACAGCTGACCAAGTACAGATACGTTTGACAAGGGCGCCCACCCACTGCCAGAGGCAACAGATGTGACTTCTCAAGCTCTGTATATTATATAGCTCTGTATATTATACAGGGCTCTTTAGCTGGCTGCAGGGAAACATATTTATATACATACCGTAGGTTCAGTGAAATTTCCCTGAAAGGTAGAGAGAGCAGTGAGGTAACAGCTGGGCCTTCACTTCGTCATAAGACTTCATTGTATGTGTTGTAAAAATAAGTGAATGTTAAAGGGATATTTCCTCACCCTAATGCCATCCCCGATGTATATGACTTTCTTTTGCAGAACATGAATGAAGATATTTAGAAGAATATCTTAGCTATGTTGGTCCATTCAATGCAAGTAAATGAGAAGTGGTGAGAAACAGATCAATATTTAAGTCATTTTAACTATAAGTCTCTACTTGCACTTTCATAAGTGCTCTTCTCTTTAGAGTTCTTCTGTTTTTGGTGATTTACATAAGAATATCGCCCCCTACTGGGTAGGGAGGAGAATTTATAGTAAAAAAAAAACTTTTTTATATAATATTGTTCAACTTCAAATATCTTTTTCTCACCCACACCTATCACATCTCTTCTGAAGACATATTAAAACACTGGATTTTAGTGATGTGTGGATTATTTTTATGAGGAATTTATGTGATTTTTGTAAATTCTGAGTTCTGATGACCATTCACTTGCATTGAAAGGACCAACATAATGGAGAAATACTTCCAAAAAAAGCTTAATTTGTGTTCAGCAGAAGAAAGAAAGGCATACATATTTGGGGTGGCATGAGAGTGAGTAATTGATGAGAGAAATTTCATTTTTGGGTAAACTGTTTATTTTAAAGACGATAACACTGTAGAACTGTAAATGTTTATAACTCTTTCAATATGTACAGACTCACACTTTAAATTGTCAGTGCTTTGTATTTTTAGATAATGTAATTTTTATAATAGCAACAGATCAAGTGAAACAATGAATGCTTGAGTGATTGTTTTTTTATTTTATTTTTTTACATGCATTCAAAAACGTGCCATTCAACAGCGATACGAGTGAAATAAAAGAATACAAATAACACATTTGTACTTTTCAATTACTTGGAGTGTAAATGTTCAGGACAAAGGCAAAATGGTTACTGTCTCTTTAAGAGGGTTTTATCGCATGATGCAATATTAAAGGCACTCTTAGCAGTTTGTTTTGTTTAGGTTAATCTTTTGAGAGCTGCAAAGTCCCATTATTTTCGTACCATGTCGTGCTGTATTCATTTACTTTAAGTATTCTGTTATTTTGTGACAAAAAATGATTTTCCTATTATCATTCTGCACTGCTAGGGAAGAGGATTTCAGAGATTAATTGATTGATCAAGACTGCAGTCAGTATTAAACTTGAGATGATCTTGTACCTGAAGCACATTCATCCATTCAGCTATTAGCAGCCTATTTGTTCTCGATGGATCTTCCATGATCCATCCCGCGCTGTGATGAAGCGCCGCAAAATCAGCAATGGCTACTCTATAATTTGTTTGGGTGTGTGATGATACTGTAAAATACAGACTGCATCCGCTATAATATGGAACACAATTCTGATCCTTTAAATACCGGATGTTACGGACTGTTGGCAATTGTTAAGCGACATTTGATGAAAGTTTGTCTATCAACTTTTTGATCTAACGGCCCAATTTTTGACCGGCCCAGCGGGAATTCTCCCGATCTTCCCTATTGCCACTCCGGCCCTGGCTGGAACTGAGTTTGGACTGTGCACTGAACACTGACCTGCTTTTGAAACGTCTTAGTGCAGTGACCTATATCTATAGCTTTGCGCCACTTTATTTACATACAAAGTTTCTACGAAAATTTGCTAAGACGTAGCTTTGCACACCTGAAAATAGAGCCCGTAAAATCAATTGTATCTCGAGCCAATGTACTGTATATATATCAAATCAATTGCTGTGTGCTTCTCTTGTGATGGAGAAGAGTGGTGGTGGAGGAAACCATTTGATCTTAATCCCAATTGGAGAGATAAGAATAAGACCAGGCCAATAGATTGTCCTAATGAGTGTTGACATGGGCACATCTTTCTCTACTCACTGATTTTGCTTCTTATGAAGATGATGATGATTATGGTGAAGATGGAGATGTTTTGGACATTTTACTAATGCACCAACAAAGCTGTTTACAAATCTGGCAGATGCTTGGCCACAATTTTATCATTTTGGGGGTTGCTATGGATACTAAATGGAATGTAAATGGAACTCACCAGGTGCATCATGTTCTGGTTCCTGAACCAAGTGTTCAGATGTAGACTGATTTAGATTTCTTTAAAGCACACATAAGAACAAACACATAGCAGCACAGGAACAGCTTTAACTGGGCAGAGAATACCAGTGCATATGTGAAGTTAACCCTAATTAGACCGCTATCTTTGCATTTGTCAAAGTAATTTTAGTTGTGGCAATAAACACTACAATTATAACTGTTCCCTTAAAAAGTACGCTGATGGTACAATAGTAAAAATACATACATTGTTTGTTACAAATGGTAATACAATAGTACTCTGATAAGATCATGGTACTGAATGATTACTATATTAATGTACCTTGGTTTTACATGTTACTCTAAAGTAAATCTAAGAATGCCAATCAAAGTCTCTAGCTGACACTTATACTCACACACATAAATAAAAGAAAGTACATTAGCGGTGCTTGTTGCTAATAGTTAAGAGGCAAAAGTCCAGCAGACATATTGTTGAGATAAGTGGTCAGTTTGTACTGGCATGATCCCTTCTCAGCTATCTGTGGTAAATATTTACTTTTATTAGCACAACAATAATGAATCCTACACGGATCGCAATGTTTTCCATATTATCAGTTTCCTCTTGTCTTGCTGTTTTCTATGGAAAGAATTTGATAACATGAGTGTGGTTTGCTGGAAACTTTCAGAAAGTAGATAAGTGTGGGATTTTTAAGAATTACATAAATATTTGTTCACAGTTTATTTCAGTTCAAGTTTAAAGTCCTGTTACTTAAGACGGCAAGGTTGTTCCGATTGTGACCTTGTTCTTTCCATCATTGTTACATTTGTGAAAAGTAGTGTCAAATAGAACAAGTTAAAACCGCAAAGTGCAATGTAGGTTCAAGCAAAGATAATTCAAACAAATATTTAACCAACACCCAGATGAGAAAGATTCCTACATTTTCATGTACATGTTCATGTTCATGATGTCAGGCTGGTGCATCTTTAAATTTGTTCATTTGTCACAAAGCAAAAATCTTAATGGTCTTATTGGAAAAAAAAAAAAAAGAAATTCCCACAACCTTGCTGTTTGGGTCAAAATATACCTGGTAGATTACAGTAGACATAAATCACACACTTTTGTTTTGAACATATATATATATATATATTATATATTTACCGATCAGCCACAACATTAAAACCACCTGCCTTATATCGTGTAGGTCACCCTCGTGCCACCAAAACAGCTCTGACACGTCGAGGCATGGGCTCCACAAGACCTCTGAAGGTGTCCTGTGGTATCTGGCACCAAGACATTAGCAGCAGATCCTTTAAGTCTTGTAAATTACGAGGTGGGGCCTCCATGGATCGGACTTGTTGATCCACAAGCACATCACATAGATGCTCAATCGGATTGAGATCTGGGGAATTTGGAGACCAAGTCAACTCCTTGAACTCTTTGTCATGTTCCTCAAACCATTCCTGAACCATTTTTGCAGTGTGGCTTAGCGCATTATCCTGTTGAAAGAGGCCACTTCCATCAGGGAATACCGATGTAATGAAGTGGTGTACATGGTCTACAACAATCTTTAGGTAGGTGGTATATATCAAAGTAACATCCACATGAATGTCAGGACCCAAGGTTTCCCAGCAGATCATTACCCAGAGCATCACACTGCCTCCGCTGGCCTGGCTTCTTCCCATAGTGCATCCTGCTGCAATCTCTTCCCCAGGTAAATGATGCACATCCACCTGGCCGTCCACATGATCTAAAAGAAAATGTGAATCATCAGACCAGCCACCTTTTTCCATTGCACCATGGTCCAGTTCTGATGTTCACATGCCTATTGTAGGCTCTTTCGGTGGCAGGGGTCGGCATGGGCTCTCTGAGCAGTCTGCCCTATACGCAGCAAGCTGCAATGCACTATGTGTTCTGACACCTTTATATAATGGCCAGCATTAAGTTTTTCAGCAATTTTCCAGCAGTGGGATCGGATCAGATGGGATAGCCTTCGCTCACCACACGCATCAATGAGCCTTGGGCACCCATGACCCTGTCGCCGGTTCACTGATTGTCCTTCTTTGTACCACTTTTGGTAGGTACTAACCACTGCATAACAGGATCACCCCATAAGACCTGCTGTTTTGGAGATGCTCTGACCCAGTCATCTAGCCATCACAATTTGGCTCTTGTCAAAGTTGCTCAGATCCTTACGCTTGACCATTTTCCTGCTTCCAACACATGAAATTCAAGAACTGACTATTCGCTAGCTGCCTAATATATCCCACCCCTTGACAGGTGCCATTGTATTGATATCATCAACGTTATTCACTTCACCTGTGAGTGTTTTTTATGTTGTGGCTGATCAGTGTTTATATATATATAAAACTCTGAACACAAGCATTTACAATACTATTTTACCTTATATGTCAGTGGTGGAATTATTATTTTACAGTAGCCTAGATATACAGTAAACCCTTCATTTTTGTGGAAAGAAATCATAATAATTGGGATAATTAAAAATGCATACAGAATTTTTTCAGCAAAAAAAAAATACAGAATCATGCTTTATATTCTAAAATATTTTTATTTCAGAATATAAATGTCCACCTGGCAGCTAAAAAATAGGCAAAAAAAATAAATAATTATCTCATTGACTTCCATTATACACATATGTGGGGATCAGGATGTCATACAGACTTGGGGATGGCCTCTTTTAACTTGGGCCAAGCAATCATCTAGTAACCATTCAGCAATGCCCAAACACCGCATAGACCTGCAAAGGGTGGTGCGAACTGCCAGAAACATCATCGGAGGTGAGCTTCTCTCCCTCCAGGATATATATAACAGACGGTGTGTGAAAAAAGCTCGGAGGATTATCAGAGACTCCAGCCACCCGAGTCATGGGCTGCTCTCACTGCTTCCATCAGGCAGGCGGTATCGCAGCATCAGGACCCGCACCACCCGACTACATGACAGCTTCTTCCCACAAGCAATAAGACTTTTGAACACATGATCTCTCACGATCTACAATCAGCACTGCACTTTATTAATCTTCATTCTGTCAAATATATTCTCGCTCCCAATTCAGTTAGTGTATATATATATATATATATATATATATATTTATACCCTTATCTAGTGTATGTGTATTCTACATTGTGTGTATTGCTTACTGTATATTGTATATAAGTACTGTTGTGTAATTGTGTACATTTGATATGTAAATTGTTGTGTAAGTATGTGTACATTTGTTATGTAAATTGTGTTGTGTAAATATGTTGTTTATTGTAAAGTGGTTTATGTCTCGTCACTGTCATGACTGCAATGTTGCTCGGAACTGCACACAAGACTTTCACCTACTGTTGCACTCGTGTACACAGTAGTGTGACAATAAAGTGATTTGATTTGATTTGATTTGATTTGAAACAACCACCTTGTAACACCCTAACAACATCCTAGTGTCCACTCAAATCACTTATATTGCATAAAAATTAACAAGTATCATAAACATTTTATACACCATTTTCTTTGTGAAAAATAAAACATCCCTTTCTTTTTCTTTTGATTTTGGGTTGAAACCCCCAATTTTATTTATTTATTTCTTTTGACAGCTTTGTGTGATTCACACACAGTATATCCGCCATGTAGCCAATCATTCAGATTTTTATAGACTAACATTTTAGGAGGTGTTTAAGGGAAACATATCTGTATTTTGATTTTAAGGGAATAGTTGACCCTAAAATGAAAGTTCTGTAGTTATTTTGGAATGACTTGAGGGTGGGTAAAAAATTACAGTTAAAAGATTTTGTGTGAACTACTTCTTTAATACAATATCTTTTTTTGCTGGTCTTAATCAATAAAACAAATTTCCCCCAACTATTGATGGAACCATAATATTGCATGTGCAAGGATGATTGTTTCAATCAATTGTTTCTGCAGTTAATCAGACCTTACATCATTATTGCTATATGAAGAAGCCTCGTTTCCCTGTAACATTGTTATGAAATGATGTCATAGGTGTGCAATAATGCAGCATGAGCATAATGTGCCCTTTTAAAAGTGTGTACATGTATGTGTGTGCGTTTGCATGTTTTTTGAGGGGGTTGGAGGAGGCTGGGGACATCAGGCTTGTCTCCGGTGAGATAATTAAGATGTAGGAGTGAATGTAGGGCTGTCAATCTCCCCCTGGTCCCTGTTGCTCAGTAATTACCCCAACTAGGTGTCTATACTCCAGGGCAATAAGTAGAGCTCATACTGTATGTTAAAAAGAAGGAAAAGAGGAATACAGGAAATTAAGGAATTATGAGAGAGTATAGATGGATTTGCATGAACATGTAATAGAGTCTGCGATTTGCATAGGTTTTATGTTAATTTTAGGTGTTATAATTTTTTTATTCACTTACATTTTTTTCTATACAATTACTCATTAAACATTACATTTAGAAATGAATGACAAAATAAAATAATACAAATAAATGTATATAAAAAGGAATAATAGTCTAAATAAAAATATTATCATGAAATTATTAAAGAATATAAATATATTAAATTTAAAATTCATATTATAATAATATAATATAAATATTATTATATTCTGTAGCATTTTATCCATTTAGAATAAAGAGAAATGTAACGGTTGCATGATTACATTTTTTGACATATGAATCCTCTGTATTTCCTTACCTTCTGTCTAATATAATGCATTTTAGACCTTTTCAATATTTGTTTTTCCACTAACAGCCATGAAATTTAATTAAATAACAGTGATGTAGTGTGAACTAAGTGTCCAAGGTGGGGGTTCAGCAGGGACCATCTGTACAGACTGCTTTTTAAGAGCTCTGCAAGGTCTTTCAAGGACATGGGGTGCTGGGGTAATTAGACATAAGTGTCCATAAGCAAACATTATTGTATGCACATACTGTATAATAGCATAAAGCAGGAATTATGTGCATTAAAAATCAAAACATTATGGAAGAATTTGAGGTTAAATTGATAGTTTGCCAAAAGTTAAAATTCTGTCAACATTTACTCACTCTTGTGTTCCAAACTCATTTGAATTTGTCTCTTCCGTGGAACACAGAAACGCAGAATGTTAGGCTCAATCACCATTCACTTTCATTGATTATTTTTTCCATACAATGCAATCGAAGGGTGACTGATGCTGCAACTCCTTTTGTGTTCCATGGAAGAAACAAGTCATTTAAAACAGCAAGATAAGTAAATGCTGACAGAATTTTTTGGGATGAACTGGCTGATTAAGAATGCCTTTGAGAAAGGGCCATTGAGATCAACAACAATAGACATAGGAAATCATTTCTCCTTCATTGTAAAAGTTGATAAGCCTATTTACAGTAATTGTATATCCTAACTATGCATGATTATATGTTTAGTTGCATTTTATTATAAGCAATCAGCATTTTATTTCCCCCTACTGTCTGCAACCTAATCAAAACAGACCTGCAACCCATTTTTGGGTGGCAACCCATCAGTTCAGAAATGCTAACACATGCAACATTGTAGCAGGTTAATGTCTCTGCACCTTCAGCTTGGTTGCACCCATAGACTAGTGGCAGGTGTCTCTTCCATTGTCCTCATTGTCCAGAATTTGGACAGATGCACCCTCCCTTTTCAGAATGGCCAGACAATGAGATGGTGGACTCATGAATATCTGAGAAGTGTGAATATGGCCGGGTGGGGGCTGGGAAGTGTATTTATTTCAAATCTATTTCCATATGCTTTTGAGTCATTCATCTCTGTGGTCATTTGCTATATTTATGCATGTAACCCAGTGGGTTTTGTTAAGAGGATTGGTTAACATTGATTTTAACATATGCTGGACCATAAATTACAGCCAAAGGCCAGATAAGACTGGCGCAATATATGCATAACAAACTGAGTAAATTATAGAAAGTACAAGATAGTTGCCTCAACAAGTCCAGGAAAATGTGGATTGTTTAGTGGTATCAACTATCACTACAAACCCCTCCAGGCATTGTTATTCAAAGAGCTTGCAAGGAACACAGTGTTTTCTAGGTGGGTAGATACGACCGGAAGGTACAGGGGCTGGTTTGCTCGACTGGATGTGGTTTGATATTAGAAGGGTGCTACGGTGGACATTTTTTTTGATGAGCATGGGTAGTATAGGCCAAATACAAAAGTCAAAAGTTTGGACACACCTACTTATTCTTTATATTGACTTTTTTCAGCATGATCACCGTAAATTGACCTGCTGTTTCCAAATTTTCATGAACCCTGAAATTGACCCATTCTGCCAAATTACTGACAAGCGGAACCCCCAACAGACATGTTTTAAACATATTCTCCTTTTCCTGTGGTGTTTCTGATAGGGTGTTGCACCAGCAATCTCTGGGACACAGGTTCTGGTGCCATGGAAACCAGGAAATAATTGCATTCATGCAAGCAATGATGAAATAATCAGAGGTTCAGAGGTTGCATTATTGCCAAAAAAGTTTAACTCCACTGAAGATTATGGTTGGGTTTGGGTTAGGATAAATAAAATATGCATTCCTGTTGACTGCATTAAATCATTAAATCATTTACAACTAAAAATACAACTCGCTTTTGACACCACTTTGTGGACATTTCACATTAACAACACTTTCAGCGACAGCCACTGGGGGCAGTTATTCAAATTTCAGTAAGCACAGACAGCAACAGAACTTTCGGTCTCCTTGTTGCCAAATTCACTGCATGATCAGTCTGTTCAATGCATTTTTTTTCTATACAATGACAGTTAATTGTGCCTAAGGGTTGTAATGATAAACAAATTTCACTACACGCTACAATTCTTAGCCTCACGATATGATACAAGCTCCCACAATGTTTTGCTCAAACTTATTCAAGGATTCAACATATGTCTTTTAAATCCTATATGCCACAAAAGTGTCTGACATTGGCAAAAAAAAAAAACTGAGCTCTAAGAAACTTAAATAACAACACTGCATTGAACATCACATGCCTTGTTGTCGGAAAGCCCCATGTGAATAAGCTGTAATGACTGTATCAGGGGAAAAAATCCTTTCAGTGTTATTTAGTGGTGAAAAAAGAAACTTGAGAGGAACCTGGCCTCTGGCTTTACGATATATGTATATAATCCAGTATTATTTAGTGATGTGCAAAAACTGATCGGCACATGTAATTTTTTTGTCCTCTTCCCCTATTTCATTTTGCATGTAAACTTTACAGCCATTATTACCAGCTTATAACATGTGCTCAAGTCCTTTATGACAATCGAAAATTCGAAAATTCGAATTCACCACTGGTAATTTTCACATGCAAATGAGCTTTACAGCAAACTTTTCTTGCCAGAGTTTTGCCAGTACCAGCAAAAAGCTGAAAACTTCTGGCAAACATTTGTAGCGAATCAAGCTCATTTACATTTAAAAATAACGAGTGGCAAATTTGCGGCTAGTTTATATTTTTTGTAAGGGCCGTTGTTCTCAAACCTGTTTACATTTCGAAGTCTAAAACAGATAATTATAAGTCTCATGTAATCGAGGGTTTCTTACGTTGTCGTTTTTTTAATAAGCTGTTTTTAGACAGTTATGACTCATAATTTATGAGCGTCTTACTGTGCATGTTACACTCGGTGTCGGCTGGGAGAGGCGGCTGTTAAACTTACTGCTGCTGTTTCTGCCTCACAAATCCACCAATTTGCCTGGTGATGTCACCGGAAATAAAATGGCATGTTTGATATAGTGTAGCACCAGGACATGACACCTTTGTATGGCACATTCAATAATCTGTATTGAAACAGTACAATCTACTTGGCATTTGCCATTGATCTTCTCGCCTATGTGCTGTGAGTGTGTTGCTCTGTTTTCCCATGAGCATTCAGCGGCGCCTCTCGTGGGAGGAGACTGTTCCACAGCTCTCAATATTGAGCTGCTTGGTCTTAATTAGACTATAATGTGTTTGTTTATGTATCGAACAATAAATATGGTATTGTATAGTCAGGGTTGGTAGGGTTACTTTTGAAATGTATTCCACTACAGATTAAAGAATACATGCTGTAAAATGTCATTTGTAATGTATTCCATTAGATTACTCAAGGTCAGTAACGTATTGTAAATACTTTGGATTACTTCAGCACTGGTAGATTTTTTCACTTGTTTTGACTATAAAAACTATACACATGTTAAAAATACATTCTCTGAAAAACCTAAATATCTTATACAGTGTTGTTTCTAAAACAAGATATATCAAATTGATCTTGTTTTAAGGATTTTTTTATATTTTTACAGGAAAACGATAATAAAATATTATCAAGAATATGATTTTGCCCTAATATCAAATGTCTTACTAGAAGTTATGATTCAACAAGAATTTTCTTGATAAAAAAATATGATCGTGCCTGGTAACGTGCATTTAAAATGGCTAGAAATAGCATTTTTAGCCTAGCATTAAGCTGACAATTTACACAAGGTTTATTTTAATTTCTTCTGCTCCAAACTTCCTTCAAACTTCCTTCAAACTTCCTTCTCTGTCTGCTCGTATGAATGTAACACATCATAAGAAAGTGTTTCACCGCTGTTCAAATGCACTTTGAATTACATAATTTATATGAATAAATGTTTTCCATCTGTAAGGACTAAATATTAAATGAAACAAATGACAATAAAATGCAAAGTAATCTCTTCAGTAATCAAAATACTTTTTGAATGTAACTGTATTTCAATTACAAATAATTTAAATTGTAACTGTAGTGGAATACAGTTACTTATATTTTGTATTTTAAATATGTAATCCCATTACATGTATTACGTTACTCCCGAAACCTGTGTATAGTGAGTATTGTATCGTACGATACAATTCGATACAATATTTTTTTGCACCACTATTAACTACATGTAGTGACACTACTAACTTTAGTAGTTTAGGACAGTAGCTCAGCTATTATCACAGTAACAAGCTACATTATCTGACGAATAGCAAGGTGGCATTGCAACAATACATTTCTCACACTGTATTGAAAATGCAGCAATGGAGCTGAGTGAGTAATGAAAGCATTAATTGTACTTGGGCACATGGGCAGAACCCCTCTACCAAGAGGAAGGCTTCGAGGTTAGCAAAAAAGCATAATACCGTGGTCCCATAAAAGTACTATGGGCGGTACACTGGTGAGGAGACTAGAGGACTTTCTTTTTGAAAGGATGTGTGTGGAGGAGACACTTCTTTACACTGAATATACAGTACTTCTTTTGTGAGGAAACAGCTCATCATTTTATGAATTGCCAGGCTGTCCAATCATCTTAAACATGTTATACACTAAATAATCCCTTTAGAATGATCTATGTGTGGAGATTACTACGATGAATTGCAAAAAACAATTTTGCAACAGGTAGGTTTTGTTTTCAGCTCTCCCCATTCATTTGTATGGTTTCTGCAAACAGTGACTTACTGTCGTAACGTTAGTTGACTATTACACTCTCTCCTATAGAGAAGCTACAGATTTTGAAAAGAAGAATCTCTGGTGTGGGTATGTTTTCAAGTGTAATGTTCATGAAGATGCCAAAAGCGAGTTGTGAAGCAAGCTGTTTTCAGGCTGTAATACAGTGAGGAGAAATGCATATTTTATGAACTGTTCCCCCGAATTCAAACACTAAACCTCAACCCAGTGGCATCCTTAATCTGTTCTGCCAAGACCCTGATATTTCATAGAACTTCTGATTGAAGAATTAAAGGTGCACTCAGTAATTTGCGTGTTAATGTCATCTTGGACTTACACTGGTACATCATGGAGTCATGGATACAGCATCATTTAAATGCAATAGTTTTCAGTTACCAATGCCACTGTAGAAAATCACCGTTCACAGTGAGCCATGAATAATTTAATCCGTGAGTCAAAGAATCCAATAAAAGTGGGGTTACTGAGATTAAGCGAGTAGTATTCAGATGGTCCCTCGAGAAGATCCTCTCCATGTAGAATAAAACAGCTTTCATAAAGTTATTGATCTGACAGGAGTCTTCATCTCATGTGAGTGGTAATAATTTTATTAGTTTCAAAATTAAAATGTATTTCATTATGACTAAAACCTTTTCATTAAAAAGATTACTGAGTGCACCTTTAAATTATATGGTTAAATTGTTATATATCTGAAATTATTATTAAAATATCTTGAAGTATCTTTAATCTACTTTTTGTGGTTAACTTGTAGTGTAGCTAACTAAGTTTTTTAAAGAGCAGCTACAGTTTCAAAATACCCTCCCCAACACTGGTTTGGAATGACGTTAAGGTAAGAAAAGAATGACAGACATTTTTATTATTTTTATTTTCAGGTGAATTATCACTTAAAGCATGAAAACAGCTTTATAATGTCATTTTAGACATTGACCACATGCACTGGCACATAAGCTTCCATTGTTCGTACATGTACACATAGTCCCAAAAGTTAAAATGCCTGTTTTACTAGACTATCTCTTCCAGGCAATGTCATTGTGAGCATGGTTGTGTTCGCAATGGATTCCATACCCAGTGCCAGAGGACCATTATCAACATTAGACAAGGGTCTTGGTGTACTGGTGTGTACTTTAGTGAGCTGGCCAGGTTCCACACAGAGGAGGATTCATAATGGATGGTCCCAGGGTACTGAATGCAAGCCTGACCCCACTACCACCCCCACAGGGGTTTGTGCCCAATGGACCATTATGATGTCCTTGGAGGCACTGGACCATGAATTTATGGGCTGTTACTTACACTCCATTCCCCACTGGTTCCCCAGTGTTCCAGTATGTTATACTGTCATTTTGCTGTTTGGATTAAGCTAAAAAAGTTTTTTAAACAGCAAATAGTAACAATGAACCCATTAAATCTGCTCTCTGTCTAGAGACAGAAATGTGTTTGTTCTGGAAGTGCAGATGGGAATACCATGTCCAAAATTCTTTTAAATGGCTCCCTTCTCCAAACCTGAAATATTTGGTAAAAGTGCTATTAAGGCATCACCCTAGATCTCTGTATCGAAATCTGAGGGATCAAACAGCAGCAGATGGTGTATGTCCATTGTGACAAACATGACTATTCCAAAAGGTTAGAGATCAGGGCTGGTGGCGGTTGACCCTAACCAAAAAGGTCACAAAGTTCATCCCCAGAAAAGTAGTGGCTAAAAGAGACAATAGCTCAGAAATGAGCAGCAAATGTAGCAAAAGTAGTCATGCAAAAGATGCTTATTTGGTAAAAAATTTGGTCTACTCTGCAGCTTATTTATCAGTTTACTGTGGCAAAAAAGCCCACTTAAACATCTGACCATTTAAGCAATCATCAACAATTTGTTTTGTTTGTACAAGATGTTTATGAGCAGGTTTATTCAGGTCTGGTTTGTGGGTCAGTGGATGTTGAGGGCTAATGGTATATTCCAGACAACTCAGAACTTGTAATTTTGAACATAAAATCCCAGTCTCCCTCTCACTGCTGGTGGCATGACTGCTTATTTATCGCTCATAACATCCCTTAAAGTCAGACACCAGACTTGTGAAGTCAGACATTCAAGTCGTGAGGTCGGGTTAGATCGATCAGGCTGACCTCAACAAGAAACGTCTTTTGATGTAATTTCCAAGATGGAGGCGATCAATGAGCATTGCAGCTGGGTTTTGTAAAACGTAAAAACAAACTTTAAAGTATTTTCACTGCAAGAAAGGTATGAACATACAATGTAAAAGGAATATAAAAGAGGATATTAAGAAGAATTGTTCTTACAAAAATCGAGAGTTCAGCAAACTTTCCGCAAATTCGCCACTCATTTTCACATGCAAATGTGTTTGCAGCAAATTGTTGCCAAAGGCTGCAATTTCAGGCTCATTTATATGTCAAGTTTTTCAGAACTCAAGGGGGCTTGTGTATCAATCAATGCCCACATTTTCACATATTTTCTCGTTAAATAGCTACTAGATAGCCTGCTAGATAACATTTGGAAGACTGTGCCAAATTTTAGTTAAGAACACGCGATTGTGAAATGTGTTTGACTGGAATGCATTGTGGTCGGACGTGGGTAATTTCAACTTGGGTATTTCTAACTCCAACTTCATCTGGAACGCAGCATTACAGTCAAAATCTCTGTGGATATGTATCCTTTAATGATATTGGAATAGAAATGAAATGACGAGTTGTGAAGCATGAAATGAAATCTTTAAATATTACTGGATCTACAAATAAAATGTCCCGCAGGGATGCTCAAAGATCAGACGTTTCTTACTTTTACCATGCACTTTTAAATGTGATCTCTTTGTCCTATCTGGCACAACTATACATTGTGTATAAAAGACAATTTTCAGTATTCATTGATTCGTCTTGTGTTTAAAAGTTAGCATGCTAATTTGCTAAGTGAGTGCTGGAATGCAGCCGTCAGTTAGTGTATGGGTACTTTGTACCAAACTGAGACTGTGTTTGGCATTACTGATACTGTTGACTCCTATATTTACTTACAGTATATTACAATTAGGACTGTGAATTGATTAAAACATTTAAACTAATTAATCACACATTTTTCTGTGATTAATTGTGATATAATTATGGTACGTGATACAATACAACAAACATAAATAAAAATAAAAATCAAGCACACGAGAAACAGTTGTGCCCAATAACCTCATCGTTGCCTCAAGACTCCACCTGCTGCTTGCGATTCTTCAGCTGGGAGTGAAGCATTCCACTTTGATCCTGTTCATACGTTTAGTCACAGCGCCTTGCCAGAACACTACCTCTTCTGTGCCTTCCTGAAAGAATGTTTGGCTGGTTGTGCTTTGCTGCATGAAGCATTTTTGGGTTTAAGCATGAGAAATGAACAAAAGACATGGAGAAAAATTACAATCATATGGGAGTGTTGTGGTGTAGTAGTTAATACTCAGGCTTGGTAATCGGAAGGTTGTTGGTTTGACTCCCTGCAGAAGCCATCACCTACCCTTGAGCAAAGCACATACTGTAGGCCCTGTCCCAAATGACACAATTGATGTGGACTTGCAATCTCGTGGCCTTCATTTGCGTATGCCCGTTGATTGTCCCATATGACATTTTAGCGCTCAGAAGGGTGCTCAAGAGTGCCTCCTTTTCGGCTGAGGCCTCATTGGTGCAAGCTTCAGTTTCTATTGAATTGTTTACATTTGTTTTCTTGGGGAAGTTTTGTGTTCATAAAAGTAGCTTAAAACTAAAACTTTGCTATCATTGTATCAAAGAGGATTTTAGCATTACTGTCTATAAAATATCAAGACATGGGGAGTTTGTTCCTGCACAAAGCTGTAACTTGCAAGAATTATTACATTAATTTAAATAGCAACATCTGTTCTACCGTTGAAATATACATTATACCTGAAAAAGTGTGACTGTGTGTATTTTAGAAATATACTGTATTTATGATCTATGACAGTGTGTGTGACATATGTTCTCCTTTCTATACTTTTATTTAGACTCGTCCCTCTTCTTAAAAAACAAAGCAAAAGTCAAGGTGTGGCAGTGGGGACGTGGTCAAGCGTCCGTCCGAGGAGAGAGAAAGTGGTAAGGGCGCTTGCACCTAAGCTAAATTATGTTTTATACCTGTTCATATTTCCAGTGAGCACGGGGAGAGCGATATATAAGTAGCCACGCCACCAGCAGCGAGAGGGAGACTGAGTCAATAGCCTTACTGTGAAGCTGAGATGTTAATGTGAAACTAATGTGTTTTAGTGACTACATGCCTGTGAAGCTGTTAAGTTATTGTGAAGCTGTAAACCAGAGCAGTGGTAAATGAAAAGTTATCTACCTGTTTTGGAAGAATCCAGCTCCAGTTGTCCTGCTTTGTTACACTTCTAAATTCAGGCCAATTAGTCCCCAAAATCAGCGGATGTGTGAGGCGGGAACCAACCGCGGCCTCCACTCTATGCTTTGTTCCCCTAAATTTCATAACAAGGGTCACCACAGGTTAATTGTGAATATCCTCATGTACACATTTCACCCTACCACTTTTAGTTGTGCCCAAAGCCTCGTGTTGATCCAAGCATCAGTACTTGGTGTGTACTCCCCTTGATTCTTACCGGTATCCTGTATCCTCCAGCCCGATAGGGGGCAGCCTGTGGTACATCGGAGATCCGGACTACAGTTCCCAGCTCCATCACAGGACACTGATCCCGGAAGTGTTCCAGATCCCCTCAACGTCAGCAGGCAGGCCCAGGCGCTACACTCACACTTGTGGGGGCGGGTACGTTCGCCTGAGGGGGAGAGCAGTTAGACCCTGAAGTTGCCGGTAAAGGGATAAACCAGCGGCTGATTTCCGTGCCTCCGGGGTGCAGGAATAGGGCCTGGAGAGCGGACAGGGGAGTGAGAAGAGATTGGAGAAAACACAGGGGGAGGGGAGAGAGAGAGAGAGAGAGAGAGAGAGAGAGAGAGAGAGAGAGAGAGAGAGAGAGAGAGAGCTCCTCTACGCTTGGGCACGCCGCTAGCTGGACAGCTTCCTCCAGCGATGCCGGTGATGGCACTGGACCCACTCCGCTGTCCCTTCTGGAAGCCGGCATATCAGCTGTTCCAGCACCACTTGGTTGACCACTCCCCCAGACGTTCCATTCTCCCACCAGTAGCCACTGCCGGTAGGTGTCACGGAGAAGCTTAGAAAAGGCGAACGGTTGACCGGTCCTCTACAACTCCATCGACCGGAAGAGCTGACGGTGTTGTTCTGGGCTCCGACCAACCCGCTGTAGGATGGTCTTTCTTAACATATCGTAGGCCAAGAGACTAGACGCTGGCAGTTGTTGAGCTACGAGCTGGGCCTCCCTGGACAACAAAGGGATAAGCCGGGCTGCCCACTGGGCACGCTTCCAATGCCAGATCCCGGGGGTCCACTCGAACAGGTCAAGAAAGGCACCGGGGTCATCTCCCATCTTCATGAGCGAGTGCGGATGCAAGGAACCCGAGTCTTCCGGGGTCGCAGCCGGGGCTTTTCCCTGTCTGAGGAGGCATCGGATCGCCCGCTGGTCCTTTGTTTGAGCCCAGAGGATCTCGTTGAAGCGCCGATCCTGGTCCTGACAGCTGGTGTTGGACAGCGGGAAGGACTCAATGGGGCAAGTAGTCTTCAAAACAGTTTCCGGGTTTCGGCACCAGTGTAACAAAGAAGTACAACTGGAGCTGGATTCTTCCAACACAGTTAGATAACATTTAATTGACCACTTCCCTGGTTTACAGCTTCACAATAACTTAACAGCTTCACAGGCACGTAGTCACTAAAACACATTAGTTTCACATTAACATCTCAGCTTCACAGTAAGGCTCCTGACCCAGTCTCCCTCTCACTGCTGGTGGCATGACTGCTTATTTATTGCTCTCTCCCCGTGCTCACCGGAATTATAAACAGGTGTTAAACATAATTTAGCTCAGGTGCAAGCGCCCCTACCGCTTTCTCTCTCTACAAGGTTACATTGAGGCACTTACAATGGAAGTGAGTGGGGAATATGAAAGTGAATGTGGCCAATTTTTGGAGGGTTTAAACACAGATACTGTATGTGAAGCTTGTAATTTTATAAAAACACTTGAATTTATTCTTCTGTTAAAACTTGTGTATTATTTGAGGTGTAAAGTTTTTTAAATGTAATTTTTACCATTATTTTAGGGTTTTACAGTTTGTTGACATTATATCATCATGGTAACGAAGTTGTAATGCTATTACTTTACACACAACTTACTAACCTTATATATTCTAACACTAAAATAATTTTTACATGCATTTCCTTTATGTCTTGTGGCTATACTTTTGAAACAGTATTTTGGGTATGTGAGTATTTTAATGTTTGCGGAATGGCACCATTGACTTCCATTCCAAGATTTTTGCAGTGTAAACATTTTAGCAAATGTTTTACAGAAAATTATTTACAGAAATAAATAATTACAGAATTACAGAAAACCCTGATTTTTTTTAATGTTTGTACACTTTGCAATCAGAATATCTGTCTATCCAGAAAAAAAAAGTTTAGAAAAGTTAAAAATTATAAAATTACAGTTTAGCTTGTGGATATCTTGTTTACTTCTTGGCAAACTTTTAATAATTCTTCCTCAAAAGCGCTCATCATAGCAACGCTGGTACCTTGTAAACACAACTTTGTTTTCAGGCAGACTGATACAAAAACCTTTTAGTCATTACTCAAAGAAGTTGCGTGAAGTCAGCCAATCAGATTAGAGTTCGCCAAATCAAGAATGTGCTTGCCATTTTTGCATGTAATATACAACAGACAGTCAGTAAGCGGTCTGAGGGCATGCCTCTGCAGCTGAGACTGGTCCTGTCCCAAACGGTATCCTACATTCTTGTGGACTCCCTCAGAGTCCAGACTTTAATGATGTAAGTGAGTGCAGACTGATGTGGCGCTAGTCAGAAAGTCCATGAGGGTGCATGAGTTATAAAAGTGTGCATTTGGGACAGATTCAAAACTGTCAGGTTATGTATTTTTAAACATTACATTTTCTGTGCTTCACAACAGCCGACTTCACCACAACATGGTAGTGCTTGAAAGTAGGCATCATGGCAGGCTGCATAGCCTCACCCCTGGTTTTCACAATGGCCATGGAAGTCATTATCAGGGCCTCAAAATGGGTGGTGGGCAAGGAACGAACCAGGGCTCCGTCTACTACCTATCAGAGCATATGTGGATGACATGACAACTCTGACCACTACTGCAGCATGCAGCTACTTGGAAAGCTGCAGGAGAACATTAAGGGGGCTCGAATGAAAATCAAGCCAAGAAAATCTTGAAGCATCTCCATAGTCAAGGGGGTGCTTAGAGAAACAAGGTTTGCATCAGGGATGACCCAATACCAACAGTGTCTGAGCAGCCTGTCAAAAGCCTAGGCAGATGGTACAACTAAAGCCTCAAGGACAAAGAGCAGGTGCAACAACTAAGGCAAGAGATTGTTAACGTTCTGGACAACATCAACAAGCCTGGGAAACACCTCCCCTGGACAATTCACCGTATATGAAGTCCCATTAACAACCGTGTAGAACAGCATATGTAAAAAACTGTCTCAGTGTCCCAAGGTGTCAAACTAACATCAGCCTCTACAGCAAAGGGGTCCTGGAACTACCTCTCACTAGACTGACCAAGGAATACAAATGTAGTAAATGTAGTAGAGTGGTGGTGGCGTAGTGGCTAGAGCACAGGGCTGCTAATCAGAAGGTCGCTGGTTTGAACCCCACGGCCCTTGAGCAAGGCACTTAACTCCAGGTTGCTCTGGGGGGGATTGTCCCTGTAATAAGTGCACTGTAAGTCGCTTTGGATAAAAGCGTCTGCCAAATGCATAATTGTAAATGTAGTAAGACTACAGTTGACACTGAAGGACTCCAGAGACAAGACCAGCAGTACTGTTGCACTGCCCCTAGTAATGGCAGAAGTGGACACCATTCAACGCAGTCCAGCAAGCTACATTAGCACTGAAGCTCAAAGGCATTGTGGGGCAGGTTCAGCAGGAGAGAGGAGATTTTGTCCTGAAAGCAAGTGTAAGTCTACAACATCAGACCGGAGAACACTGGTGGTCGAGGAGGTGCGCCTACAGGAAGAGGTTGTGAGAAGAGCGAAGGCTGTCTCTTTTGCTAAGCAGGGGCAATGGATGCGGTGGGAAGGTGTGGAGAGGAGAAAGATCAGCTGGAGGGGGCAATGGATGCAGTGGGAAGGTGTGGAGAGGAGAAAGATCAGCTGGAGGGAGTTATGGGAATGGAAGTAAGCAAGATTATTTTAATCGTAAGAGCAATGTATGACATGCTTCCATCACCAACGAATCGCCATCAGTAGTACGGCGAAGATCCAACTTGTGCCCTCTGCCCAACTCCAGCAACTCTCAAACACATCATGACAGGCTGCAAGACCAGTCACACGCAAGGGAGATACACCTGGAGACACAATCAGGTCCTCAATACCCTGGCATTAGCTTTGGAGAGCAAGCGGAGCACGACCAACTCCCATCCACCAAGATCAAGCAATCCCCCAAAGGCAAAAATGTTTGTCATAGAAGGGCAGAAAACACCCAAACATCCTTCCAAGTCAGAAGCAGGACAACTACGCATGGCTGTGAAAAATGGAAAATGCTGGCAGACATCGGCAAACAGCTAATCTTTCCATCGGAGATCGCCCCAACCAACCTCATTCCAGACTTGGTACTCTGGTCCCTCTCCCTCTCTTGGAGCTCATAGTCCCATGGGAGAACTCAGTAGGCCTATGAGCGAAAGAAGCTGTGTGATGCAGAGCTAGGAGCAGAAGTGAAGCAGCGTGGCTGGAACACCAAAGATTATCCAATTGAAGTGTGATGCAGAGGATTTGTGGCATCATCTATCATCAGACTGTTGAAAGATCTCGGAATCCACGATCAGGCTTTGCGGAAGAAAAGTCTCAGAGGTGGCAGAAAGAAGTAGCCAGTGGATTTGGCTCAAGCAGAATGACCCGTGCTGGGCCCCAAGTAAAGCAACATAAACCACTCAAGAACTCCCACCCGTCAACCTTTCAGCCAGCTGCAGACTTCAACAACAGAGTGAATTTTGGGAACAGATGAGCACAGGACACAAGCTGAGGACTGATCTTCCTGCAGCGGGCCACCCTTGTGGGGGGTGTATAGTGTTGAATGGCCGAAACACCCAATGATGCAAGGGCACACTACTGATGATGTGTCTGTGCCTAACTGACCCGAAATGGTACCTTGGCCAAGATTTACCTCCCACATAACTCTGAGAATCCCCACCGATTGATCGTCTACCACTCCCAACAACAAGTCAAATCTCGAAAAAGTGTTCACCACCTATTGGTACAAGGTATAGTTTCTAACATCTCATCCTGTGTTTTTGATTCTGTATATAATTGTATTTTTATTATAAATTATTATTAATAGAAAATATTATTAGAAAAAGTCATGACATTGATAGGGTATAGAAACACTAAAATCTCACTCTTGAATATTTGTTTATATTAAGCAACACACTGATAATAAAGCATTACAAGATTTAATCAAAAACTTCTGAATTCAAATCACACATATAGCAACAACAACAACAAAACCCCCATCTTTTTAAATACTTAAAGAACAAATAATCATGACTCAGACACCTGGATGGTTGCATGCCAGTGCTTAAAACAGTCAAATGTATAGAAAGAACATATGTCTCGCACACTGCCATAGATCATAAATATCTTTCTAAAATACACACAGTCACACTTTTTCAGGTATAATGTATATTTCAACGGTAGAACAGATGTTGCTATTTAAATTAATGTAATAATTCTTGCAAGTTACAGATTTATGCAGGAACAAACTCCCCATGTCTTGATATTTTATAGACAGTAATGCTAAAATCCTCTTCGATACAACGGTAGCAAAGTTTTAGTTTTAAGCTGCTTTTATGAACATAAAACTTCCCCAAGAAAACAAAAGATAACTATTCAATAGAAACTGAATATGAGTGATTCCAGCTCTGTTAAACTAAATGATTTTTTTAAACCAATTATATACACATTATAAAAGTGATACTATATACACAAGAAAAGCAAGAGATCCATCATTGACAATCTGAGAAAACAATTATTGAAATTGAATATTAAATCTGTACTTTGTATTATTTCATAAGCCATTATGTTTTTCCCCTAGAAACTCTAGTCCACTGTGATTGGTCAAGAGGATAAGCTGTTGGGTAGTAGACCACTGTGGAGCTTGCACCAATGAGACCTCAGCCAAAAAGAAGCGCAAAGGAGGTGCTCTTGAGCACCCTTATGAGTGCTAAAATGTCATATTTAACACCCTATGGGCATACGCAAATGAAGGCCACGAGACTGCAAGTCCACATCAAGTGTGTCATTTGGGACAGCTTCTGCAAGGAGTCAAACCAACAACCTTCCGTTTACCAAGCCTGAGTATTAACTACTACACCACAACACTCCCATATGATTGTCATTTTTCTCCATGTCTTTTGTTCATTTCTCATGCTTAAACCCAAAAATGCTTCACGCAGCAAAGCACAACCAACCAAACATTCTTTCAGGAAGGCACAGAAGAGGTAGTGTTCTGGCAAGGCACTGTGACTAAACGTATGAACAGGATCAAAGTGGAATGCTTCACTCCCAGCTGAAGAATCGCAAGCAGCAGGTGGAGTCTTGAGGCAACGATGAGGTCATTGGGGCCAACTGTTCTCATGAGCTTGATTTACAGTGTTTACCCCATTCAAAAACACTCCAGCACTAACGCACACACAGCTGCTCTCGCTTGAACTCTGGGAATTTCAGTACACGGTGTGATCAAAGATACCCCACCTATTCAGTTGCTGATACTCATTAGCACATTTTAAACATCTACAGTTAAGGTCAGAAGTTTACATACATTTAGGTTGAACTCGTTTTTTAACCTCTCCACAGATTTAATATTAGTAAACTATAGATTTGGCAAGTCTTTTAGGATACTATTTTGTGCATGACATGAGTAATTTTTCCAACAATTGTTTACAGACAGTGGGTCAGCAGTTTACATAAACTAAGTTAACTGTGCCTTTAAGCAGCTTTGAAAATGACAGAAAATTATGTCAAGCCTTTAGACAGTTTGTCCGTTAGATTATGATAGGTGTACTGAATTGGATGTGTATCTGTGAATGTATTTTAAGGCCAAAATTCAATCTCAGTGCCTCTTTCAATGACATCATGGGAAAATCAAAAGAAATCAGCCAAGACCTCAGAAAACAAATTGTGGACCTGCACAAGTCTGGTTCATCCTTGGGAGCAATTTTCAAATGCCTGAAGGTATAACGTTCATCTGTACAAACAATAGTACGCAAGTATAAACACCATGGGATCACACAGCCATTATACTGCTCCGGAAGGAGATGCATTCTGTCACCTAGAGATAAATGTAGTTTGTGCGAAAAGTGAAAATCAATACCAGAACAGCAGCAAAGGACCTTGTGAAGATGCTGATGGAAACAGGTAGACAAGTATCTATATCCACAGTAAAGCGAGTCCTATATTGACATAACCTGAAAGGCTGCTCAGCAATTAAGAAGCCAATGTTCCAAAACCACCATAAAAAAGCCAGACTACAGTTTGCAAGTGCACATGGGGACAAAGATCTTACTTTTTTGAGAAATGTCCTCTGTTCTAATGAAACAAAAATGAACTGTTTGGCCATAATGAACATCGTTATGTTTGGAGGAAAAAGGGTGAGGCTTGCAAGCTAAAGAACACCATCCCAACCGTGAAGCATGGGGGCGGCAGCATCATGTTGTGGGGGTTCTTTACTGCAGGAGAGACTGGTGCACTTCACAAAATAAATGGCATTATGAAGAAGGACATTTATGTGGATATACTGAAGCAACATCTCAAGATATCAGCCATAAATTTAAAGCTTGGTCACAAATGGGCCTTCTAAATGGACAATGACCCCAAGCATACCTCCAAAGTTGTGGCAAAATGGCTTAAGGACAACAAAGTCAAGGTATTGGAGTGGCCATCACAAAGCCCTGACCTCAATATGCAAGAAAATTTGTGGGCAGAACTGAAAAAGTGTGTGCGAGCAAGCAGGCCCACAAACTTGACTCAGTTACACCAGTTCTGTCTGGAGGAATAGGCCAAAATTCCAGCAACTTATTAATAATAACTTTTATTTATAATGCGCTTTTCTTGCACTCAAAGTGCTAAAGTGCTTATTGTGAGAAGCTTGTGGAAGGCTACCCAAAATGTTTGACCCAAGTTGAATAATTTAAAGGCAATGCTACCAAATACTAACGTGTATTTAATCTTCTGTCCCACTGGGAATGTGACGAAAGAAATACAAGCTGAAATAAATCATTCTCTCTACTTTAGTTGACATTTTACATTAAAATAAAGAAGTGATCCTAACTGACCTAAGTCAGGGAATGTTTTCAATTATTAAATGTCAGGAATTGTGAAAAACAGAGTTTAAATGTATTTGTCTAAGGTGTATGAAAACTTCTGACTTCAACTGTATAACACCTCTGAAAAGACCAGCAGGCTCTTTTCTTTTAAACTCAATTTATTAATCTAGATTGGAGACAGAATGGAACCATAAAATGGGGCAGCAATGGTGGCATCCATCCAAAATCTCTCTTGGTTTGCTGTATTTTCCTATATCTGTGATTGAGCTCTATTGTCTGGGCTTTACTCTATCCTTCAGGAATGTTTTCATCAGCAAACCCCAGCACCGAATCCACCCTGCCCCTCCCAAAAGCACGAAGCCGCACCATTGAAAAAGATATACAGTATCTCTGCATCTGTATCTCCGAGTGTTTTTTTTTTTGCCTTAGGTGCAGAGAAAAGTGTGTCAGATAATCTCGATGATGGGAACATCACAGCTAACACAGGCACAGGTTTCAGTTGCAGATAAATGCAAAGTTTCTATGGCAGTGAACTGAGACACAGGGTTATACAAATGTCTGTATACACCCATTTGTGACCTAGTTTCAAGCACTACGTGAGAGAAATATAAAGGCACAAAGCAAAAAATAAATCTCATTGCTGAGACATCCATTCATTTGTGACAAACACTGCCCCCTGTTGTACAAAAAGGTAACATTGGCTACAAGACAATTTCATTATGGAAAGTCAGGAAATATGAAAGGAAAACTGAATGAATGATATGACAGGAAACAATTAATGTGTGTCACTTAATCTCAGCCTTTTTTTTTTTTTTTTTTTTTACATAAATATGCTTTAAAGGTTGTGTAATTTTTTTATGATGTTAAAATACTTTCTCCCATCCAAGCTTATAAGGCAGAGACAGCTACAAGTAAGCCATTTGTTGGCAGATTTCCCTGACAAATGTAAATACTGTGGTTCTTTGGCTATGTCGGCCAACTCAGGAAGCAAACTTGGGAGGGACTATCTGCACAGTCCAATGAAAGAGAGGGGGAGTGCTTACGAAAAATGTTTGAAAACTGTCATTCTTTTTTGGAATTCTGTTTGGTGATAGATGCACATAACTTACACACTTCCCCTTTATAATCTATGTACACTATTATTTGTTTGGGATGAGAATATTCTTGTGCATTATAAACTCTTACAGCAGATGTTGCTTTCAGCCCTCAATTATTCAATATAAACGTTCATACAGACATATCAATTGCATTTATATACATTTATCAGCTTTTACAACATTCATGCATGCATCACAGAAGATGTAAGAATTATGTTGTCATGATGAAGCTTCAGTCCTAATAATAAAGTCAAACATCCTGCATTGAGAACTGCCCCACAATCCACATCCTCACTTGCTGTATGTGTCACTGTCTCTGTTAGAAGGATAAAATAATGCAGAATTTATTTAATAGCAATGGAAGATATGTAGAATACATATGTACTCATGCAAAACTATCCCATGTCAAAAGAGCCCACAACAAGTCTATACTTTTCTGGTCTCTAGACATGTCTTGGGGTCCCGTCTTCTGTCAATCAGCACCACCTATTGCTAAAAGCGAAGAATTGCATCGCTTTTGGTATGAATGGGCCATTCGTCAGCAGTTTGTCAAGCTTTTTTGCATTGCGTTTGGTGTGAAAGGGGCTTAAGGCTGAGGGGTTTTGAAAAATCCCTTACACTAAGCATGAGCAAGGGGATGAGGTATCATTCTCCATTATAGTATGTGGTTTACCTACCGTCCCCTGACACGCAAGTTTTGTCCACACAGTTCTCCTCTTGCCTCCATCTACACAAAGAGTGAAATATACAAACGATAATAAACAACAGGATACATACATGCATGTCAAGAGCAAAAATGGGTGACTAACAACCCAAACTTCACAGGCTTTTTATCTTTTTATCGTAGTAAGACCACACCCAAATATTTTCTTAAGCTTATCAGGGAACTGGTACGTCTACAATTATTTGACTTCTTTGAAGTCTACTGATTATATGGTTGTAATCTCTCATTTTCTTTTCGTTATTGCTATTATTTTCATCAGAAATGGAGAGTTCAATCAGGATTTTCAGTTTTTTACTCAGCATCAATCATTTGTCATTATCCCTTTCATCTCAAACAAGATGTGTACTGTTACAGACAACAATCTCAAATAGTTCCCCTCATGCCAGCGGCAACAGGTGTGTCAAACCGGTAATTAATTTACCTCTTATCATCATTTTACCAACTAAGGCAACTGCCAAGATCACTGTCAGAAAAATGGCAGCAGGCATGATGATCTTCTCCATCTCCTGAATGTAACTTCTTTCCGGGTAACGACACCTATTTGCTGTGGAATTAATCAACAAAACACAAATCCTTTATAGCCTTTAGAGGTCATATAGAGATAATGGATCACAGAAGTGTGTCTTTTTCATTATGTGGACTTTTAGAAATCAAACTTCCTTAAAAAACTATTCAAATCACTAGTTTAATTTGTCCATAACGATCTCCAACAGTCGATATACATGCATCACAGGAGAATTCTATCATTATTTATTTTTCTTCCCTGAACCATCATTATCAAATGATATTTCCAATACATCTGAAATCGCCATTCATTCTGTGGTAAGATTCAGTAGTTTTTTTGACAGTATCCTTTGTCTTGGGATAATTTCATCGCATATAAGGGGCCCTATTTTAAGAGCGCTATGCATTAAGTGCAGAGTTATGCTATACATCATTCATGCCAAGTCAGTGGGCATGGCCATGATGTTCTGATATTTTCATACAAGCATGCGCTAAGTCTAGACACAAGTGGGTTAGCGAAACTGCAAGCAAAAAGCACTTTAATTCTGAGGTTCTTCTCCGGATATTGCACCTATTGCATATATTTCTCTTTTTATCATATTTGTTATATGTTTCTCTGTTTAATGTTTAATTTCTGTATAGCGTCCTAGAGCTTTGGAAGGGTCCTATACAAAACGTTTTATTATTATTATTATTATTATTATTATTATTATGTATTACACGGCTCACTGGAATACTCAATTCTGATTTGTCAATGGCGCCATCCAGTGGTCAGATATTGCTCTGTATCAACCGCAAATTTAGACGTATCAGACTGTTCATCCGGGTTCTGCAAGCCATCTCACCTGCTTCACTCTGCGATCACTACAAGTGAGCTAATAAAATAATTGCAAATCAAATCAATGTTTTATGTACATTTATTTATTTGGCAAGTAATCTTGTAATAGCCTGAATAATGCAGAGTCATACGGTCATTTTTACAAAGTAAACACACACAGAACTCCGACACAAACCAGAGGTGGCATCATCTGATCAGTGATTTCTTCTCAAATTACATTATTTCAATGGAAATCAATATTTTATGTCCATGTATTTGTTTTATTTGGTTAGTTGCCATGTAATAAGCAGGATAATGTTAAGTCAGCCGGTTGTTATCGCAAAATAAACCCCTTCAGGATGATTTACCCTGTCAGGATTTATTGTGCGATAACAACCGGCTGACTTAACATTATCCCTTACTAATCATATTGATATACTGACACAAAAATCATGTCAAGTATTAAAAGTGATTGATAGCTCTTTGATTTCATCTGCTGGTAGAATCCCCAAACTGCAAATATAGAAATTGATTTTAGACTTTGCAGCAAGATTAGACATGATTCTCAAACGTCATAGAGCAATGACCTATTTCTCAGGAAAATAGCAAAGTGCTCTTTGTGCCACCTTAATAACATACAATACACTTACAGTTTGCACGCATGCACCCACAGATAGCGTAAACACGTCCACTCACGCCCACTTGCACTTTGCGTTTTTCAAAAAATTGGATACGATGTAGCACGACACTGCAGTATTAAAAATTAATGGATTTTCATATTACAAGATTGAAAGTCTAGGTCCAATACAAAAATAAACATGAAGGCTTAGTTTCCAAGACAGGATGTTTAATGTGATGTTCATATAACAAAAAAGAAAAATAATATATTAAAATCTGTGATCTTTATTACAAATCAACCCCTGAGATATTATAGTGCCCGTAGTTTAAGAAACACCCAAATAGTTACTTACAACACTGCAATTCACACTGTACAACAGGGACTGAAAACTGTACATCCACCCTCTGCACCTTTTAAATAAGAACATTTGTTAAATCATCCAATATAATAAATAACAAAGACATGAATCCAATCTGCTGAAAACTATTTATTTTCTTTTGTCAACACCTAAACTCACTATTCTTTGTTTCCTTACCTGGATGCAAACACACACTTCGCACGCACTTCTAGACAAGTTGAAAGCTGTGTGCTTCATGCTGTCCTAGGAAACAAATAAGAACTGCTGTAACATCAAACAAGCTTAAATATGATATATGCTCTGACTTTTTCCTTAGAACGGACCCCTTGATTTGTCATGTCACCAGGTACTAATACAGGTGAAAGTGCTTTCTTTGACAAGGGAATTGCCTTCATTGGAAACCTCCAGGCATAGTGTACTAAGTTAAACATGAAGGCCCCAAAAAATTACATCATGTACATTTGCCCTAAGTAATCAGAGCTGATTCAATGCGCTGTTACGTGCATTTTCTCTTACCACAGATATGATTTGTGATACGTTTCTCTCCATTTGTTTGCACTGAGAGGATGGTTTTGTCTCACAGAGGGCAACAGAAAAGTTGGCTTTGACCCAAGATGATATCTCTGCCCAGTGCTGACCATCCCTGGATGCAAACTTCACTCTCCAAACTTTAAAATATCAAAGGATGTTTAACTTAAAAAAAAGCCTTCATACAGTAAATAACATATTTGCTAAAGGTGTAGTATTCATGTACCTGTGAAATTCCCTTTGGCGAAAGGACACTTTATCCATGTCTCGCCATCAGTGGTAAACTAAAAAAAACATATAATAATGTGATTAATGACCACGTTTACATGCAAATAATTTTTCCAGTTAAGGCCCATATTCTGGTTTAGACGTTATTCAGAAAAAAGACATTTACATGTTTCACAGCTATTGGAATATTCCTGTAAACATGTAATCGGCATATTCAGAATCAACGAAGACTTGCACATTCTTTTCCTACTATTCTCTTCATGACATAATGGAGACGCTTTTGTCATATATTATGCTGCATTAGCAATTTTGGACAGTTGTTTAATCAAATCATTAATTATCTATTATCATGTCCTGAACTATAAGACACAAACGTTTGATGAACTGCTATATGAACTGTTGTTCATGACATTTATTTTAATGTTTGTAAAAAAGTTAAAAGATTCTATTTTCAAAAGTGTGTTTCTTCAATAGCTTGGTTTTCACAACTGTCTGTATCTAATGTCACCCAGAATTAACTTTGTTTGTGCATAGGCAGATATAAATGGATGTTCAGTTATGGTGGATATTCTGAAAAATGTGTTTACCTGGCTCAAACTTCAGATTTATACAAGCATATGTCAGCTGTCTTATTCAGATTTCTAGAGACTAGAATATTGCATTAATCTGGTTATGCCAATCAGGTTAATGTGTTTAAATGACGCTTACATAATCAGAATATGAACTAATTCTGATTATTGTCAGAATATTCTTGTATGTATGTAAATAAAAAGAAAATAAATGTTCTGCCTACAGCACTGTTCAGTCATGACATCAAGTAGTTGTAGGCCAACCTGGCAGGGTAACTGGCCAAGGGATCGCTATAGATTTCCTAATGGATTTTTAGAATTCTAATGGATAATTTAGAATAAGAGACTTTCTTGTTTTGTTCAAAAACATAAATTACATACCGTCATACCTCAAACATAGAATTCTGAAACCGTTACCTTAACTTTCTTTACATTTTTAAAAACACAGTGGCTTCAAAGGTCATGATTGGGGTATGTCTATGAAATTTCTGTTGTAAAACAAAACCTTGAGAATTCCATTGGAAATAAGCGAAATGAACAGCGCTATTATGTTATGTCTTTAGAGTAGCTGGATCTTAAACAATAGTTAAGGAGATAACTTGAAGGGGAAGTGGGGGAGTAAAGAACACTCAACCTTCGTGCAAAGCATAGGGTGTGGATCCATGGAAGAGAATATCACCTGAGGTAAAAACAATACCAAAAGATTAAAGGGTTCCTAACAATTAACAGGTTGAACTGTAAATGTAAGATCAAGGAAAATAGGTGTGAAGAGTTCAAACATTTTGTCCTTCGGAATAGAATGCATTTCCAAGGTCCCGGCAGCTATTCCCTCCATCAGCATGGCAAAGAGAAACAGACACTTTGACAGGACACAACGGCTCCCATTTTAATTCTTCCTTGTATGGGTCATAGGTTATCCCAGACCACAACTCCTCCAAATCTGTAACAGAAAATAATGTAATCATAATATATATCTATTTGACACACTATAAAAATGTTTTGTTGGACAACCTAAAAAAATCGTTGTATATATAGAAAATGTGATTCATAAGGCAACGTAAAGTTTAGTTAAAAAAAAAAAAGTATATATATATATATTCAACCTAAATACATTATTTGTCTATTTTATTTTAAAATAAACAAAATACAAACCAAAAACTCTCAAAATGGAGATAAATTAATCAAAACACTTTGATTAAGAAAAAAACTTGCAGCAAACAACAATGCCCAACCAAATCAGAAACCAGAGCTAGACAGACTGAGAAGCAAGGACCAACACACACAAAAATCTGGCACAGGACAGAACACAAGAAGAGCATAAATAGAGGAGAAAACAAGGAGGGTAGGTGAAACAAATAAACTAATAATCAGACAGATGGGGTGGGGGGGCTAAGGGCAGAACCCTGACATAATTCACTGACTTATCCTTACATAACACGTCTTAATGCACCATATGTGAATGCATGTGAAACAGGATGAGATTAGAGAGCTACAGCTGAGCTTTTCAGTGAATGACGACTTTGGTTTGATTCTCATGCAAAGCTCTTGTATGGCTTTTAAACATTTGGAATGCAGCACATGAGTAGCATGGACCAGTTTTATGATACTTTCATAGTACATTTTTTGTGATTTTGGAGCACGACAGCCTCAGCCCCATTCACATTCATTGCTTGGGAAAGAGCAACATGGACAAAACAACACTTCTGTGTTCCCTGGAGGAAAGAAAATAAAATGGGTGAATTACAGTTTTCCTTTTAAAGCTACACTGGCTGTGTCTCGTTTGGAAGGCTGCGTCCTCCGGATATCGCATTTGTCGGCTGCATACATCATCGAGGATGTCTCGTTTCAGAAAGGCAGCCTTCAAATGCGTCCTTTCACGGGAATTTGGAGGATGCATGTGGTGCCTCCTTCGTGTGCACTCACAACCCACAATACTTTGCTTCAATGGAAAAGTCTACAAAATATAATAATGCCAATTTGCCCGTAAATATGATGTTCAGATGCAAGGAATGTTAATTCCCAAGTTGAAGTACCTCAGTAGATGGGTGCAGTGTGAATATGTATAATTATATTTATATATAATTAAAATAAAGTATTAGACTAAAAGTACACCTGTAAAATCTATTTTCTTTTCTCTTTACATCATTATAACTCTCCTAAAATGTACCTCATACATTCCCTTCCAGAGGGACTTTTTTCCCTTCTCACTCAAAGTGCTCATGCTTGTTAAAGAGTGGTGTGCTGTCATAGCAACCATGTTACGCTCCGCTTCCGTTTGTCCTATGAAGGCTGTTTTGTTTAAACGAGACTTGTTTAAAGGAGTATACTGTAGCCTTCAAAGGACGCATCCTACCTAACATACAGCCTTCGAAACGAGACACAGCTACTATGTAACTTTTGGCCCTTTAGAGGTTTAAGCATCAAACTGCAAGTTACATGCAGAGGAACATTGTTTTGGTAATTACGTGAGCTGGGCTTTGACTCTGCTCTTTTGCATAGATTAATCTTTTTGATTGAAAGTTTGAGGAGTACTGGTGTAACCATGGTTACAGGTGATCAACTTATCAGAGCAAATGTCATTAATGACAACAACAACAACAAAATAAATAAATAAATAACAAAAGATATCGAAACATCTGTCTCGTTAGCAGGTAAGTAGCATATCTTCCGCTGTTTTTTTGACTCGTTAAAAACAAATGTTTCAAAATAAATAATGTTACAAAAGTTAGGCCACGCTGATATTAGACAACGATGGGTAGTCATATCAGATAAAGTCAAACGGTGGAAAATATTATAACTTAGCTAGCAGGAAAATAGTCCAAGGTAGTAACTGGTTTAGAGATAAACTGGTTTAATTTTTTTCCCATTGTCCTTACTCCAAAATGAAATCAAGCATTGCTGTACCACAATCCATAACAAAACGCCCCATTAGAGTGACTAACGCTGTCTCACAAACTACCGTGCTAAGAGAGCTACCTGGCTGACAACAGGTCCAATAAAATACCTTACCTGTCGAGCAAGGATAAGCCATCTCTGGGTTGGTTTTAAATTCTTTAAGATCTCAGAGTTGTTGGCACCTTTGAAAAAGCCAATCTGATGTTGTTTCATATTTTATTATTACAGACTCTGTGGCTTTACCTTGTTGCTTGCAGACTCTTCTCAGTTCAAGGTTTCTTTATTTTGAAAACTGGCGATTCCCCAGAGGGTTGCCTTTTTGAATGATTCATGGTTAATGTTGTTCATGTGTTGTGGCAACAAGCTTTCAGCTTCAAACTACTACCAATCCTATCACTACACATAGTGTAGCGCCATCTTTGATTTTTAATGGAAATGACAATGAGGCTGTGAGGGATAGTCTTACATTCTCTCTTCTGCTATACTGCAGTTTAATGGTTTAATGTGTTTTTGGATCATTCCGCGGACAAACAATCGATAAAATATCTTTCCAAGAACGTTCAGAATACAAAGAATTCCAGATAACATGAGATGTGGAAAATCAGATGTGATCTAGGAGCTTTTTACATCTTTATTCTGTTTGTGCCATTGAAGAGATGGTAAGTCTATCCCTCACAGTATCGTTGCCATTCCCATTAAAAATCAAAGATGGCGCTAGTGTGACTAAGGCCTATAAACGTGTTGTAGCTGCTCCGGACATTCTTTTCTTTATTTACGGACATGAAGTAGACACGCACAGATGAATGACAGGCCAAATCCGTCCTGACAGCTCTAAAATATAAATTATTATTATAGGCTTTGTATATTGTACCTTATTGGCTTTTTATGTACTGTAGTGAATTGGGGTAAGGCGAATTGATAGTAGATGGATTGTTGGTGTGCTTGCTCATTAAAGAAATTGTATTTATTTCTAAAAAAAAAAAAAATCTTACATAGTGTAGCTTTAATTATTGCATATAATAATGTGATTCAGTCAAATTAAATAGAATTTTGCACTTAAAACGAGTTAAATGTACAGTTTCAACAAGTTCTTAAGCTGAAATGAGTCTGTTATGATCAACAGATAGCAATAATGCAATTTGGAAAGATATCTGCCATGACAAATATGCTTCCTGTGCAAACACGCACAAGTGCTAACTGGTACCAATAAACACAATACAGATACAGTACAACCTAGCACTGAAAAATGTAAGTCATGAGACTGCGTATAAAATTACATTAGATATAACCACATTAGGTTTAGAAGCACCTAAATGAAAGGTTAATTGTGTTATGACAGAATTTTTTTTTTAATATAGCAAGTGTCACTCACTATTTCTGAATGGACACACTTGAACTCTCCTTGCATCAACTCTGGCAGGCCAGCCCTGAAATGTATCACAGTGAAGATGAATAGTACCACTGTCTATCAGAAGGGATGCATGTTTAGAAGCAAATGATTCATAAAAGAAAGCTTTGACACCTCAATGCACAAACAGGGTAGGGCTTTTGAATACTGAAAAGATACACTTCTGTGTACATTTGGTGGTTTGATCTGAAACACATGCAAAACGTGAAAGGATACAATGAAACAGTGTCAAGGTCTTTAAAGTATTCTAGGGAACAGTATTCCATTCTTACCATTTTGTGTGTCCCTTCCCCTGTACATATGACACTACGTTTATGGCAGAGCCTGAGATTATAATCTGTGTCTTCAGGAGCATGAGTCACTGACACCGTTATCTCCCTCCTGGTTTCATCTACAGCATACACTAGCTTTCCAGCTACAATGATAACATACATTAAGGCTTTATCTATCATACAAATAATTCAGAGAATATTGTGACTTTATAATGAATACATTTACTGATGCACTCTGCAATTTCATCTCTGATGCCTTCATGACTGCATTCTGACAATAAAAACAAAAAGGCAATAAATGATAATATTAGGCGTGGCTACACTGTTCATATATGCTTTATGTGTTGAATGTTGATAAATGAATTTAACTAGAAACATGCTCTATGTTACAGCTGGACAGATACGCAAACACACAATACTGATACCGGGAACAAGGTGGCTTTGTATCCACATGGCCTTACAGTAGTTTGGAACCGTTTTGAGAGTTACAAACAAATTCTGTCCAGGTCTAACAGGGACACACTTAAACTGCACATCCACCTAGAGATAGAAACAAAACATGCCAGAGTAAACCGTTTTTAACAACCATACAAGGCAGGAGATGATATCTTAAGCAACAATGACAGATTTATGCTCAGGAGTTCTTAATAGGTGTAACAGATGTATTTTTACAGTGTAACCTCAGATCAGGCAATGATATGATTTGACCTGTTTTCCTGTTTCATTTCCACCAGCAACTTGGACAAATTTATAAATCTGACAATGTCCCATCATCCCCGCAGAGTCGGCACACACTGAAACTCCACGGATCTCATCTGGAAAACAGAGAACAAACCATTAAAAGCAACAAAACATTCAAACATCCATTTTTATGGGTGGTTTGAGGTCATGATAGGATAAATCAACAAGGTAGTTATTATTAAGTAGTTTTATGATCAATTAATGTCACACTTTCCACTTATTCATTTTTTAATTATAGTTATTATACTAAATGCTTACTGTCGAGTTGTTAAAGATTATGTTTTTAAAAGTGGTTGGGAATACTGCGTCAGTTATTTACTTCAGTATTTGGTTAATTGTAACCATGAAGGAAGAACTCTGTAGGCTTATCAGTGTAATCATGTAACAACATAATAGCGTAACAAATGTAATTAAACACATCACACTGCATGTTGACCACAGTGTCGTTATGTAGCCAGTAAGTATTCATGGAGTTAATGCATAAAATACATAATCTTTGACCTTTTTTTAAATCAACATCTAGATTGAAGGTTAAAAAATGTATAAGTAAAAGTGTATGTTTTAGTTGCTGGTAACTGGTCACAATTTCTTTTAAGTTTTTATAACTTTTAATCACATTTTTCACCTTCACTAAGTATATTAAATGGTGCTACATGACCTCGGTCTGACAGAACTCTCCTCTCTGATGTCTGTTAATGTGTTTGAGAGCATGTACTCTCCTTACTCTGCCTGCTTGTTTCCTCTTGCCACGCGCGTGTCCTCCGTCATGTTGATTGTCTGCACCTGTCCCTCATGTATGTTCCTCTATATATTGTGCCTTTTTTCCAATTGTGTTTGTTGAATTGTTTTGTTCGTAAGTTTGTTTGTTCCTGTTCCCGTTCCCGGTCGGTCCTAGTTATTTGTCTTAATTCTAGTTTATGTTTTGGTTTGTTCTCTCCCCCGTGAGAGATTTGTGTTGCCGGTTTGTTTTCTGTTGTTTTAATAAATATATTTACTTTCCCTCATTCCTATGCTTGGGTCCTCCTTCCTGCTAAGCATTCCATGACACAAAACTACATGCAAATAATCAAAGAATCAGCAAAACACAGTTTAAAATAGTTTTAGATCAAGTATAATATATCACTCAGTGTTGGGTAGCAATGGATTACATGTAATCTGGATTACTGTATGTAATCTGATTGCAAAAAGCAAATCCTTGTAATTTGATAACATTACATTTTTTGCATAATGAGAATACATTGAATTTATAATTGAATTACATGATTGCATACAGATGATTACATTACCTGTCAGACTTGAATCTATGTTTACTAATGTGAACGTGTGTAAATTGGTAACACAGAACACTTAAAATGAAATTTTCATCAAAACATGCAGTAATCGAAAAGTAAGATTAGATTACCTAGATAGTGTAATATATAATATTATGTTAGTGATTATAATTTTAGTTGTGTAATATGTAAACAGTGCAGTTTCAGAAGTAATCTACCCAACACTGGTCACACTGAAGGACATTTCAACTTCCTAAAAGGATTGTATATACCTGTTCATTAGTTGCAATAATTCATAAATACTTCATATTTCTACAGTCTTTTTCTTCGCTTTTAACTATTTTCACATTTCTCCAACACAATTGGGCTGCCTGTGAGTATTTTTTTAATTTAAGATTGCATATGACTACATCAATAGCATTTTATTTGTAATGTGAAATGAATGAAACACACCGGTAATATTCACTGAGGTTGTAATTCTGAGTTGAAGTGAACAGGTTCTCCCCTCACATCCCAAAACAGTGGACAGAATCACTTTAGAGAATATGGTGCTGTTAACAGGTTGATTCTTGCAGCGAGACACTGACAGTGGAGCTATAAGATATACAATATGTTAGACAGACAGACAGACAGACAGATAGATAGATAGATAGATAGATAGATAGATAGATAGATAGATAGATAGATAGATAGATAGATAGATAGATAGATAGATAGATAGATAGATAGATAGATAGATAGATAGATAGATAGATAGATAGATAGATAGACAGACAGACAGACAGATAATCAGATAGATAGCTAGATAGATAATCAGACAGACAGACAGACAGACAGACAGATAGATAGATAGATAGATAATCAGATAGACAGACAGACAGATAGATAATCAGATAGATAGATAGATAGATAGATAGATAGATAGATAGATAGATAGATAGATAGATAGATAGATAGATAGATAGATAGATAGATAGATAGATAGATAGATAGATAGATAGATAGATAGATAATCAGACAGACAGACAGACAGACAGTCAGATAGATAGATAGATAGATAGATAGATAGATAGATAGATAGATAGATAGATAGATAGATAGATAGATAGATAGATAGATAGATAGATAGATAGATAGATAGATAGATAGATAGATAGATAATCAGACAGACAGACAGACAGATAGATAATCAGATAGACAGACAAATAATCAGACAGATAGACAGATAATCAGATAGACAATCAGACAGACAGACAAATAATCAGATAGATAGATAGATAGATAGATAGATAGATAGATAGATAGATAGATAGATAGATAGATAGATAGATAGATAGATAGATAGATAATTAGACAGACAGACAGACAGACAGTCAGATAGATAGATAGATAGATAGATAGATAGATAGATAGATAGATAGATAGATAGATAGATAGATAGATAGATAGATAGATAGATAATTTCTGCAAGACTCCTAATGTACTTACAGTAAGCTCTTCGTTTACAGTGTAGTCCCTGTTAGAGGAAATCAAAATGTTTCAATGTTATTTTTAGCACTATGATGAGTCATGGTAGTAGAGTAGCCTACTGTTTTGTTCATGTACTGTCAAAGACCAGAGACTGCTTTATCATCTAACAGGAAATATAAACATAAGGATGGGGTTTCCCACTCCTGGAACCCAAGACAGTTCCTGGTTACACACTGTAAATAAAACATCAGAAATATGATGTCTGTCAATCTAGTGTATTCTCATATCCAACAGACCTTTTACACATTACGGGTTTTGGAAAGCAGAAGTAAACGTTTGCAGAAATGTGTCATCAGTCTGTGAAAAAGGTTTATTAAAATTATCAACTGAGCAGGAAGATTAATCATTTATTTCCCTAGATCAGTTAGAGTAGGTTATTTGCATTTGACTGGACATGTAACAATGAGATGCAGCTTAAATTCCATATATTACATAAGGTGCAAGGTTTCACTGTTACAGCTGAGATAATGCCATCTTGACTAATAAAATGCACTGAATCCATCACTACTTATTATGGCATAAAACACAACATTTGCACAAAAGTGTCATAATTAAGTTACACATTTATTATGCAAATGAGCCCTGTTAAAAGCATCAATGTCCTTTTGCAAATTTCCTTTGATTCTATTTATCAATTTTACACAAGTCAAATATAATGTAGTCCAGCATTGTTTGGAAGCATATGAAACTATTGGTTAATATTAATATTATAAATAAGACTGCTGCAGTGAGCAAGGGCTGATCATCAGTGCAACGGATCTAAAATCTATTGAAATGTTTCATCAATTTAATTTGTAAAATCTCAACACTAAAAATTTGTCACCTGCAATTTTTCCCTTAAAGAGATATTTCTACCTGACCTAACTCTTAAAAGGAGTTTTGTTGGTGTAACTATGTATTCAGGTTAATGAAGTAATAAAGTAATCATAAATAGTATTTTCCCAAACTGAAATCTGATATAAATGAAATCATTTAAAAATTATAATTCATATTATAATAATTCATATTTGTACTGTACTTATTCAAACTCCACTTGTATTTGAGAAAATATATTACATATATGAAAACGGACAGTTTTGTAGTATATTAAAATAAATGTTCTCTATATATGACATATATTTTTTTTAATCAGTATAAACCCTAAATGAACATATTTCATCTATGTGTTTAACATAGTTGCCATATATCAGATTTCTTTATGGGTTTGACTTGAATCAAACTAGTTGATTCAGATGTTACCAAAACTACAAATAAACAAAAACTGTATATTATAAATTATATATTACCTCAGAACAACGCCATTCACAGTCTTGGTTCCTCTCAATTCGGTCCATGTGGATCTGAAGGATCTGAAGGATGAGCAGCAGCAGAAGGTGTTTCATGTTCAGTCAGTGTTGTGTGCTGAAGCTCTTGTACAAACCTGTTCACTTGTTGTGAATGACTTCCTGTTACCGTCAGCAGCATTTTGAATATCAATCAGGCATTCACATGCAGTATGGGGGGAACTACTCCCACCCCCTAAAACGTAACTGAATGTTGAAAGCATTGAAGGGGAAAATACTGGGAAATATTCCGACTGAAAATCCTTAAGGGCATTTGATAGAGTATTTCAAATATAGAGCAGCTTCAAGTTCCTCTTCCTTATATCTATACATTTTCCATTGCAGTATACAAGGAGGTGATCCTAGGGACTCTGAGGGCCCTAGGCAACACAAAAAAGCAGGCCCTTCTGAATGCCCCAAAACGCATACACCCCACAATCATCCTTTTATAACACTAACCATTTATTTATAACATATCAAACAGAACATTTGCAGTAAGAGATATTTAAAATAAACATATATTAAATTCATGCAATAATCGAAAATTGTTTAAAGTGCATGTTGTAATACAAAAAAAACCACACAAATACAAATACATTCAAAGTGCACTCAGAACATCTTTTTCACTATTACACAGCACACAGCATCACTTGACACTTAGCCATATTATGGGTCATCTGATATTATTAAAGAGATCTGACTGTCTTCTGTTGTTGTGGTGATGCTGCTAGTGAGTGGTCTTGCCTCTTTCTCTTTATGAGCTGTTGATGTGATGGAAGTACCTGCTGTTGTTTTACTGCTGATGGCACTGCTGGATGTGTGAAGATCCTCTTCATCGTGAGCAGAGCAGGAGGCTGTACTGGCAATCCATGGAACTGCTAAATAATTAAAGTAAATAATTATATACATTCAGATATTATTAAATAAGTATATACATTCAGATATTCAGATATCAGTTAAATTTAGCTTGAATATTCTTATTGTAACACACAGAATTAGTTAAAATAATTTTTGAGATTAGGTCATATCGATCGGGCGGCACGGTGGTGCAGCGGTTAGCACTATCGCCTCACAGCAAGAAGGTCGTGGGTTCAAACATCGGTTGCCCCGGCCTAACTGTGTGGAGTTTGCATGTTCTCCCCGTGTCTGTGTGGGTTCTCTCTGGGTGCTCTGGCTTCCTCCCACCATCCAAAGACATGCAGGCTAGGTTAATTGATGTCTCCAAAAAAATTGTCCTAGGTGTGGATGTGAGTGTGAGTGGTTGTCTGTCTATGTGTGGCCCTGTGATGGACTGGTGACCTGTCCAGGGTGTACCCCACCTTTTGCCCAATGTTAGCTGGTATAGCCTCCAGCCCCCCGCGACCCTGCGGTTGACGATGGAGGTCATATCAATAATACCACATTGTGATGCATTGAATTCATATTCAATATGTGCTTGTAAAGACTTCAGCTATGCTCTTAGAGAGATAAAAGGAAGCATGGAGCATTTAAGCTACTATTTTCACTTACATGCATTAATGTTTGTAACATACAGTATCGGTTAAAAAGTTCGCAAAGCCATCTCACAACCACTCATGAAAAATAAATAATCTAATCCAGTGGTTAAATTATAATAATCTATCATATTTTAAATAATTGTAAGAGATCTTGAGGCCCCACTGGAAGTGTTCTGAGGCCCCCTATTGGGTCCCAACCCCCTGATGGAGAACCACTGATCAAATTCATAGTAAGTTGCTTATCTAAACTGGACAGAAGAAATGATCTATAATGAACTATCTATATAGAAACTATCTGTGATGTAACAATAACTCTCTTCTATATGTGCCCCTCTCTTTCTGTACATATGAAACACACCATGAGAGTTGCATAATTTAGATTAAAACTGAATGACAATCCAATCTTTTCTAAAGAAATGTAAAAAAGTAAACATAAGAATCCCTAAAATTGTCTCTGCACACATATTTGGACTACAACTTCTAATGGATGTTGTTTGTTGAAGCCTCACAGTGGCACAAAGATGAGAGTTTACTCGCTTTAATGGACATGTATGTCTTTATTACATATTTATATCCGTAAGACTCGTTTTGATTTTGCATGTCAGATGTGTAGTAGCGGTTCTAGCTTGTTGGCAACCTGGACGAAACCGCTTCAACACGCCCCCAAAGTTGTTTCCACCGCCTCGTGCTGCCCACCCGCAGCATGCCCCTCTGCATAATGCATGAATCCGCCACTGGAGATGTGTACTCTAACTGTAAAATACAAATCTGGAGATTACGCCTTTCTAATAATGTATAGTTTGTTGCGATTAAATAAGCATTGTATGTAGAATAACATGAAGTGAATGTTAACAATACAGATCACGAATCGCGTGGCCATTGGCAATCTTTCGTGTAATTGGGATAATTCAGCATTGGGGCCTGGTTTTAGAGGGTCCTTTCTGCAGACTGTACCGTGATGACGTAGTGGATTTTGGTGATGTAGTGGATGTTTTGTTTTTTTATGGATTACAGTGAGTATTTTTACTTAGTATCAAAGTATTACAGTGAGACATTTGTTTGGCTTCGCTTCTAAAAATGGTCATAACTATGTCATTTGTGGGGAAATTATTATTATGCTTAAACACTCTGCAGTGCTGAATGAATCCTTTTGGTAAACAGATTAAAAAGACTTGTCACTGAGATTAATTAAAAATCAAAGTTATTTGAGCCAATGGATGGATCCACTGACGTTAAATAAAGTAGCATAAAATGTAACATTTCACACAGATTTTAATTTTTTTATTTCTTGACAAGCACACGTCAGTGAACAGAGATAACATGTATGCAATGGCAAAGTAGGCCTACATTAAAGCAAGCTGCTAAGAAATGGATACATTCAATGAAGTCACCAATATTAAAATCATGTTCTGTGTATAAATTGTAAAACTAATTCATGTAATAAAAGCAGAAGATTCATCTCTGTGAGAAAAATACCCTAGGATCACTCCGGCCCCCTTGAATACAGCAGAATGACTCGGCACTGGCAAAAAAAAAAAAAAAAAGTTTGAGGACTCCTGTAGATCAAAACGTTAATGTTATTTAAAGAAAATGTAGGCCTACGAGCTTTTCGCCGCTAGATGGAGACAAACGTTAAACCCTCAACAGCAGGGACGAAACAGGTAAGAATTCGCCGAATAAAATATCTTATGGAAATAATATTTTCCACCTAAGAAACATTCTTAGTTATTTTACTACACCTCTGGTTATGTTGGTTTTAGATGGATGGAGAGGCTTTTTTAGGTCAGGTAGAATCTGTTATCTCTGATACAGTTCGTTTGCAGGCATCTATGGCTACAGCACGCAGTGTTGTTTGTCTGCAAACTTGTTCAATCTGGCAACCCGGTGGTGTCGAAATACTATTGGTGAGTGGGCAGTGGGTGGGATCACACAGGCCAAAACATAAACAGAAATTCCGGCCCAGAATGCAAACTTCGAATTAGAATATACTAGCTGTAGCATTGCTAAAGGAGAAGCCAGTATTTCAATTTAGCATGTTTCCTAATTCTCTAATGACATGAAGTACAGTAAAACAAAATATTACATATAGCACCATTTATTATAATAAGTATTGTTATTATTATTGTGTTAATTTTTAACATTATTATATTGTTAAACATTATTAGAACATTATGTTTATAATTATTAAATATTTTGTAGTAATATTGTACATGTTTCTTGTTAAAATAATAATAATAATTATTATTTTTCCTATTGCAAAGCTTGCCTGTAGGATGGCTGACCTGAAATAATCTACATACATAACAGTAGGGAAACCAACAGCATCCCATATGTTGATCACATCCCCTTGCACCCTCTGAACCCTCTCATATAATTTCTTGGCGGGCGTTGTTTTGTCCTCTGCCTCCAGTGCTCCTCTCCCCACCCCCTCTTTGTTGTTTCTCTCCTCCAGTCTCGGCTCTGCTCTGTACGCACAACACATTCACTTGAATCAGCGCGCTCGCAGTAGTCCGTGCGTCCCTTCCCCCCGCGGCCTGGCTGCTGATGAGATGAGTGGAAGATGTCGGTGTCGGGGCTGAAGGCCGAACTAAAGTTCCTGGAGTCAATCTTTGACCCAAACCATGAGCGATTCCGTATTATCGACTGGAAGCCGGATGAGCTAAGCTGCCAATTTAACGTGACGGGGGAAAAGCTACTGATTATTCACTGCAATATTACGGTAAGATTCACCAGCCCATGCGAACAAGATAAGGCCGAGTGCAATAACACCCATCCACAACCCATTTTAGAACCAACATTGACGTGTTTAGAGTCTTTATAGCGAGAATAAAAGCCCGTGGGACTATTGATATCGATTACCTTCTCAAATGGATGCGAAATCACAACTAAACAAGTCACTTAGCATGAAGCTACGTTAGCTTGCTAGTTTGCTTAGCTAACAAAGTTACTACGTTAGCTCTGTTTTTAACTGTGTTAGCTATCTAAACTAGCCTGTTATTATAAACGCATGTTTGCTTATATTAAAGGTGACATGGTTAAGTAATAACGAGGTTCGCTGTTTGAACCGGCGTTCTTGTTGTTTTGTTTATCACAGTAAAGTTAATTAGCTAGTTATTAGCTTGTGTGCTCATTTAGCTTGACTGATACTATAACCAGCTGACTGCCTGAGAAACGCCAGCACTAAATATAGTTGTATTTTCCGTTACCTACTTTTTGGTGGTGTGTAGAGTAATGAATTCATTTTATTTGTATAAACATAAATTTGCGCAAGCTGATGTAGTCGTTAGTAGGTAGTTTACTTAAGTTCTTCGTTTCACGAGGCCTGTTAAGTAACAAGAAATGCGTAAATATGTGATTATTGCCACTTATAGTTGTATCAATTTGTTTTACAGGCGATTTTAGCAGATTTCCTTGAATCGTTAAATATATTAGCAATATTAGTACATCTGTAAACTTTGTTTACGAGTAGCCCTTTGGTTTTCACGGCTAATTAATGATGTGAAGCCAAAAAGACTAAATGTGCACGTGTGTTTAATCCCTGGGATGTAAATCAATTATTTGTGATATATTGATAATAAACATGGCACTGTGCAAACGCTAATAAAGCGACGATCACTGCAGTGCCGCTAGCGTGTTTTGATGAGGCCAGTCAGTTTGCTGAGCTTCTATAATGTGTGAGGTCTTGACAAGAAGAATCAAATCGACATCGTTCTGCCTTTGAGTCGCCCCTAATGTGGGGACACGGGGAGGGGAGGAGAATTCTAGCTAGAGGATGGGAACAGAATGTACACATGATTGTCAGACTGTATGATACACATCGTAGCTGACTGTGGTCCAATCGTCCCGATCAGTGAACGTGACTCATGGGAGTGTTGCGGAATAGAAGCGAAACGGCGAAATTTCCCCACCACAGAGGATAATTTTATTATTCCTCTCTCTGAAAGTCGGTACATCAGCATTTTCATTGCTCTAATACCACTCCATCACGAGCATAGGCTAACATTTACAAGAAAGGGGGATTTTGTCAAATAGGCCTATAATAAGACTGATCACAAATACAGAAAATTACAGATGTTGAGATTAAACGAGTGGAGGTGGTAGCCTACAGTAATAAAGAGCTACCACAAGCAAATATTTATTGTGGAAATAAAGACTTGTGGCCCGAAAAATTACAAACTTTTTTGCACATTGGAGAAAACAAAAAAGTGGGTTATAGTATGTTCTTTTAGATTAGTAATCTTTAGGCCATGCAAAATTTAGGCTGATAATATATCACGCTTGCAGGTTCCCTATGGATAATTCACAAATATGACATCGATTTCTATAATTATATCCAACTGTATTTGCTGATAAATACTTAACAGTATATACTGTTCAATCTTTCTATTTTATTTATACAAATAACGTTGTAAAGAAAATGCATGATAAATGTAAAGAAAAAAACGATAAAATGCAATTATTTATTTGTTTTGTAAGTTCTGTATTTATTTATGTCTGAGAATAAATCTTTCATATTGCTGATGTGTTACACTTTTCTCCAAGTATTTTCTGCTTATTTATTTATTAAAACTTTTGATATAAAATGAAAAGAAGAACCAACTTTGAAAATGTAGACTGAGTACAAATGTTGCGATGGTGCAAACACGGGGCCGGTTTCTTTCGGGTGCTAGAGAGGAGCGGAAAATATCTCATCTGGCCATCGTAATAGCGGTCACACTATACGGCTATGATGCTAAATTTCTGACACTGCCCAAACTTCGTCGGTGACTAAAGATCATCACAAAGGCTATTAATCGGCCGTCTGTGAACATGTCACACTGAACTTTGTAAGATTGCAACAAGAGAAATCCTTTAGGATTCCTGAAATTTGTATCAGACAGCAGAATCGTGGCCAAAATCGTACAGTGTGCACCTGCCTTTATACAGTTCTCTTAAACTAATACCACTACACACATCTGCCACAGTCTTTTTTGGTTGTTCTTTTATAATGGGATCACCAATAACCCCTTTAAATTAATCTTGACAACAACAGAGTTTGATTGATTGGTTTGGATTTTGTCAGTGAGCATGGCAGTGCAACTGCTTATCATGCTGCTTGCTGTACAGATCAGCTCAGACTTGAATAACCTTGCAAAAGGACAATGATTTTGTAGTTATGAAGATGTTGACTTTAACTCTTTATATTTTCATAGGAGTCTTACCCTTCAACCCCGCCGATATGGTTCGTTGACTCAGAGGACCCAAGTTTGACCGAAGTCCTTGAACGACTAGACGATGTTAGAAAAGGCAATACTTTGGTAAGAAAGTGTCTTCTTTAGTGTGTAATGAGCCCAAATCCAAATTTTGTATGATATCAACACCTGTTACATTTATTTGAAAGTTTTCATTAGGTGATTATTAGAAATGCTGTGTTATGGTAGTTAACGGTAAAGTTGTAAATCATGAATGTTGTGCCAACTTTTGGTCAAATAGTGTCACTTATAACATTCATCTTTTGCAGCTCCTCCAGCAGCTGAAAAGGCTGATCTGTGATTTATGTCGACTTTATAACTTGCCCCAGCACCCTGATGTGGAGATGCTGGACCAGCCACTTCCTGCTGGACCCATTAATCAAGACAGGAAGGTGGGACAAACCTGCACAGATCTACACAGCCCCATTACCCTCCCCTCTGTTTTTCTGTTACTAAAATATTAAATTATTTGGTGCAAACTAAATGTTCATTCATGTTCTGTCCAGCATGGAACAACAGATGAAGTGACATCAGAAGAAGAGGAGGAAGAGGAAATGGCGGAGGTACTAAACTTTAAGGGATTTATACGGAAAGTTCACCTAAAAAAGAACATTTTGATATTTAGCCTATGTTCTACATCTAGACGATCGGATCAGGTGTGTGTTGACAAAAAGCTGATTGGCAAAATTATACACAACTATCTAACTGAATCACAGTCATGAAATCAGCCTGTTAGGAAGCTGGCTAGTACTGTTTTTGTACTATTTAGTTAAATGTTTTTTCATGATCCAAGGTGATGTCACAGACAAGAAAGTATTTCTTTTTGTGATCAGTGTTTTCAGATTAGTTTGATGATTGTTAAATGATTGTTCAAAATCTGCACAAATGTATAAAAATCTACCCAAATAGTGCATAGAAAAATTAAGCGCAATTTAACCATAATACCAAAGCATAACCTTAACGACTCAATTAAGTAATGAAACTATAAGGTTTCCAAAAAAGTTTCCTTTTACCCCTTTTTTCTTATTCACACAAACACACACAAACTGAAAAAGGAACAAAGATGTTTCCCTGGGTTATCAAGAAGCCGAATAATATAAGCGTGTCATTGTGCTAAGATTGAAGTTATGTTTTTGCCATTAAATATTGTAATGTATGTCCTTTTTACGCCCATGCTCATCCAAATACCAACTTGAACATAACTAAATCTTTGTATAGTCATTTGAATTGTTATACACAGAACAGTCAAAATTAGGACTCAACACAGCTGATGTCCAAGCATTCTGTGCTCAGGTCTGTTCGCATATCCAAATAGGAGAGGCAAATTCAAGAGTCACTTTTAAAGGGATAGACCACCCGAAAATGAAAATGCTCTCAACGTTTACTCACTGTCATGCCATCCCAGATGTGTATGACTTTCTCTTTTCTTGCAGAACACAAATGAAGATTTTAGAAGAATACAATGCAAGTGAATGGTGGCTAGAATTTAAAATCTCCAAAAATCACAAAGTCAGCAAAAATGACTCTAGTGGTTAAATCTTTATCTTTTGAAGCGATATGATAGATGCGGGTGAGAAACAGATCAACATTCAAGTCCTTCATTGCTACAAAGCTCCACTTTCACTTCCACATTCTCCTTTTGTTTTTTGTTGATTCGCATTCTACATGCATATCACCACCTAATTTTTATAGATTTATAATAAAAAAGAACATAAATATTGACCTGATTCTCCCCCAAACCTATCATATCGCTTGAAGATATGGATTTAACCACGGGAGTCTCCTGGATTACTTTTATGCTGCCACTCTGCCGTCATTGGTGTGTGAATGGGTGAATGAGATGCCGTGTAAAGCGCTTTGAATACCGCTAAGGTTAAAAAGGCGCTATATAAGTGCATACCATCCATCCATCCATAGTTATTAGCTCCGCCCATCAGGAAGTGGACCATTTTTTATTTTTTTTTCAAGTTGCAGTCTCTGAAATTATAAATACTCCTCCTATGGGATGTAGAAAGAGTAAGCTATATGATCAACACGAGTGCTAAAATCTCAACATAGTAGATGCTAAATTGACAATGGATTTTTGATATTTTAAACGGTGTCGCCAAGGTGAAGCAATACATTTTTGGCGATGGAAAAATGGGAAACAGGAAGTACCTTATATCTTCTGTGTACATTGTGTTATTTTGATGAAAATTCAGCTGTATATTTTGTAACGGGCTGATTACATTGATACAGCTATTATGGGTCACGTTCATAGCACCACCAACTGGCAGCTGGAAGTATGGCAATTTTAACTGACTTTGAAATAGTCCTCTTGTGTTTACATGAATTGCTTCAAAAATTTTTAGAATAATGTCAGGACACTGCTGATGTAAAATTATAAAGGAATACTTGATGTATTAAAAACTGTTCCTTCCTATATTTGGCAACTAATATATATTTGGCAACTAATATATTTTTGTTGCTCCAGGGGGGATTGTCCCTGTAATAAAAGCACAGAGTTGCCTTGGATAAAAGCGTCTGCCAAATGCATAAATGTAAATGTTAAATGGGTGTGTATGACTGCCTCTGTAATGTTGCAGTTTCTGAACTTTATAAATAATCCTCCTAGGGGATTTATGAGTCTGTCACCCATTTAGACAATATTATGCCAAAATATTGAAGATGCTGAATTGTGAACATATTTTTGATATATCGAAATTTGTTGCCATGGCGAGGCATCTAATTAATGGTGGAAAATGGGAAACAGGAAGTGTCTGATATCTTCTGGGTGCAATGTGTGATTTAGATAAAATTTGAGATGTATGTTTTGTCTTGCTTGGGTCATGGTCCTAGAGCCACCACCTGGCAGAAGGAAGTGTGGCTCTTACAATAGACTTTATAACAGTCCTCTTATGTTTACTCAAAATGCTTCAAAAAGCTGTTAAATGCATGTGTCCCACCTTGCATTGTTTTCCGAATGCCACCGTGGTGCTAGGGCCCATCATTGCTGCTTGCAGCTATATTTAAACTTCTAGCCAAAAGGCATCTCAGGTGCAATTTCTCCACTGATTTGCTAGAGCGTCAGATATGCATGAAAAAAAAATTGGCATTAAACACAACTAATTTCCCATTTTTTTTTTTTATTTTCTCTTACAATTTCAACACTATTATTGCCTAAATCCACCATCAACACCTGCAAATTGTGCAGTTGTTAGAATATACTAGTGGGTGTGGCAACTCGGAGCTCCTCTAAACAGGATTCAACACATTTTGTCTATTAATAATTTGGCTATTTGATTAAATTATTGTGTTGAGACATTTTCATTATTTTAGTTGCTTAAGAAATGGAATTGCTTAATTTTTTTTTTTTTAAACCTACAAAAATCATTTCAGACCAGTCCAAATTTGTCCATTTGTCTCACTTTTCCCCACACAGTCCAACAAAACTAGCTCAGTTGGGTGGAAACCTGCCCAAATGGGGAACACTGCTTGTAATGTTTTTTGGTGGTTGGCAATCCCTCTTATGGTGCATTACCACTACCTACTGAGCTGGAGTATGGAGCATCACAAAAAAGTATTTCAGTTGACACACACGTCCACTGAAGATGATGTAATTTCGCCAAAGAAAAGAGATCACACATCTTGTGTAGGATTAAATTATAAACTGAGTATTCTTCTCGAACTTAAAATTTTTTAACTTTATGTAAATGTAGCTTATCCTTTAGAGTTTACTTGAAAACAAAGTTATTTTTACATTCATTCTTGAAGTCTAACAAACGTATTAAATGCATTTCCTCACCCATTAATTGTATGAAATGTATATTGTGATAAATATTAATGTTGAATGAGATGAACAAAAAATATTGTGATAATTTTTTTGGGATATATTGCCCTGCCCTATGACTTAGGCTAACAATAGTCAAACATCTCTTTTCATGCTCCATGGAAGAAAGGCATACAGGTTTGGAACAACAGGAGGACTATCATTTTTGGATGAACTATCCCTTTAAACCTCCCACTCCATTGTCCCCACACTCGTGAACAAGACCCCGAGGAACTCCTTACTTGGGGCAATACCTACTTCCCTACCCAGAGTACGCACTCCATCGGTTTCCTGCTGAGAACCATGGCCTCAGATTTAGAGGTGCTAATCCTCATCGCAGCCACTTCACACTCGACTGCCAAGCGATCCAGTGAGAGCTGAAGGTCACAGACCGATGATGACATGAAGACTACATTATCTGCAAATGCAGCGATGGTAGGTATTGCCCCAAGTGAAGGAGTTCAAGTACCTTGGGGTCTTGTTCATGAGTGAGTGGACAATGGAGCGGGAGGTTGGCCAGAGTATCAGGGCAGCGGGGGTGGTATTGCATTCGCTCTAACGCACCGTTGTCACAAAAAGAGAGCTGAGCTGGAAGGCAAAGCTCTCGATCTACCGGTCAATTATGGTCACGAAGGCTGGGTCATGTCCGAAAGAACTAGGTCGCGAGTACAAGCGGCCAAAATGGGCTTCCTCAGAAGGTTGGCGGGCTTCTCCTTTAGAGATAGGGTGAGGAGCTCAGTCATCTGTGAGGAGCTCGGAGTAGAGCCGCTGCTCATTTGCGTTGAAAGGAGTCAGTTGAAGTGGTTTGGGTATTTGGTAAGGATGCCCCCTGGGCGCCTCCCTAGGGAGGTCTTTCAGGCATGTCCAGCTGGGAGGAGGCCTCGGGGAAGACCCAGAACTAGGAACTAGGGTCCCCCAGTCAGAGCTGGTTAATGTGGCTCGGGATAGGGAAGTTTGGGGCCCCCTGCTGGAGCTGCTGCTCACGTGACCCGACTTTGGATAAGCGGTTGAAGATAGATAGATGGATGGATGGATGGATATCCCTTTAAAGATAATCTTAGGTCTCTTTTTATAGTTAGAGATGTCACTAATTGATACCTAAGATTTCTTATATATAAATATGTGTTTTCCTGTGGCAGCAGGATATAGAAGATCTAGACCACTATGAGATGAAAGAGGAGGAACCGGTCGATGGGAAAAAGTCAGAGGATGATGGCATCGAGAAAGAGAATTTGGCCATTCTGGAGAAAATCCGCAAGAACCAGAGGCAGGACCACTTGAACGTAAGTGTCCATTCGGTAAGGTACCTTTTATACAATTTTGGGGGTGGGGTGAAGCTATTTTAAAAAGCTTAAGCAATTTTACTGAAGTTCATTCAGTTATTCACACATTTCACCAATGTTCTGATAATATTATGCTCGATAGTAAAATAACACATTTGATTGATTAAAGAATTGTCTTTACTTTATTCTCTCCTCATGATTTGATATTGCACTATAGCAAAGATTTTGTTTTATTTGCAAGTTGGGGTTTTTCTTTTTCTCTTTGCTAAGTCTGTAATGTGTAAACTGAAGAAGAATTTGGAATATTATGTATCGCTGTGCTGTAAATGTTCCCTAAATGCCTTAATGTTGGTCTTTTAGGGTGCGGTTTCTGGTTCAGTTCAGGCCTCTGACCGTCTCATGAAGGAACTCAGGGAGATCTATAGATCACAGAGTTACAAGACAGGTAATTTACAAGAATGACAATTCCTAGTCTCACATATTCCATTTGCTTTATATTGTTCCAGTGAAAAGATAAAAGAGAAAAACTGATTTGCTTGTTTTCCATTCTGTCTGTTCAAGGTATCTATTCAGTGGAGTTAGTCAATGATAGCCTGTATGAGTGGCATGTCAAATTAAGGACGTAAGTATAGATGCATAACATCATGCTGGTTAATTATGTTTTAAATGTTTGGGTCTTTAATGTGTTTCGATGCGGTTCTTTGCAATGTTCTACATCCTTTCTACATTTCTTCAAGGGTTGACCCAGACAGTCCGTTGCACAGTGACTTACAGGTTTTGAAGGAAAAAGAAGGCATGGACTACATTTTGCTTAATTTTTCTTATAAGGCAAGTAGTTTGTTCTGAAAAAACAGTTCTGATTGACCATGTTTTGATTGAGGGGAGAGATTACTTACACTTGTAGTTGAATTTCTGTTTTATATCTTTCTGATGGCAGGATAACTTTCCTTTTGATCCTCCCTTTGTGCGGGTTGTGTCTCCTGTCCTGTCTGGAGGGTGAGCTTGAGAACCTTTAAACTCAGTCCTGCCCTACTATGCTGGTTTACTTTTATTGACTTCTTTTATTTTTTATGATACTTGTTTATATATTTGCTCTTATAGTTCCAGCACTCTAAGGCTTTTTTGATTTTGGTTAAACACTCTTACATATTTTAAAACGGCATGAAACTGCATTCATAATGTGATATGTGGAAAATGATGTGTGGCAAAACTTGATTTTATGCATCAGGATTTAATTGTATCAGGATAGAGTCAAACATTTTAAGCTATGATATTTAAAAAAATATATAGCAACTGATGAGCCTAAACATTACGACCACCAGCTAATATGCTTTGGGTACTCTGCGTGCCATCAAAACAGCACCGACCCGCTGAGGCATGGACTCTACAAGATCCCTGAAGTTGTCCTGTGGTATCTGGCACCAAGACATTAGCAGCAGATCCTGTAAGTTGCAAGATGGAGCCGCCGTGGATCAGACTTGTTCGTCCAGCACATCCCACAGATACTCAATTGGATTGAGATCTGGGGAATTTGGAGGCCAGGGCAACACCTTGAGCTCTTCATGTTCCGAAAACCATTCCTAAACTGTGTGTGCAATGTGGCAAGGTGTATTATCCTGCTGAAAGAGGACACTGCCATCAGGGAATACTATTGCCATGAAAGGGTGTACCAGGTCTGCAACAGTGTCTAGTTAGGTGGCTCGTGTCAAACTGACGTCCACATGAATGGCCAGACTGAGGGTTTCCCAGCAGAACATTGCCCAGAGCATCACTCCCTCCATCGGCTTGTCGTCTTCCCAAAGTGTATCCTTGTGCCATCACTTCCCCAGGTAAACGGCGCATGTGACTAGTCCTGCTCGACCCACTCCGACCGGGATTCGATTCTGCGTCAGACGGCATGGGAGACGGGTGCTTATGAGGAGGCTTAAGGCTACAGCCCCTAGCCTCTGTCGCTAGTGTGCCTCTTGAGCCTCAGCCTCAGCTTCACATACCAGCTGGCTCCCAATACACATAAGTACATGACCATCCACATGATGTTAAAAAACAGAACTAATTGGACCAGGCAACCTACTTCCTCTGCTCCAAGGTCCAGTTCCAACGCTTGCGTGTCCACTGTAGGTGCTTTCGATGTTGGACAGGGGTCATGATGGGCACTCTGACCGGTCTGTGGCTACGCAGCCCCATATGCAGCAGGGTGCGATGTGTTGCTCATCATTGTATTTTTCCCTGCCTATGTGGCCTTGGTTATGCCTGCAAAAACTCAGTTTTAGAGGTGGAAAAAGCTGTTGCATTTTGATTAAAAAAAATTATTAATTAAAACAAGTTTTTTCAGAATGTTGTGCACTACTGAATTCTACACTGACAAGGGACATTTTTATCTGATTGATTGAAATAAATAGGATCAAGTCAAGTGTCAAGTCAAGTGGTTTTTATTGTCGTTCAACCATATACAGTTAGTACAGTACACAGTGAAACGAGACAACGTTCCTCCAGGACCATGGTGCTACATAAAACAACATAGGACAAACACAGAACCACATGAGACTATACAGACTAAATAACATACCTATATAATGTGCACGTGCAAACGTGTGCAAAAAGTATGGGACAGTACAATAAATTACTAAAAATTATCAGGAAAATATGCAGTGAGAGAGTGCAGTGCCAATCAGTACACATTCTAAAAATGTCAAATGTAAACATAACATACTATGAGATAGGGTTCTATGCACATAGCAGTTATTGAGGTAGCAGCCAGGTATAAAGTGACAATAATTAAAGTGCAACTCAGGACACGTGTGTGTGTGTGTGTCAGTCCAGTCTCTTGTATTGAGGAGTCTGATGGCTTGGGGGGAAGAAGCTGTTACACAGTCTGGCCTTAAGGGCCTGAATGCTTCGGTACCTCTTGCCAGACGGCAGGATGGTGAAGAGTTTGTGTGTGGGGTCATCCACAATGCTGGTTGCTTTGTGGATGCAGTGTTTTTTGTAAATGTCTTTGATGGAGGGAAGAGAGACCCCGATGATCTTCTCAGCTGTCCTCACTATCCTCTGCAGGGCTTTGCGGTCCGAAACGGTGCAAGTCCCATACCAGGCAGTGATGCAGCTGCTCAGGATGCTCTCAGTAGTCCCTCTATAGAATGTAGTGAGGATGGGGGGGTGGGAGATGTGCTTTCCTCAGCCTTCGAAGAAAGTTGATTCTGTGTGCTTGTCACCTGCTCTGAAGGCGGAGTCTCGGGTCCTCCGCAGCGCACGCACCTCCGCAGTTGTCCACGGCTTCTGGTTGGAGCATGTGGTGATGGTCTTGGAGAAGGTGACATCATCAATGTACTTGCTGATGTAGCTGGTCACTGATGCTGTGTATTCCTCCAAGTTGGTAGAGTCGCCATATGGTGTAGCCTCCCTGAACATGTGCCAGTCAGTACACTCAAAACAGTCCTGAAGAGCTGAGATGCAACATATGGAGGTTTTCACCTGCTTCTGGAGTGATTTTTTTGCGTCTGACGAGTGGTCTGTATGCTGGAATTAGCATAACAGAGATGTGGTCTGAGTAGCCGAGGTGGGGGCAGGGCTCCGCCCGGTACGCGCCTAGGATGTTTGTGTAAACAAGATCAAGCGTGTTCGTCCCTCTCCTCGTTGCTAAGTCCACATACTGATGGAATCATTTGTTGTCTTCAAAGTTTTATTCATAAATTAGTAAGTCAGCACATTATATTAGTAGTCTATACAGATTTATTTTTGTTTGTATGAAACCGCAATGATTTATTGAATGAAATATTTGTGCAATATTTGTGCATCCAATAATGAGTTTGTCTTTTTCCAGCTATGTTCTTGGAGGAGGAGCCTTGTGTATGGAACTACTTACCAAACAGGTTTGATTTTTCAGTTATACTATAATATTGTTATGGTTTCTGTATATTTCATGCATTTGAATAAAATCTTTTGATCTCTGCTGTTGATAACAGGGCTGGAGCAGTGCCTACTCAATAGAGTCAGTCATCATGCAAATCAATGCCACGTTAGTTAAAGGGAAAGCAAGAGTGCAATTTGGAGCAAATAAGGTTTGTTCAGCTATCATCTTCCTTTTCAAGTTCTCTAGAGCAGGATTACTCTATTTTTGGCAGTTCTGCTAAAAAAAATGCCCAAAAATGGTTGGAGTAATATTTAATGACAGTTTTGACATAGGTCCTTCCTCTTTGTTTATTTTATTTATTTGTCTTTTGTGCAGAATCAATACAATCTTGCCAGAGCACAACAGTCATACAAATCGTTGGTTCAGATCCATGAAAAGAATGGTAGGTATTGAAACCGGAACAACCCATTTAAATAATAATGTGTTTTGAACTATTCATACTTATTTTTTGTGATGTTTTTCTGTAGGCTGGTACACACCCCCGAAAGAAGATGGCTAGGAGAAGCATCGATCTGCTTACACACTGCAAACATGGGATATCTGGTCAAACCTTTGCTTTACTTTTACTAATGTTATTCACCTCTTCATCTCGAGTATGATGCCCCTTTGTGTAAGTGGAAACCATCAGCAGGGGAAACTTTTGCCCTTGTGCTGTCGGGAATGCTCGGAAATTTGCATCATCCTTTATCTTCTGCAAGGCTGGACTTATTTGACCAGATCCCATGACTTGGTCACACATCGTTTACATGACTTTTGGATTTCTCTCTGTTTCTCATGCTCTTTCATCTCTTTTTTTTTTTTGTCTCATTTATGTTCTCTCATACTGATGGGACGTTCAGAGCCGTGGTACTAATTAGGCATCTAACATGGAGTTTTGAAATGGCTTCAGATGTTCTGATCAGAGTAAGATGTTTTTTTTTTTTTTTTGTTTTTTTTTGCTTTTTCATCCTCTTTGGAGCATGGCTCTGTTCAGGATAAAAACATGGATGGAGACACGATGAAGATGCTGGATCAGATCCTCTCTGTCTGCTTTTAAAGGACGTTCTTATGGACATGCCGTTTGGACTGAGGTGGTGGTTTACTGAACTTAATACAGGAAATGGATGCAACTAGAGACAATGTGAAGGCAATGTGCCACTTCTCTTGTATCTATAGAGACTCTTTCCTCATGAATTCTGAGTTAACATATACTGGTACATTTAAAGCTGATGTTGTTGAAGAATTGTTTCTTGCCATCATTCTATGCGCAAGCTTCTTAAGCAACCCTAATGTTAATAGTGACTGCGAGGAAGAGCAAAGGGGCAGTTATACGAATCTAGCTCCTTTTGATTTTCCACGAAGGATGATTTCCACTCAGTTCCCATATGCTTGCATGTGGCTGATCTGACAAATAATGGACAAATGCAAACTTTGGCTATAAAAATGGGGAAACAGGACTTGCTGTTGCTCCATTGTTGAACAAAGCTCCACTTGTATACTTGTAAATGGATTTGAGGCATCTTAAATGTGGTGTTTATGTGAAGTGGGGGAATTATCAATTGTTTTACAGGACTCGGACTTTGAGACTTAAAATGGGAAAAATGTAGATGTCTAAAAAAACAATACTCAAAACAAGATCATATCTTAAAAATGTTATTTATACAAGTGATATAAATATAACTTTTTTTTTCCCACCCACAGTTTTGTCACCTCCTTGCCTATTTGAAAGATGTTCATGATTTCTGCTTTATTAAAGAACAGCTGATACAGATTTGAGACATTTAAGGTTTACTTTACAAATGGATCTCTCTTTATCAGCTGTACTTCATACTGCTTTCCACAGTTTGTTGGTACCATCAGTTTCTTTTTTGTGAGCATTGATGGATTAAAATCAAGAATGCAAATAATTCTGTTCTCGTAGCGCAACACTCCAAGAGCACTGTTACTGTCCATGCCCTGTGGAATCTCAGAATGGCATTGTGTTTAATATACCTCCAGGATAAGATTGTCCAGTATAGAGTCTTAAGAATTGTCAATGTTTCAATGTTTAGAATCAAAATACATCATACCTTCTGATTGCTTTGTTCCCCGCAACTTTGTGTTGCAGTGTATTATAAAAGTGAATTTTCAGCTCTGATGGCTGTCAAAGCTTGCAGTTTTTGGCCATTTTCAATGAAAACTCAGGAAAATCCATTCTGTTCTACAAATATTTTCAGCCCATTTTTATTTATCTGTCCACTTGAAGAATAGAATTTTGCTCTAGCTCCATTAAAGTAGTTTTTAAAGCTTTCGCTTGCCACAGTTTAGCTTGTTTCCAATGCGATAAGAAATGTTAAGTGCCAATGGCAATTGGATTACTCTAACAATAATAGTGAATCAGAAATGCCCTATTTTAGGTTTACTGAATCTTAGTTCTTGGTCAAATGTAGTCACACATACACAATTTATTTTTGTTTTTTCATCACTTTGAAATTGAAACCCTCCAAGTTGTAAATATTGTGGGACATTTTGGTTCAGTATTTGCACAGAATGTTGTGATTGTGCCTCTTGGATCTGCACAGAGTTTAAGAGAGTCTTGTTAAAACTTCTGAAAGACCAGCATCATCACATAACAGAGTCTCTTGGATACATAGCTTATATCTTTAACATGGATGCAAATGTAATCTTTTACTACAATCACATGTAAATGTAATTCAAGAGAGCCAATGCAGAAGGAATATCTTGGAAAAACTAAGTGTCTACTTTGCAAGTTCATGCTGCTGTCCTGTTTTGAGAGTTAAGTGCTCAGTCTTTGTTTCATCAGTGAGGTACAATTAAAGGTAAACCTCTTCAGTAGATGTTCTTTTTTAAATAGATTTGTCATCTCAGAATTCATTATATATGCATTCTCAAAAGTGAATGACCCTGGTTTGTCTGCATTGACCTTGGTTTCTGTGACTGATATTCTTTAGTCCGTTTCCTTGTCTGAACCTTAATGACTTTTTTTGTGTTTTTCACATTGAACACGAAGCTCACAGAAACAAATAACAGAACTTGTTACTGGTGCCATCTCATTACTTAATGGTTCTTGAAGCTCACTGTTGGCATGCTTTCTGTGGGTTTTTTTAGGGTTTTTTTCCCCATTGCAAGAGAATTTTGACCATGTACAGTATATTTGTAAACTTGCATCAAGTTTATGAATAAAGAATTTTATGAGGAACCTCACTGGGTTGCCTGTTGTTGTTATTAAATATTCATTAAGGAAGAAAAGCATCAGCAACTTTAGAATTAGTGTTGAATAGATATTGGGGAGACAATTGTAATGGCATATTTGTATTGCAATTGCAACGTCTGATTATGCACACTTCCCTATACTAATTATAATGACAAAATCCTTTTATAGGATGCCAAATGTCAGAATCCTCAGTATTCATAAGAGCAGGTGAGAAATACCTGGATCGGCTAGACACTTTACTATACCATTATCCCTATTAAGGTGAGGAGACATCACTTTTTAACGCTGGATTTAAAAATCTGCACAGAACAAAAAGTCGGATAGTGGTTTTCAACTGGAATTGCTATGTATTCCAAGAAAGTTGTTACTTGTGCTTAAAAGGTGCTTGTCACATTTATAAAGAGACTAGGGTTAGGCCTCTAGGCCCAAGGGTTCAAGAAGTAGAGCTTTTTTTTTTGTTTGTTTGGTTTGGTCACTTTCAGTATTTTGCTTAAAGATGTGGCCAGATTTTCACAGTTGTTGTTATTACGTCATCTACAGGTCACGAGACAATACCCATGTTTACGGACGGAGTATGTCCAGAATCTATTCACACTACTCTCCTGCATTCCTAAAGAATGTCTCTGTTACGTATGTAACCATGGTTCCCTGAGACGAAAGGAATGTTGTCCTTCCACACAACCTAGTTGAAACATCTCTACAATAACGGGAATATTCTAATATTGGCTATGGTTTTTGAGCCCCACCCTTTTAGGCGCAAAGCTGTCTGCTATAAATGCAAGTGCACGAACACTATTCCTCAGAATTTTCTGACTGAGGGACAAGGAGCGTATCACTCGCACCTCAGAAGAACTCTTGAGTCTTGAAGTGTGGCCAGCATTCACAATGTCTCAATCCCTTCATCTCAGGGAACCAAGGTTATATACGTAACCGAGAAGTTACCTTACGACCCTGTATACTTGACATTGCATGCAAACACATATGGGGACCAGAATCCCATCACAACACACTACACTACATATCTTCCAGAGAAGAAATATAACGCCATAGTCCTGCGAGACAGCAACCGACATGAGTATGCCACAAGTGAGTTACCCTCATGTTGGGCCAGGAGGAGAGCACTCAGAGTGAATATATGAATTATACTTATATAGTATGAATTAACACCTTCACAAACACAGTCGGGAATGGAGTTTATTTATAATGTAAGTTCTTGTGACTTTGTTCAATTACAATGGCCTGATGCAGGTGGTTGTGTAAAATGATGGGGAGCCTGTACTTAAGGGGATGGGCATAAGTATATGTTTGGCAAATGAAATGGCAAGCACTCTAAACAGAGATGATAAGAATGCAAAACATATGTCTTGTAAAGACACACCATTCGTCCATGCCTCTTGTTGAGTGTGCTTTAACACCAATTGGGCAGATCTTACCCTGCGACTCATGAGCCAGGTCAATGGCATCAACGATCCAGTGAGAAAGTCTTTGCTTGGAGAGGGACATTCATTTTGTGCATCCTCCGTAGCACACAAAGTGCTGATAAGATGGTCTGAACAGGTGGGTTCGCTCAACGCATGCTTGTAGCGCCCGCACAAGGCATAACAAATGCAAGGATTGTTCCTCATCTGAAATAAATTGAGGGAAGAAAGCTTGAAGGTGAACCACCTGCGCTTTAAAGGGTGTGGTTAGAACTTTAGGCACAGCTTTTTCTGGGTTTGACAGTGGCTTTTGGCTGGGGCCCAACTCCAGACACGAATTGTCAATTGACAGAGCATGTGCAATTGGAGAGCATGCACAAATCAACAGAAGACCAAAAGCTCGAAGGGGGGCCTTAGGAGTACCAAAATTAGGTACCAAGTTGGTACTATAGCCATGGTGGATTTATTTGTCTTTCTATGGAACTTTATGACTATATCATGCTTGCCTATAGTGCGCTGGCTTCAGGTGCGGATATGCAGATATAGTCGCAAAAAACTTTGTCAACAAAATCAGTCAGTCCTGCCTCTGTTGAAGTATGATAATTTCATGTATAGGGCAGTTTACTTGGTCTTTGCCACGTGAAAGTCCCCAATCAGTGAACACTGTAAAATGGTGTTCATGACTGAACGCGTCAGGTCTGATGCATTTAGCACACTCCGTTCAGAGGCCACACATGCAGGAACCACAGCTTGGACTGGGCATACCAGATGTGTCTTGTGGTTGAGAGGAGATCTCTCCTCAGCTGTGTTTCCCATGGCGATCTGTATAACATCTCTATCATTTCCGGAAACCATGGCTGACTGGGCCATTTTGGTGCACTTAACAGAATTGTTTTGCTGATGACAGAATGGAGGCGCACTGGGGGAAGGGCATACATGGGACAGCGTGTCATGGCAACATATACTGCACTATTGTTGTGCTGTCCGAACGAATCAGAATGTGGTGATTCAAGTATTGGAATGAAAAGCTCTCAAAGCTAGAAAGACGGCATGTAGCTCTAGGCGGTTGATATGTCCGCCATTTCGCACCTGTTTCCAGGTGTCAAAAGTCAGGCGGCCATTACACGCTTCGCCCCAAACTTTGTTGGATGCATTTGCAGTCAGCACTTTCTGAAAACTTGACCCAGCATAACACCTTGTTGGTAGAAGGCTGGCGCTGTCCATGATGCCAGAGCAGCCAGACAGTGGCGAATTGCAGGAAATGAACAGGAAAATGAAATTACATAAGTGGTAATGTTTCTTCAGTTTGAACTGAAACAGACACCAAAGAATGGTCTGTAGATTCTGGCTGGGGAAAAGTGTGCTTATAGTTGACATTTGACCAGATTTTCCACATACAAAGCAGCAAGTCTCTGTGTTCGTTCAGTAGTGCCTCTGATTGGCTAGTAATCAATTGCTGAGGTAATTCAAAACACACACCATTTATTTCAATGGGGCAAGAGGCGCATCGATACATTTCGTGAATGTGTGGGGAGCCAGAGACAGACTGAAATTAAGGACTTGATACGCAGTTCCCTAGAATGTGAATTTAAAAAGCCGCCTGTAACGAGGTGCAACTGGTACATGAAGTATGCGCCTTTCAGATCTATTGATGCAAATCAGTTCCGAAGATGGATGTGAGATGAGATCTGTTTCTGAGTTTAAATTATGAATGGGCATGTCGCGAGCACACCATTCAAGCATCTCAGAACTAGAATGGGCCGAAGCCCGCCATCTTTCACCAGAGCGAGGAATTAATGGCTGTAAATCCTACTGTGTGTATCAGTCTGTGTACGCAACCCCGGCATATCATATGGTCAGACCACAGAGGACTTGCATTCATGCAGCAGGACAGAAGGCTTATTAAGTCATATCATGTTCTTTGCGAGAAGAATGTGCCGGCACTAGTCCACCTCAAATTCATCCTGCTCGACCTCACGGCCCTGCCGTGCCTCCTCGTGTGAACCCACGGGTATGTGCAAGGGTGCGTGAGGCTGAGGCGGAACACTGCAGGGGACTGGAGAGTCTTCTCGTTGACTTGAAGATTCCCCCCACTGACATCTGTAGTCGACGGCGAAGCAGTAGAGGGCTTCTAGACGAGAAATGAATCGCTGTCTTGAAATAAGAAACTTCTGAGGAATGGTGTTTGTGCACCTGCTTTTATAGCAGACATCTTTGCATCTAAAAGGGCGGGGCTTTAAATATTTAAACACTAATGAACATTCATTAATTAGACCAGGGGTCCCCAAATATTTTGCTGCCAGGGCCAGGTCACTGTTGATCTAGTCTTTCCCAATAGCAAAAATATTAACGGTAGTCTACTATCGATTGGCAAATGTGTATCTTAAACCAAAAAATGGCATGTATGATTGAAATAGTCTGTGAGGATTTTTAAAATCTAAAACGGTATAATTTCCCCTGCAGGGTAACTGTATGACCTTCTTGAATGCTTGCAGTTCTTCTATTGAATTAACAATTGTATTGAAATGGACAAAACCAGCAGAACTCACTCTGCCCCTTAGAATGTTAAATTATTTTAAGATTTGTTTTGTAGTGTAGTTTACAAGTTAATGTGTGCTTATTAATTCATTTAACTAATATTGTTAGCCAGCTCAGGTGACATTGCTCTTCAAAACATTGCACCTTTAATCCCAGCTTTCATATCTTGTACTATTACTTACAACTCCTGTTATTTGATGTTTTATTAAGGAGCTTGTTCCCATCGTAACAAGTGTTAAAGGCCAATGGTAATACCCTATTACCCTGTTGCCATTATATTTACTGAATTGGAGTACTTGGTCAAATGTTGTCTCATGTTTTGTTTGTTTGTTTCTCACCGATAGTGCCCTACTCACTGAACTTATCTCAGTTCCAAGCATTGCTTCATCAAAATAAACTAGATTCACTGCCAATGAACCTTGTAACAGGAATGCTAATCCAGCAAGACCCAGTCAAAATATTTGGCAATACAGGAGACATTTACTCAATACATCTCTTCAGGCCACTGAGTCATCAGGGAACCTGGTGGTTCCTGCAAGTTAATGAGCATAACTTTTAAAAAGTTCCTCAAATTCACCTGCACTGCTTTCTTCAGATGGCAGGGGCACCAGATAAAAAACAAACAAAAACACTTGATTAACTATTTTGGGGTTAAAAGGACACAACAACTTTTAAAGGGACAGTTCACCCAAAAATGAAAATTCTCTCATAATTTACTCACCCTCATGCCATCCCGGATGTGTTTGACTTTCGTTCTTCAGCAGAACACAAATTAAGATTTTTAGAAAAATATCTCAGCACTGTAGTTCCATACAATGCATGTGAATGGTGATCAGACCTTTGTAGCTCCAAAAATCACAAAAAGGAAACATTAAAGTAAATCCATATGACTCCAGTGTTTAAGCTCGTGAGAACCCCCACGTGACTGCTGTGTGCATTTTCCATTCACTTTTTTTATTTGTATCTAGTAGCACATAATAAACAAGCAAAAAAAAAAAAAAAAAAACCTAGAGCAAATAGTTTATCTAGAAATTGATGTCCACATATGTGAAAAGTTTTAAGTAATATCAAGCTATTGTCAGATTTGATTCCTAAAATATTTTATGTGTCCAGGAGTGTTGGTTATTCATGTTTTTGAGATGTTATAGATGTTACAGTTGATTTTCTATAAAACTGAATAAATAATTCTGATTAAATTTAATGGCCAGCATCATCACATTTCTGCCAATCATATTAAAATAAAATTATTTCATTACAAAATTCTGCATACTGAGTAATAATTAAATGTCCCATGTCTGCCAAACATGTTGAGTGGTTCAAACATCATCTGCATCCTGAAATTTAGGAGTCGGATTGCAGGATTTTAGAAGTGAATACACTTAACTGCATAGAAAGCTATAGGATACACCCTTGCTGCCTATTTAGTGAATGACTTCCAATGTGCTGTCTGCAGTGTTGTGGAGCAGCTAACTACATGTAGCGACGCTACAAACTTTTTACTACAAAAATTTTCAGTTGCTTGACAGTAGCTCAGCTGCTTTTAAAACAGAGTTCGCTACTGGAAAAGCTACTACTTTTTCCAGCAAGTAGCGGTGTAACATGACCAAACGCTACATCATGTTGGTCAGATTATAACTAATAGCCTTCCTTATTGAGTAAAGCCAAACTTTTACCGCCAATATATCAATCAGGCAGCGTCGTCTTCTTTTGTAATGGCAGATCACAAACAAAAATAGTGAATTGCCGTGGGGGGTGGGGGGGGGGGGGGTGTTCGCTGTCCTTTTCTGCATATCGCGGCGATGTTTTGTGGTCCGTTCTGCATAACGCGGCGGCTCATTGATGCTTATTGTGGCCCATCCGGCACGTTTCGTGGCCAAACCACCAGCCCACTCGGTTCCCCCGATGGACATTCTGCCCCTAATCAGCCCAACAGTGCGTCAGCCCACCGGGAAAATGCCCGGTATGCCAGATTACCAATCCAGCCCTGTTTACCTTTAGAAGACATACAGGGCAAGTAAATAATAAAAAAACACCATTTTATTCTTCTATGAAACAAATAATTTTTCAGACACTTTGTTCTTAATAGATCACACAACAGCATATTTACCTTTACTATTTAAATAAAATAATTCAAAAAGTTATTATTGCCTTTGAGGGAATTTGTTTTTGTTGTAAATATGTTAATTTTGCTTCTTATCATCTGTGTGTTATTGGGGCAACAAGTGAATTATTATTATTATAATACAGGTATTTACAAATATACAGTATATATTATTATAATAATTACTATCATGCAGAACTATTTGATTTCTCCATTTCTTAGTAATTAACTTTTATTTTCATGTAAAATAAATTAAATGATTGGTAAAAGAAATCATTTATGGCATGTATTATTATGCAACATTCTAGGATGACCGTCCATCCACTTTTTTTGGACCTGAACAAAGCAAACAAATATTTGTAGAGCAACCTCTGTATGTGACCTGTAGAGCTGCACTGGCATGTCAATGGCAAAAAAAGTCCGAAAATACAATGAGCAGGAACCCAGGTGAGGGGAGAAACAAGCCCTGAGTCTTTATTCACATATTATCCACACTAAATATTATGTGACAAGAACAAAAAGTGCCAGCCCAAGGAGAGTTTGTCATAAAAATGTAATCTTTAAGGAAGTAGGCTACACCTGACCACAGCAGGACTGAAAAGTGGGAAGTATAGTATAAAAATTATTTTTGAATGGCGTCTGATCTTTTTTGTTTTTATTTTATACTGTTGTATTTTATTTGATGGCCATTATTAACTGGATTAATGTTACTATTCATTAAATGCATTTAATTAATACATTAATGTCATTTGTGCAAATTTTATTATTAATATTATTGTTTTGATTGTAACATTAAAAAAATATTGCCTCATTAAGAAGATTCAATGCGCTAGCTACTTTTTGATAGTAACTTGTAGTGTAGCTAACTACATAAAATTATGAGTAGCTTGTCAAACTACAGTTTCAACGTAGCTTCCCCAACTCTTACTCTCTGTCTGCACTGGTCTCAAAACAGTTAGAAATGCACATTATTTTCATCCCAACTCATATAAAACCTCTGAAAGCAACATTTTTCAGCTTTTGGATGAATATATTTGTTCTTGATGTGAAAATGCTAGTAAATATATAGTAATAGTAATGCATTAACTAATGTTAATAAATAGAACCGTATTGTATATTGCTAACAAAATAAAATATAATATGGTCTATTATATTACATTTTTATATTAAAATGAAGCATTTTTTGGTGAACTAGCCCTTTAATGGACATACCTTTTACAATACAGAGTGAAGAGTACAAGCAGAATGTAATAGACACTGCCATAAATCCTAGTTTTGTAGTTTTTATTGAGACTGTGTCATTGAGGTGCTTAACAGATGTTTGTGACCATTTATGGGGATGTGTTTTGTAAGGTGTCTGTTTTTCCCAATTGGTGATCATCTTTGGAATATAAATGGAGTGTAGTACTTTATACACCAGAATCTTAATGTTAACTCGGATCGGATTTTCGTTCATTCATTCCGCCGGTTATGTAACTGGCTAGAACAATATCACAAAGGGCACCCATTTAGTTCGGTCCTCCTCAGGAATGCTCTTAATAGTGGAGTGAATTGTAGCTTGAGAGCAAAGATTTCATCTGACTTGTTTAGCTAGGTATCATGTGGACTATAAGTGTGCCAAAAAAAATCATAAAATCTCTCTTTTTCATTATTGATAGTAACATATCCTAACAAATTCCTTTAATACACTTTATGATTGTTTTCTCATGCGTTCTGTGGCTGTTATATTCCCTCATGATTTTGCTGGTTTTAGCAAATGATCTTTGATCGCTATTGTCCTGTCTTTATGTAACTACCCCAGCCAGAGGCACCTGATAGGCCCTTGCTGTGTTCACTGTTTCAAAGGAACCTTTCACCTGAATGCACATTCTTATAACGCCCATAAACAGAGTATGATTAATGCATTGAAGTTTTTGGGTTCTACACTCCATCAAGGTGAATTTCAAGGAGTAGGTGCATGAGCAGGTTTGCAGGTAAGGATTTATTTATCAGTCAGATTTCAGACTGATATTGATTATTGTGTAACAAATGTCTTTTTTATTGCAAGTATTAAACCAAATTCAGCTTTAAGTTTAGCTAAATTCATTTCCAAAATGTCTTGTTGGACAATAAAATCACACACATATATATATATATATATATATATATATATATATATATATATATACACAGTAACAAGTTAATTCATTTATTTGGTCAAATTGTGTTTTTATATAATAGCATTTATTTTAATGATTATATTAAAATCTGTGTTAAAAATGATTAATTCAAAACTATATTGTGTTGGTTTCACAAAAGAATGTGATGTTTTTACTATGAGATATAACTGTACATGTTGCTAAGTAACGTTGTTTAAGCATTTATTCTAAGAACTGATATGCATGTGTATTTCTAAACAAGCAATACAATTATTTTTCAGATGTTTGAATATGTAGTGGTGGACTGTGTAACTTTGAGTCTTAAACTCTCAGCATGTATCATGCTATAAAATGTATAGAAAGTTCATGTTGACCTCTCACTTACTCATGTGCAAGATTAGAATTTCCTACTTTTTGCCTGAAAAGAGCGTGGTGCTTACCACAAACTTTGGCTTCATTTAGCTGGCCTGCTCTGCAAACAATTGATATAATGAGAAATAACCAAATTAATTGATTGTATGTAATCAGTAATATAAAATTACATAGTGGTTCAATCACAGACATGTTTCTGAAAAAACTGCAAAATATCTACAATAGTTACTTTTAATAATTTTCCTTCTAATCAGAGTTGGGCGTAATCTGATTTCAAAGTAATTAGTAACTAATCTAATTTATAGTCAAAAGTAGTGTAATTGTCATGAAGAGGGCAGACGAGGGAGTAAGGATCCAAGTGCAGCTTTATTTGAATTTTGCAAAATAAAGGGAAGTATAAATGCAGGAACAAATGAAACGTCCACGAGGGGAAAATAAAGAGAAGAACACAAGAAAATAACACGGGGGTCTTGCAAGGAGGGCACAGGCAGGAACACGGACCAAGGCAGGATTGGGGAACTAAGAACAGAGCATCAAACATTAACATTAGCAACGACCAACAAAGGACAAGGTGAACATGAGGGCTTAAATACAAAACAAGGGGAAACATAGACCACTGGACAAACAGAACTCATGACAAGGTAAAAAGGCAATTAACTAAAACCAATGACAAGACTAGAACTGATAACAAGATAATCAAACAATAAACCAGTGAAAACCAGACACATAGACAAGGAGGGAAAACAGGACTTGACAAGACTTCAAAATAAGAGTTCATAAAACAAAGGCAATACGGAACATAAAGGTGCCAAAACTCAAAGAGTGCGTAAACAAAGAACAATGTGGAACATAAAGTGCCAAAAACTTAAGGGTACACAAACCAAAGACGGTGTGGATCGTTACAGAGCCCCCCCCTTTAAGGAGCGGATCCCAGACACTCCTAACTAAAGGAGGGGCAAAACGACAACGGAAAACGAGGACGAACAGGCAGATCAAGGGAACACGAGGGGTACAGAGGGACAAGGAGACCGTGACAGAACAGGTGGTGGCCAGGAGACCAAGGAGGCCAGGCAGATGCCCAGGGGACGACTTGGAGGGGACCGGGTTGGGAAGACTGGGAGGCAGCTGTGGGGTCGAGACTAGGTCAGGGGGCATCCATAGGGCAGGGACTGGGTCAGGAGGCTGGGGAGGTGGCCGTAGGGCAGGGATCGGGTCAGGTGGCCAGGGAGGCGGCCGTAGGACAGGGATCGGGTCAGGTGGCCGGGGAGGTGGCCCTAGGGCAGGGACTGGGTCTGGAGGCCGGGGAGGTGGCCGTAGGGCAGGGATCGGGTCAGGGGGTCTAGGGGATGGCCACAGGGCTAGGGCAGGGTCAGGAGGCCAAGGAGAGGGCCACAGGACTGGGACAGGGGGCCAAGGAGAGGGCCACAGGACTGGGACAGGGTCAGGGGGCCAAGGAGAAGGCCACAGGACAGGGACCTGGTCAGGAGGCCAGTGAGGAGGCCACAGGACAGGGTCAGAAGGCCAGGGAGGAGGCCACAGGACAGGGTCAGAAGGCCAGGGAGGAGGCCACAGGACAGGGTCAGAAGGCCAGGGAGGAGTCGAGGAGGACTCCAGGGACGGTGCCATGGTAGGCGGTGACCAAGGAGGCTTGGAAGGTTCTGGGGGTTCAGAAGGCTGAGCTGGCGCAGGCAGGACCGTGGAGGGTGGAACCATGAAGGCCCTCAGGAGCAGAGCCGAAGAAGGCGGAACAGGCAAAGCCGTGAAAGGCGGAACCATGAAGGCCCTCTGGGGCAGAGCCGTAGAAGGGTCAGGAGCAGGCGCAGGCAGAGCCGTGGGAGGCGGAGCAGGCAGAGCCATGGGAGGCAGAACTGAGGAAGGGTTTGGAGGCGGAGCCGAGGAAGGGTCTGGTGGCGGGGCAGGCAGAGCCGAGGCAGTCTTCAGAGGCGGAGACCTGGGAGGCTCTGGTGACCGAGGCGTGGAAGGCTCGGGAGGCGGGGCTCTGGGAAGCTCGGGAGGCGGGGCTCTGGGAAGGCTCAAGGGGGCTGGCTCTTGGACGGCTCAAGGGGGGGCTGGCTCTTGGACGGCTCAAGGGGGGGCTGGCTCTTGGACGGTCGGGGCTACAGGCGCTGGCTCTGGCTCTTGGACGGTCGGGGCTACAGGTGCTGGCTCTGGCTCTTGGACGGTCGGGGCTACAGGCGCTGGCTCTGGCTCTGGCTCTTGGACGGTCGGGGCTACAGGCGCTGGCTCTGGCTCTTGGACGGTCGGAGCTACAGGCGCTGGCTCTGGCTCTTGGACGGTCGGGGCTACAGGCGCTGGCTCTGGCTCTTGGACGGTCGGGGCTACAGGCGCTGGCTCTGGCTCTGGCTCTGGCTCTTGGACGGTCGGGGCTACAGGCGCTGGCTCTGGCTCTGGCTTTGGCTTTGGCTCTGAGGACGGGGCCGTGGAGGGTGGAGACTGGTGAGCGGAAGCCCCTCCTCTTCTCCTCCTCCTGGCGGACGAGGCTGGCAACGCTGGCGCTGAGACGGACGAGGCTGGCAACGCTGGCGCCGTGGGCGTTGGCTCGTTGGCCGCGGCAGGCGTGGGCGTTGGCTCGTTGGCCGCGGCAGGCGTGGGCTCGTTGGCCGCGGCAGGCGTGGGCGTTGGCTCGTTGGCCGCGGCAGGCGTGGGCGTTGGCTCGTTGGCCGCGGCAGGCAGAGACTGAGGAGCGGAAGCCTTCCCTCTTCTCCTCCTCCTGGCGGATGGGGCTGTCAACGCTGGCCCTGGGACAGACAAGGCAGGGGGCACGTTGGCCGTGGCAGGCGTGGAGGAACGAGTCATGGAAGGCTGGGAGGAGACCACTGTGGGGGGAGAGATAGCGTTCTCCTCTGCAATACCCACAGTAAAAGGAGAGCCACAGATCCTCAGGGTCTCTTCAAGGAAATCAATGAGCGTCCAGCCAGGGGTTGCTGGTGGTAGCCGCTCCTTTAACGAAGTGCACAGATTTGCCCTGAAGAAAACCACCAAGCTGAACTCCAGGAAATCTGAAGAATTTGCCAGCTCCAGAAACTCGGTAACGTGGACCTCTATTGGGCGGTCCTCCTGTTTGAGGCCGAGAAGCAGAAAATTCGCCTGTTGGGCAGTGAAGGCTGCTGGATCCATTTTGGTTGGTCGTTCTGTCATGAAGAGGGCAGATGAGGGAGTAAGGATCCAAGTGCAGCTTTATTTGAATTTTGCAAAATAAAGGGAAGTATAAATGCAGGAACAAATGAAACGTCCACGAGGGGAAAATAAAGAGAAGAACACAAGAAAATAACACGGGGGGTCTTGCAAGGAGGGCACAGGCAGGAACACGGACCAAGGCAGAATTCGGGAACTAAGAACAGAGCATCAAACATTAACATTAGCAACGACCAACAAAGGACAAGGTGAACATGAGGGCTTAAATACAAAACAAGGGGAAACATAGACCACTGGACAAACAGAACTCATGACAAGGTAAAAAGGCAATTAACTAAAACCAATGACAAGACTAGAACTGATAACAAGATAATCAAACAATAAACCAATGAAAACCAGACACATAGACAAGGAGGGAAAACAGGACTTGACAAGACTTCAAAATAAGAGTTCATAAAACAAAAGGCAATACGGAACATAAAAGGTGCCAAAACTCAAAGAGTGCGTAAACAAAGAACAATGTGGAACATAAAAAGTGCCAGAAACTTAAATAAAAGGGTACACAAACCAAAGACGGTGTGGATCGTTACAGTAATACAGTACATTTTACACTTTATTGTTTGTGTGATTAGATTACGGTTACTGATCTTTAAGTACTTGAAGTACATTACTTAGTTTAAACATATCTAAAATGCTATTTATGTACAGTACATTTCAACGTGTAGGGCATTAATAGGGTGAGAATCAAACAACTGTCTGATGCATAAATATTTTACACAAAACTGGCAAACACTATCTAAAAATTGGCAGTTCCAATCTGATTGGCTAGCTTTCCAGCAATTTCCAGCTGTCGGGGTGCACCAGTCTGCCAGGAACAAAATTGCATTTACAATGTACGGGCCTGACACATTGAGCGTTTTTGAGGACGAACTAATCACTGGATATGCTGAAGTTTGCCAGGTTAGTGGCATCAAATCTTTGAAAGATATTTAGAGTTTTGTTTGAGGCACACTTTTGTTTTCTGTGTTATGTCCATTAAATAATCATTAATTACTACTGTGGAAGCATATTCAATTCTGATTACAAAGTCTCACACACACACATTTCCTCTTTTTTTCTCTCCAGTCTATTTTTTTGGTTCAACTAACTCCAATAAACCCACCCCTAAACAAAACAAACTGTGTGTGTGGTCATTGTACACATTGTTCAGACAGACCCTTAAGTGAATAAGGTGTGCTGAAGCGCAGCAAGTCAAAAGTCTGGCAATGCAAGACTAGTCATAATACCATAGAAAATATAACTTTTACATCCCTAAATTCATAAACGGCTTATCAGAATGAAATTGTATCACTTATCATTGCCATCATTGATATCAACTTATGATGCAAATTAAATAAGTGATAAATGATTAACTTTTATTAGCTTTTATTTTTCCCTGCCTCTATTTTTCTTCTGTTCTTTTTGAATTTTATCAGTTTAATTTGTTTTTTCATTCATTCATCCTTTCTCTTTTGTTTTATGTTTCATTAAAGGTTACACATGAAGATGCATCATTTAGTACCTATCATTGTGTTGACACTCTTATGCACACTACCTGGAATAGACGGAGGCAAAGTGCTGGTGTTTCCACTAGATGGAAGTCACTGGGTAAATATGAAGATCCTTATAGAGGAATTGCATGCCAAAGGGAACAACTTGACCGTGTTGAGAGCCTCTAACAGCTGGTATATCAAGAAGGAGTCTCCTTTTTACAATTCCATCACCATTCCAAACACTGGAGGATTTGATGAGGAGTTTTTCAGTTCAATGATCAGTCAGCTCTTGAAGATTAAAAGAGATGGGAATTCCATTTGGAACCGCATTCAACTGGAGTATGAAGTCATCTTGAAATTTAAAAGCATGCATGAAGATATGACACGGATGATCGAAAAAATATTAGAGGACAAAGAAATTATGAAATCAATCCAAGATGCCCACTATGATGTGATTCTGGCAGACCCGGGTGTTGGAGGTGGTGCGATACTTGCACACACATTTAATATACCTCTGGTTTTTAATGCTCGGTGGACGATTAATGGAGAGGCACATTTTGCTATTGCTCCTTCGCCTCTGTCTTATGTTCCTGTCCCAGGAATAGAGTTAACAGACAAGATGTCATTTCTCCAACGGGTCAAGAATGTTCTGATTTACTTTTTCACCCTGTTCCAGATTGCAAAGGTCGCTGACCCCCCCTACAAATCTTTCTGTAACAAACATATTGGTCCTGATGTTCATTACTTCACCCTTTTCCAGGAAGCAGACATCTGGCTCATGAGAACTGATTTCACTTTTGAGTTTCCAAAACCCACAATGCCAAATATCGTCTACATGGGTGGCTTCCAGTGTAAACCTGCTAAGCCACTTCCAGCAGACCTTGAAGAATTTGTGCAGAGCTCTGGACAACATGGAGTCATCATCATGTCTTTAGGTACCCTTATTGCTCAGCTTCCACATGATGTCACAGATGAGATAGCGGCGGCTTTTGCTCAACTTCCCCAAAAGGTTATATGGAGATACACAGGACCTCGACCTGCTACCCTGGGAAACAACACATTACTTGTAGACTGGCTCCCCCAGAATGATCTGCTCGGACATACCCAGATTAAAGCATTTGTAGCACATGGAGGCACCAATGGAGTTCAGGAAGCCATCTACCATGGGGTGCCTATTGTGGGTCTCCCTTTAGTGTTTGATCAACCTGACAATCTCTTCAGAATGGAAGCGAAGGGAACGGCAAAAATTGTTGACATTGCAACTCTGGACAGGACTGTGTTTCTAGAGGCATTAAAGGAGGTATTGCATAACCCATTTTACAAGGAAAACATGCAGAGACTGTCCAAGCTGCACCATGATCAGCCAATGAAACCCCTCGATCGTGCTGTCTTCTGGATTGAGTTTGTCATGAGGAATGGAGGAGCCCCTCATTTACGAACACAGTCTTTCAGAATGTCCTGGTTTGCTTACCACTCTATAGATGTTATTTTGACTTTAATTGCGACTCTTTCCATGTGTGTATTTTTGACTGTGTATGTGATTAGATATCTTTTTAGAGTTTTATTCAAAACTAAAGTAAAACGTGGGTGATATTAAGACAGTAAAATATAGAAATAACAATTATTATTTAGATTTTTGTAGATAAAAATGAAATAATTCATGAATAAGTTTTTTAAATGTTTGTAAAACATTTTGGTCCAAAGAATGAGATTAAATAATAATTCATTAAAAAATCACTTTTCTCTGATATACTGTATCCATACAATTGTTTACTGCCTCAACAAACTACTGTATACTATTACAATATTGAGAATATTGAGCCAAAATACATGACCAAAATCATTTACATGCACAATTGACTGTACACTACTAAAAAGGTTTAACTTGGAAATGTGAAAAGTTTCTCTTTATCAGTTTATTTGAGCTCTAATCTAACAGTTCTAGAAACACTATAGCCTAAATTAGAGGCAATTAATCACATCATGTACATGATACGTTATCACTCCCTGACTCATAGGCCTAAATGTTGAGAAGTTGTTAAGTCTATTAATGATGCTTACAGCAGTCCCTAACACTTACAGATGTAGATTGCTTTTGTTGAAGCAGTATCAAGATCAAAAAGAGATTCTTTCATATCAAAAAATCTAAACATGATTCAATAACAACAAATAACCGAGCAACTAAAGATGCTGTATATGTGAAAGACATTTAAGACATTTACAGCATGGCCACTATTGCTACAGTACCATCCAGCATTACAGATTAAAGCCTCACAGTGTCTTCACCGGACATGAGTGGCATGTTGCATCACATCAAAGTGATTAGATCCCATTATAGCCTAATCAAAGATGCCAAATATCATATGTGTGAATCTTTGTGCCATGAATTTGATTAGTTATACATTTAAATAACTTTGGACTGTTAAATTAAAGCCAGCTTGTGATCTTTCTGGTCACTGGTCTACTCAGCTTTTGTTTTTAACTACATGTATATGCCGTTTTAGCGTGGTTATCAACAGTAAAAATTACAAATTTTACCTCTTCCCAACAGGGAAAACCACCAACAATCAAAAATGCATGATTATATGGTGTCATGGCTTTGCAATCAAAAAATGTGGTTATAATGGAAGTCAATGGGGCAAAAACAGCCACGAACAGTAAATTAGGGAGAAAAAGTTAAAATCTGATGCTGCACAAAAACTAACAATGAATCAAAAAAAAAAAATTTTCTAATCTTTGACATGTCCAAGACTGTGATAAAAGGTAAAAAAAAATCCTGTCCACAATCACATTTTATATTGAAAATAAGTCATTTTGTGTGTTTTTTTCCCCAAATCAGTGACATCATTTATGAATTTGGCAATTAAAGAGTTAAAATCCTGAATTTTTTAAAAACATTTAGTAGTTTTGAACAGGACTGAGATTGATTAATAGATTTATGCAAAAAAATTTGAAAAAAATATTTATCTGATACATTTTTAAAGCAGTTTGAAGTAGTGGCTGTTTTTAGCCACGAACATAACGAAAGGGTAGTAAATTTGCCCAGAGTGTACTGTTGAGTTTTTGAAAATTTTCAAAGCATTTTCCCAAAATATGTGTAAAAATAAGATTTGTCACCAAAAATCATTACATTTGCTAAAACACGGAAAAAGTTATGGCCAAATTACGACTCAAAAACACCCTCTAGTGGCTGAAAACGTCCCCAACAGCACACTTAACACACAACGTGCTTTCTGCACATCATTTAAAATGTTAACTTCATCGTAGTCTGCACTGGAAGTGACTTTGACGCTTCCAGTTCAGACAGCCTCAAGTCGTTGCGTCGTGTCAATGGACACATCCGATCCAGACAGGGTCTAGTGCTGCATTCCACACGAAGTTGGAGGTAGGAATACCAGTTTAAATTTCCCACTTCCAAACTCAATGTACTGTATTGCCAGTGCTGGGCAGATTGTTTCTGAATTGGGAACTGATTACAAATTACATGACAAAAATTGCAATCAGTAACATAATCTCGCAGATTACATTTTCAGTATAATCTAATCTGATCACTTTTGGACTACTTTTAGAATAATTCCAACCAATCATTTTTATTTGATGTCACATGCATTTCTTATGTAAGTTTCTAGAAATATGGACAGGTTCCCGGGGTGTGTTAAACAATCATGGTAATGCAATTTTGCCATTTTAAAAATGGCATCCTTGTGTGGTTAACATATAAAACCAGTTATATTTGGGAATCAATGTGACAAAAATGGCGTGAAGGTTTTCACTAAAACCAAGTACAAAAGCAGTTCACTAAAGGAAAAAAATGTACACCATACATGCAACTCTATTACATTGTGAATATGAAATTATGTGTATTTGGGCATTTTGATGCATTTGACGGACAAATCCCTTCCAATGACATAGTAACACTTAGTTAAATTACACAAGAGTGATAATTCAAATAATACTTAAAATGTGTTCATCAAGAGTTAAGAAATGTAAGAAACATGCAAACTGCTAAGTGACTCCAGCCAGGTCTCCAAAGCAAACAAATTGGCATGGTTGCTTGGGAGGGTAGAGTTCCATGTGGTAATCTCCTCGTGGTCTCGATTAGTGGTTCTCGCTCTCAATGGGGCACATGGCTAGTTGCGTGTGGATCACGGCGAATAGCATGAGCCTCCACATGCTGTGAGCATCTACGGTGTCATGCACAGTGAGCCACGTGATAAAATGTGCGGAATGACTGTCTCAGAAGTAGAGGCAACTGAGACTTGTCCTCTGCCACCCGGATTGGGAATTGGCATGCCAAATTAGGGAGAGAAAAAAAGACCCATGCAAACATATCTTCAAATGCTTCTTTAAGTTTACATTGCACAGTGATTTCCCCCCCCCCCCAAATTGCCCTGAAAGTTAAATTATCTCTGTATATCTAATGGTCAAACGCTGATTTAGACCGCTCCATTTTCACCTGGCTAAGGACGAGTATCAGGTCTGTGGCAATTTGAAAACACTCCCCCTCTCCCTCTCTTCCAAAATCACTCAGAGTTACTGAACACATATAGCTAGGCTGCGTGAAATATTTTAAAAATAGAATATTTCCATATAATGAACAATTTACTGCTGTTGCCTAAATATTATCACAATCTTTTCACAAAAATCATCACAAAAATGTATAAGTATACTTGGCAGTAAAGCTCATTTTGATTCTGATAATGTAATCCATAAGAAAATAACTAGTAAGTAATCCATATGACATGTAATCAGTTAATACCCAACACTGTGTATTACATTCAAGTGTCATGGTCACATGTACACACCACAAGATGGAGCCATGACTCAACAATACGATTCTGTATTTGTATGCCATTTTCGTTACAACAGCCTCAAACCAGAATTAAAGCAGTTCATCTGGCTGTCCCAAAATCAGTAGGATAAATTAATAGTTTACAATAGCCACGCTATTCAGAACTCTGGGAGTGTATTTGTAACCTATCCTGATGTTAAAAATAATGGCATGTACAATCTTCCAGATGCTAGCTAGCTGACTATATAATAGCTATTTAACAAGCACACAGGTGAAAACATTCCTCTTGTATATTTCTAGCATATTGCATGTTCATATATTTCATGCAGGAAATAAAAAACTTCAGTTTGTTTTTATTTTTCACATAAACCAGCTCAGTGCCATTCTACTTAGTCACCGCCATTTGGAAATTATGTCAAATGACACTTCTCTCTGAGGTCTGGGTTGGTCGATCTACCCTGACTTCAAAAGTCGGAATTCCAGCTTCAAGCGCTTTTCCAGTCATTATTTTCTAGTAGAAGGTGGGATAATTCTGGTTCTAAGTTGTCTGGAATGCACAACCAGATTGGATCAGAGATAACATATTGGATAGTTCCCACTCTGAATTCTGCATTGTTGAATGAATCACGTTCAAAACTTTAAATGCATACCAGGAATAGCACATTTTGTACGAATGCGCCAAGTTTCTACGTTGTTACTATCTTGTGATGTAACAGTTAGGAAATTGAACTCTTTTACTTGGTGAAAAAAAATTGGTCTCTTTTATCATATTACGTTTGCTGCCATTTTATAAAAAACAATATGCCACTCCACTTCACATTGTGCCAATCTTACCCGTGGTAAAATCACTGTAATGCAAGGCCTCTCGTGGCTTATTGCTTAACTGGTAACACCTTACATTAAGTTTCTATTTGTTAACATTAGGAAATGCATTAGACATCATGAACTAACAATACCTTTTTTGTTAATGCATGAAAATATCAAACGAATCACACTGTCAATTTAGCAAAGATAAGTTGAAAGTTCCTCTGCTAAAATTGTTTGTGCTTCTCTAAACTGAAAGTACTGACCCCAGAGCCAAAGCTGGAAGTGTCGTTGAGCTTAGGGCCAGTTGTGTGCTCCAGTGTCCAGGTGAAATGTGTACAGAGCGGCACCAAAACAAGTTGGATTTCTTATTGTAAAATATGCTATACAGTCAACAGGAATGCATATTTTATTAACTCTTCCACCTAACCCAATCTAAACCTAACCGTCAGTGGAGTATAAACGTAAACTTAGCAGGAAAAAGTAACCTCCAAATGGCACTTAACATTGATTATGTAAAGACAATTATTTCCTGGTTTCTCTGACGCCTGTCGCGCAACATGCAATCGTGAAAAGGGTAACGTATTTGAATCAATGCCAAAATATCTGATGGGGTTGCTTGTCAGTAACTTGGCAGAATAGGACAAATTTTAAAGTACAAAACAGTGTGTCTATTTCCTGTGTGATCATGTTGAAAATACAATTGCTCATAGTTAGTTCATAACACATTAACTAATATTAACATAAATAACTTTCAAATGTAAATACTTGTCATAATATGTTGCAATTAACATGAACCAAGATTAAAGAAATATTCCAGGTTCAACACAAGTTAAGTTTGACCAACAATATATATGGCATAATACTGATTACCACAAAAATCATTTTGACTTGCCCCTCCTTTTCTATAATATAACAAAAATATGGGTTACAGTGAAGCACTTACAATGGAAGTGAATGGGACAATGTGTAACATTAAAATACTATTTCAAAAGTATGGCCGCAAGACATAAATATGCTGTAAACATGATTTAAGTGGGATAAAATCACACAATGTGTAAAGTTTTTGCCAATTTTACAACTTAGTTGCCATGATGATGTTATGTCAACAAACCCTAACATGACTGAACAAGTGACGATTTAAACAACTTTACAGCACAAATAATGCATGAGTTTAAACAGAAGAATGAATGGAAGTACTTATATAAAATTATAAGCTTTACATTTCTGTCTTTAAACCTTTAAAAATATTCTGTTTTATAGAAGGTCGTCAAAGAAGATGCAGCACTCCACCCTTCTAAGTTTGTTCATCCTCTTATCTGCTCTGTCAGGATATTACTGTGGTAAAATTTTGGTCGTTCCAGTGGATGGAAGCCACTGGATCAATATGAAGGTCCTCATTGTGGAGTTAAATGCAAAAGGTCATAATATCACCGTGATCCGGGGTTCTAGCAGCTGGTACATTAAAGAGAAGTCTTCTTACTACACTTCCATTACTGTGGATATTGGTGTATTTGATGATGATTTCACGGTGATGTTTCTCCCCCACTTACTGAAGATCCAAAGACAAGGAAGGTCATTTTGGAGTGAAATGGCAACTGCTGATGAGATTTATAGCAGGCTTACAACAATTCATCAGCAAATATGCAATATGACAGCAATAATATTTGAAAATGAAACCTTGATGAAATCACTGGAGGATGCCAAATATGACGTTGTTCTTACGGATCCTGCTTTTGGAGGTGGAGTGTTACTGGCACATCGCCTTGGCCTCCCTGTTGTGCTTAATGTCCGTTGGACCATGTATGGAGAGGCACATTTTGACATAGCTCCATCTCCTCTCTCGTATACACCTGTTACAGGTTTGCAGCTCACCGATAAGATGACCTTCAGTCAAAGAGTCAAGAATGTGATGACATATATGATGATTCTTTATAAGAATTCAAAGTATTTTGGCTATCCTTACAAAGAGTTCACACAGAAATATTTTGGCCCCAATGTCGATTTCTTCTCACTCCTCCAGGAAGCAGACATCTGGCTCATGAGAAATGATTTCATTTTTGAGTTTCCAAGACCCACAATGCCCAATATTGTCTACATGGGTGGCTTCCAATGCAAACCTGCTAAACCACTTCCAGCAGAGCTTGAGGAATTTGTGCAGAGCTCTGGACAGCATGGTGTTGTCATCATGACTTTAGGAACTGTTTTTGGTCAGCTACTGAGTGAAATAAATGATGAGATTGCTGCAGCTTTTGCCCAATTGCCCCAAAAGGTTATTTGGAGGCACACAGGACCACGGCCTGCCAACCTTGGTAATAATACTTTGATAGTCGACTGGCTCCCCCAGAATGATCTTCTTGGACATCCTCAGACTAAGGTTTTTGTAGCACATGGAGGCACCAATGGCGTTCAGGAAGCCATCTACCATGGGGTGCCTATTGTGGGTCTCCCTTTAATATTTGATCAACCTGACAATCTCTCCAGAATGCAAGCAAAAGGAACAGCAAAAATTGTTGACATTGCAACTCTGGACAGGACTGTGTTTCTAGAGGCATTAAAGGAGGTATTGCATAACCCATTTTACAAGGAAAACATACAAAGACTGTCCAAACTGCACCATGATCAGCCAATGAAACCCCTCGATCGTGCTGTCTTCTGGATTGAGTTTGTCATGAGGAATGGAGGAGCCCCTCATTTACGAACACAGTCTTTCAGAATGTCCTGGATTGCTTACCACTCTATAGATGTTATTTTGACTTTAATGGTGACAGTCCTCATATTTGCATTTGTGACTGTTTATATTATTCGATATTTCTGTCTGGTTATATGTAAAAAGAAAGTAAAATGTGAATGATTTACAGTCTGGAAATAACAGCCAATTTAATTTCCTTGTTATGATAGCATATGTTGCTATGAATAATCTGAAATTATTTTCAAAAATGCTTTTGTTGGATTTAAGAAATAATTTTAGTCCAAAACAATGAAAGTGTAATTCAGAACAAATTCATGCCATTTTACTGATAATTTTGTACTGATTGTCTACAGCTGCATTTCTGTGTTTTCAGTCTGTCAAGCTACATAAGAACCTGCCACAGTCAAGGATGACAATACAAGTGCTAGAAAGTTTTTCCCTCTACTGCATAATATATTTGACCCTTTTTACTCTATGATCAAGACATTAAAAGCTGTGAATGGCTTCATCAGCTTTTGTTGAGCTCTTATCTGAACACAAAGTTCTAAAAACACCAAAAATGAATGAGTCAAAATGATCGCATGCACATGAAACGTTATAACTCTCAGACTTTCATTCATAATGATACTGTAGGAAGACTTTCACTGATGCTAAATACACTCCCTAATACTTACAGATTTAACACCTAACCGTATCAGTAAAGCTGCATTCCTTTTTGTCAAATTGAGTCTTGAATCAAAAAAGCAAAACTTCTCTGATAAAATATTCTGTTTAGATGCACAGAATATCCTGAAAGTAGTAGAGATCCAGTCTAAAAATGTTGTATTAACACTTAATTTCGTGCAATTTCAGGACAGGAATGGGAATGCTTATTATAATTTGTGAAAAAATTATTTTTATTTTTTTGGTATTTAATATTATAATTCAGATTACATTCTTTCAAGTTGAAGGTCATCAATGAAGATGCATAATTTCACCCTTCTCGGTTTGTTTGTTCTTTAATCTGCTCTGTTAGGATCTTATTGTGGTAAAGTTTTGGTCGCCCCTGCACATGGAAGCCACTGGATCATTATGAAGGTCCTAATTGTGGAGTTATTTTCAAAAGGGCACAAGATTAAAGTGATCAGAGGCTCAAACAGCTTGTTTATTGAAGCTAAACAAAGCTAAAAATTAGTATTTTTGATGTTGAAAGATTTGACATGATACACGTGGTATATATTATTAAATAAAAATGTAATTATATATCATGATTTTTTTTTTATTAGTTGTGCTTTTACAAACAATTGATACAAATACAAATAATTGTAATATGCAGTGGTTTAACAGTTTATTATGAAGTCATATGAGGTTCCTGAGCATAGAGGTGTACAACACACAAGAAAACACCCCTTGCCCCAAGCCCTGCTTTGCTGGTGTGCATCACTGCTAGCATAAATTAATATTGTGAAAAATATTGGCAACATTCTGTAACAAAGTTTCATTGGCACCAATCCATAATATTGTGAGTTGAACATTTTGTAAAGAAATGTTATCCTGCATTTCTGACAGGGATGCAGACGAATGAACCGCTTGGACTGCACCGTCTAGTGAATAGTTGGATTGTAGTTAAAAAATACTTAAATATGTATCTTTTTCACACCAAAAGTGATCGTATCGCTTTAAAAGACATTAATTTCACAGCTGGTGTCGTCTGGATGACATTTATGTTGACTGTCTTTGATGTTTGTAGCTTCAAAAGAGAAATTTCAACATTCACTTGCATTTTAAGGACCTACTGAGCTAAGAAATGTTTCTGTTTTTCTTAAAATATGTTCTGGTGAAGAAAGAAAGTCATACACACCTGGGATTTGATGGGAGTAAATAATGAGAGAATTTTCAGTTCTGGGTGAACTGTCCCTTTAAGTAAAAAAATGTTCTTTTCATGAAGAACAATAAGGTGCTCCTAAACGCCACCTTGTGTTGGAATAATGGTAAGGTAAAAAAACAAATAGTGTGGAAAAGTAGGGATTTTAATATATTTTGTTAATGGTGAGATAGAGAAGTTTAATATAGATGGGAAAAGTACATTTTAAAAGGGGGATTTATTTTTTGTTCTGGATATCAGAGAGATGAGACAACAAGATGCCAAATTTTTGACAGAACAGATGCATGTCCAAGCTTGAGCATGCTTTTGCACACACAAAGATTTAATTGTTGTAGCTTCACGAGTGCACTCCCAATGTGTTGCACAAATCAGCAGTACTTCCACCATTTTCCAGTTGTTTAATGCAGTCTACCTGATCAGTTTGTTTTTTCATGGGAGCGGGTAGCACTTGCCTTAATTTCCTCTAAAAAAAAAAAAAACATTTAAATTGAGCCGGGATGTATTATTAATAAATAAATTATAATGGGCTATAGTTAACGTAGATACTTTAAAAAACATATACATTTTATTCCACTTTGTTAGCATTCTTTTAGGCAAAGTGTCACTTTTGGAAAGGTTTTTCTTTTCTTGCACATTTTCATATATAACCATTTCAATCACATAGCCTCCAATCTAAAGACAGTAACTACCTGTATTTTCTTTCCTGTCTCATTGATCAGCAGTATGTTAAGTCAACTTTTGTCAGTATTCAAAATGTAATGCAAAAGATTCAACCTGGTCTCACAGAAACAGGTTACAGGTATTTGTAACGAGGCAGGCGAGGATAGAGATTAGATTAGATTAGATTCAACTTTATTGCCATTGTGCAGAGTACAAGCACAAAGACAACAAAATGCAGTTTGCATCCAACCAGAAGTGCAAAAAAGCAGAAAGGTGCAATGTGCTGTTCAAGTGTAGACAGGTGGTGCAAAGGCAGGACAAGAAATATATTGCAGTGTTATAAGAGCAGAATAAATAAATATGGCTATGTAATATGAACAGTGCATGAACAACATGTACAGATATGTGCAATAGTAGTATCCAATAGTCACCGGGATGCAGAGCTAGAGATCAGCAGGGTGACAGCCGCAGGAAAGAAGCTTACATAGAGGATCTAAATGCAGCTTTTAATAAAACAAAGATAAACAAAGTAACTCAGAACATAAAGAAACAAAACACAGGGTAAGAGAATTAAAATTTGTGGGTGAACTGTTTCTTTAAGGTTTAAGGTTTAGCGTAGAGAGGTCGATTTTGTTTATTTAAAACTTGATAGACCATTAACCTTGAAAACAAATCACCTAACTGCTGAGATAAACAATAAATAGCCACGTAATATCATTTTGCAAAAATATTGGCAGTCATAATATCTACATCTTTACATCTACAGCTTTAGCGTACATGTAAAAAATGAATAACCAATTTATGTTGGCCTACTAATTCGGTCTTCTTTAAAATCCATGTGAACTTAATAAACTTGGACAATGTAACAAACAATGGACTGTGCTCATAGGTTATTTTCCTAAATGCAAAATGCAAAAGAAACCAAAACCCACCAAATAGGGAAAAATATCTATATTTTTAAAATGGGTATTCATAATTTTCTGTGGCGTCTGAGTATCATGTACAGGTTTAGACATGTTTTATGCATACAGAAGAAATTGGTGTTATATTTCTCCTGTGCTTTCCCACTGTGTTGCACATATCTGGGTTTGTTGGTTTAATACCAATGCACATACCTTTTTCATGGCCAACAACTGAGCTTCAGTTAATGTGGTAAGCAAAGCTAATTGCCTTGGTTTTCTAAACTGATTTTAAGGAGGGGGAAAAAAGGTTTTGGGTCAGCTGGATGACAGAATCATTAACTTATACTTTCCTTCATCTAAGTTTGGCAAAGAAGATGCATTACATTCCTGTCACTTTATTAGTATTCTTACACATATTATCTCAAGTGTACGGAGGTACAGTGTTGGTATTTCCACTGGAAGTCACTGGGTAAATATGAAGGTCCTTATTGAGGAACTACATACAAGTGGGTGCAGATTGATGGTGCTTACAGCCTCTAACAGCTGGTATATCATGAAGGAGTCTCTCACTGTTTCTAACAAAGGTAGCATTGAAAAGGAACTGCATGCTGCTTCTGTGAGACAAACTTTTGTCATCAGAAGACAGAAATGGTCCTTCTGTTTGTGCTGTCTTCTGGATTGAGTTCATCATGAGGAATGGAGGGGAGTCTCATTTACACACACAGTCTCTCAGAATGTCCTGGATTGCCTATCACTATATAGATGTTATTTTCTTTCTAGTGGTAACATTTGTGATGTTTTGTGACTGACAATGTATGATATATGTGTTTTAAAATTGCATTTAAAAGGAAAATTAAATCTGATTGATTTAGTGGTGTTTGAAAATATTTTTCCTAACCCTAAGATTAAATTTAAAATGTAAATGTTTTGTTATGAGAAAATATCTAAATACAAGCTTTTTTGAATGCATTACATGGCATATACTTGAATTAAAAACTAATTTGCTGTGTACAATCATTGAATGAAGTCATCTTTTTCTATGTGCTCTTTTCTGATTGTTGTCAAAATCACAAATCTGCTAACTTTATCATAGTTTTTTTATCATAATTAAAGTGGATGTGTGAGCTGATGGGATTTTCTAAACTATTCTGCAAAAAAAAAAAAAAAATACAAAATTTACTCGCTTGTGAAAAGAAACAGAATTTACCACAGGTGGACTCCAATCAAATTGTAGAAACATCTCAAGGATGATCAGTGGAAACAGGATCCACCTGAGCTCAAATTTGAGTGTCATGGCAAAGGCTGTGAATACTTATGTACATGTGATTTTTTTTGGGTTTTTTTTTTTAATTTTTAATACATTTGCAAAGATTTCATACAAACTTCTTTCACGTTGTCATTATGGGGTATTGTTTGTAGAATTTTGAGGAAAATAATTAATTTGATCAATTTTGGAATAAGGCTGTAACATAACAAAATGTGGAAAAATTTAAGTGCTGTGAATACTTTCCAGATCCACTGTTTATGCAGATGCAAGGGAATATATGGCAGAAGAGTTAGGATATGTTTGACAAATATAAATAGACTAAGCTCTGTATTGCACATAATTATTGCTCAATGGGGCAGTTTTAACTATTCATGAGATGGATAGACTGAGGGAAAAAACTGTTCCTGTGCCTGATAGTTGTGGTGCTCAGTGCTCTCTAGCGCCATCCAGAAACTGTTCAAAAAGGTAGTGGGCTGAGTGAGTGGGGTCCAGAGTGATTTTTCCAGCCCTATTCCTCACTCTGGAAGTGTACAATTCTTGAAGGGAGGGCAGGGGGCAACCAATAATCCTCTCAGCAGCCCGAACTGTCCTTTGTTGTCTTTTGATTGTCCTTTGAAATTCACCTTTGATTTTGTAGCATTTAACAACATTTCTCATCTTAAAATGTTTTGTTAGTTTGCACACGTTTGACCTTAGAGATATTGAGAAGCATGGACTTCAAATCATGTCATTTATTAACTAGATTAATTAATCTGAATACATTTACAAACTCATATTTGAGATATCTTCTCTCAAATGGGAAATGCATGCAGTCATTTTGCCATGGCACACTTGTAATAAACCCTCCAGGGAATTAAGAATATGATCTGTCTATGGCGGTGGTAATTTCATTGTTCAGCAGATGGCAGTAGACAGTCATCATAAGAACTACAGAGTATTATCTACTGGTTAATTTTCCCCAAGTGTTTGAAAATATTAGCAGCACCACATCATGAGTGTGGTCTTAGATTAGTGTTTGCACTTAACCTAGTAGCCCAAAGGTTAGAAGAAGCTCATCTCAAATTAGATGTGTCACTCTATTTTGGTGGTGTGAGAACCATGTTGGCTTAAAGAATAAAAATGGTGATCTGTATCTTTATGAGGTATCTCACATTCACAAATTATCAAATGTTGCAAATTAAATGGATGTCTAGCTGTTATGAGTAAAGTCAACACACTCCTCACTATTCTGAAAATTAAAATAATCGAAAACACAATTAACTTTACTTGATCCTCGCAACTTTGGAAGAATTTTAGATATGCAGGTTTTGATAAATAATTAATAAAATCTGTTAACCTGCTGCAGAAATAAGCCTACTATAGTTTGAGGGTATATTATAAAGTAATGTAAAGAAATGTGAGAAACCTATTTAGGCAAAATTGCCAGTAAATCTTCTCAGCTATTACAATAGAAATGTGAATAGCTTATTTAACAGGACATGATTTTTAAGGAATATTCACGGTTTAATACAAGTTAAACTCAATCGACAGCATTTTTTGGCCTAATGTCAATTACCACTAAAATTTATTTCAATTTGTCCGATTATTGCTTTCAGAAAAAGCAAAAATCAAGGTTACAGTGATGTACTTACAATGGAAGTTAATGGGGCCAATTTTTGGAGGGTTTAAAGACAGAAATTTAAAGCTTACTCTACAATTTAATAAAAGCACTTATATAAATTATTCTGTTAAAACATGTTTAAAATGTAAACAAGTAAATCCTTGTTTTACTGTATTGATATTGTAAGAGTTTACAGAGTTACATAATCTTGGCAACAAAGTTGTAAAATTGGATATAACTTTACACAGAAAAGCACTATCAAGTGATTTTATCACAATAAAATCATGTTAACACACATACTATTTACGTTTTGTAGCTAAACTTTTGAAACTGTGAGTAGGCCTATTTTAACGTTTATGGCCCCATCTTGCTTCAATTGTAAGTGCCTCACTGTAATATTGATTTCTTACTTTCTATGTTACTTTTTTTAAGAAAAGAAGAGATAAGGCAAAATAATTTTTGTGGTAACCAACTTAATGTCGCAAATGCTGTAGAATGAGGTTAATTTGTATTGAACAGCCTTGAACTAACTTGTATTGAACAGTCTTGAACTGACTTGTATTGAACAGTCTTGTTTTGACTTGTATTGAACAGTCTTGTATTGAACAGTCTTGTATTGAACAGTCTTGAACTGACTTGTATTGAACAGTCTTGAACTGACTTGTATTGAACAGTCTTGTACTGACTTGTATTGAACAGTCTTGAACTGACTTGTATTGAACAGTCTTGTACTGAACAGCCTTGAACTGACTTGTATTGAACAGTCTTGAACTGACTTGTATTGAACAGTCTTGTTTTGACTTGTATTGAACAGTCTTGAACTGACTTGTATTGAACAGTCTTGTAATGACTTGTATTGAACAGTCTTGAACTGACTTGTATTGAACAGTCTTGTTTTGACTTGTATTGAACAGTCTTGTATTGAAAAGTCTTGTACTGAACAGCCTTGAACTGACTTGTATTGAACAGTCTTGAACTGACTTGTATTGAACAGTCTTGTTTTGACTTGTATTGAACAGTCTTGTATTGAACAGACTTGAACTGACTTGTATTGAACAGTCTTGTACTGACTTGTATTAAACAGTCTTGAACTGACTTATATTGAGCAGTCTTGTACTGACTTGTATTGAACTGACTTGTATTGAACAGTCTTGTTTTGACTTGTATTGAACAGTCTTGTATTGAACAGTCTTGTACTGACTTGTACTGAACAGTCTTGAACTGACTTGTATTGAACAGTCTTGTACTGAACAGCCTTGAACTGACTTGTATTGAACAGTCTTGTATTGAACAGTCTTGTACTGAACAGCCTTGAAATGACTTGTATTGAACAGTCTTGAACTGACTTGTATTGAACAGTCTTGTTTTGACTTGTATTGAACAGTCTTGTATTGAACAGTCTTGTACTGACTTGTATTAAACAGTCTTGAACTGACTTGTATTGAACAGTCTTGAACTGACTTATATTGAGCAGTCTTGTACTGACTTGTATTGAATAGTCTTGTACTGACTTGTATTGAACAGTCTTGTATTGAGCAGTCTTGTATTGACTTGTATTGATCAGTCTTGTACTGATTTGTATCGAACAGTCTTGTACTGACTTGTATTGAACAGTCTTGCATTGACTTGTATTGAACAGTCTTGTATTTAACAGTCTTGAACTGACTTGTATTGAACAGTCTTGTACTGACTTGTATTGAACAGTCTTGTACTGACTGTATTGAACAGTCTTGTATTGACTTGTATTGAACAGTCTTGTACTGACTTGTATTGAACAGCCTTGTACTGACATGTATTGAAAAATCTTGTACTGACTTGTATTTAACAGTCTTGTATGGACTTGAATTGAACCGTCTTGTACTGACTTATTGAAATTTCTTGAACTGACTTGTATTGAACAGTCTTGTACTGACTTGTATTGTCTTGTACTGACTTGTATTGAACCGTCTTGTACTGACTTATTGAAATTTTTTGTAATGACTTGTATTTAACAGTCTTGTATTGACTTGTATTGAACAGTCTTGTTTTGACTTTTATTGAACAGTCTTGCATTGACTTGTATTGAACAGTCTTGTATTTAACAGTCTTGAACTGACTTGTATTGAACAGTCTTGTACTGACTGTATTGAACAGTCTTGTATTGACTTGTATTGAACAGTGTTGTACTGACTTGTATTGAACAGCCTTGTACTTACTTGTATTGAAAAGTCTTGTACGGACTTGTATTGAACCGTCTTGTACTGACTTATTGAAATTTCTTGAACTGACTTGTATTTAACAGTCTTGAACTGACTTGTATTTAACAGTCTTGAACTGACTTGTATTGAACAGTCTTGTTTTGACTTGTATTGAACAGTCTTGTAATGACTTGTATTTAACAGTCTTGTATTGACTTGTATTGAACAGTCTTGTTTTGACTTGTATTGAACAGTATTGTTTAACTTGTATTGAACAGTATTGTATTAACTTGTATTGAACAGTATTGTACTGACTTGTATTGAATAGTCTTGTACTTACTTGTATCGCACAGTCTTTACTGACTTGTATTGAACAGTCTTGTATTGAACAGTCTTGTATTGAACAGTCTTGTATTGTCTTGTATTAATGTCAATTTTCTCCACGAGCCCCAAAGGACCTCCAAATAACTCTTAAAAACTCTTAAATTACTTTAATTTGATAATTAGTACACCTGAGGATTCTGTTTATTTATCTGGGATATGTAGGCAGGACAGGTCTGTTCTCGCGGGAATTTAAGAGGACAGCGCCATCGTCTTCTAGCCTCATTAAACCGGATGTAAGTGTAACTACTTATCTGCGCGCGCTATTGCTAGGCGACGGGCTTCTGCGTGACCCGATTCGAGCTCCATCCAGGGTCGCCTCGTCATTGTAGCTGCTCCCTCTCCACTCACTTATTCCTCCGCATCCCTCCACACATATTACAGGTATTTGGACGACCTAGAAAAATGTCTTGCGCGGGGAATCGGTTGATGATATTATTCGGAGTCATGATGCTGCATTCGGTCTCCGCTCAGAACGGTAAGGCTTTTATAAAAAATGTGTTTCATTTCGCCTAAGGAATAATGTGATCATAAATTATGGTTTCTTGTGGGACGAGACGGAATGTCTTGCGGTTGATAAGGGATGGATGTCTTCATGGTTGCGGCAGATGCAGGTAAATTCAGTGCACAGGATAACTCACCTCTCCGTAACATTGCTTTTGCAAATACTCAGAAGTAAATGGACGCTCGTGAGAGGAGAGGGTTATATATATTACATATGTAAGAAAAATGTCCTTGTGGAAATGAATGGCAAAAGCGCATTGCAAATCAGTTTTAAAACAGAACTGAACCAGACAGTCCAATGAGCCACACAGACCGAGCGCGTTCCTACCCTAAAAAGCGCAATACGCGCAACGCATTGAATAGAACGCGGACGCGCTTTTAAAAGTTTATGCTAATTTTTTACCTGACACGCGTCTAAAAAATGCGTCTAGACGTCCATTTAGTGAATTTTTGCATAGAAACGACGGAAAACGAACGCAGACACACACAAAAATGCGTTCGATGTGAACGGCCCTTTAAATTCCAGCCTACTTAAATTTTATCACAGATGGGTTACATTATTATATTTGGCGACTCGTCCCAGAGGGAGCATCTATTTGTAGCTATGTTCATTTGTGTTCAGGCTTCTTTTAGAGTCGATTCTCTTTCAAGAGAGTCATTGAAATAGGACGATGAGGGAACCGCTGATCGGGTCATCTGCTTCTTGTTAATGAAACCCATCCTGGCCCAACACGGACCGATTATATCGAGAATTCAGTGCAAACAGAATATTTCACACTTGCGCTTGATTTGCATGTGACAATCTAATGCTGAGGCTCATGACTCAGGAATTCATCAGGAACGCTACTGCATGTTTCCATTTATTTTTTGTTTCGAATACGATCTCGAAACAATTTTGATTGATTTCGAAACAGTTTTTGCGCATACATTTTTGGTAACTAACTAGTCAAATAGGAAATAACGGTAAGGTAGAGGCAGGTACACGCTTTAAGCGCCGGTCCTCCGCAGCGCCGTAAATAGCACCAGTCCATTCTGCTGCATGTTTCTATTTATAGTGCCGATGCAGCAACGGGATGTATGCGTTAACGTCCTCCCCGTGCGGGCTGACACGTTAAAGTCTTAACCGCGGTGCATTATGACGTCATAGACGCTCTCAATTAATGAGCTGTATCACATGAGACCGTCCGATTTAAATGGAAGCATCTAACTCCAGGACCCGGAATGCGCCTGAGCTGGGAGAACACATTTGCCCATAACCTATAATGAATGACTACAGTTTAACTAATGTGTTCTTTATTGTCAAATTCTCACCTCTTGCATCATCAAACTAAATTAAATGCAATTAATTAAGGTGCAAAAGTCCTTCATGATGTCCATGTGCATGATTCAGTGACCCATTATTTGGACTCAACTGTCTCCTAATGAATTGTACATCATTGCCTATGTGTTTCTCGTGAAGGGCCACAATCTTGTGAGGAGATCAAAACCGACACATCTCCTTTCATCTCTCATCAGCCATTTTCTATCGCACACACAAATGCATGACCCGACATACACTACACACACATTTGATCAAATAGATCATTCTGGCATTGTCTTTTCTTGGATCTGGTTAGTGTTGTCAAAAGTACTGGTACTTTGTAAGTAAGTCGGTACTAAACAAAAAAGATGTAACGATACCAGTGATTCTACAGTTCCGGTAGTACTTTCAAATGCTCATATGCTTATTTGTTACTATGTTACTGCTTTTACACTGAAATGCACAACTAATCAAATTCAAATCGTGATATATCCTAGTGTGACTATTAAACCACAAAATGCTGCAATCTTAGACTGTATGAGCTGCATGAGCTTAAAATTCTGTGGCAGATGTAGGCATGGGCAACATGGGCAGATGCCCAGGGCAGCATCTTGCTGGGGGGCTATAACCTTACTGTTTAAATTAATGTGTGAAGCAGACCACTGGAAACTCCACAGACTATAAGAATTATTTGTGTTGAATGAGATGACAGAGCAGAGCACTAATCCACTCTGAAGCGTTAATTTTGTTAAATTAAATCACAGCATTTGCGCTTTAACGATCACAATGAGCCATGTAGTGAATTGAATCTGTCAAAATAAAAGCTTGATTCATAATAAAAGCTAAACATCTGAAATTGAAGAAATGGTAAAATAAATATATTATAACTGTATAGTAAAATTAAGTGATTATAGTGACAATAATGATTATAATATTAAATAATGATTAATGAATAATGATTGTAATAATAATAAAAATTAAGCAATATTTCACAAGCAAGAGTGCTTTTGTACTGAATAAAAGTTTGTTAAACAATGCAATGGTATGTTGTCAAGTAATTGTTTATTTTTTACTTGTTAAAAGTTTTTAAATTTTTAAGGACCATTTTTTTGATTAGACACCATTTTAATAATGAAATTAAATGAAACTTTAAAACATGGAATTCTGGAAAAAATATTTAAAAAAAATGATTTGGGGAAAAAATACAAACAGATTTCAGTAGGGCCCTGCTTAAAAACAAATTAGTGTTATAAACACTTGAAGGAAACCTTTTAATTTATTATTTACATTGAAATGTAACTTTAAATTGGCTAAAGGAGTGTGTTCAATAGCACATTATCATATTAGCATTGTTCTTGCTGTGGTATCAAAATTGGTATAGAAAACTGTGAAATTTCACTGGTATCGGTACCGACTACTGAAATTTTGGTACCATGACAACACTAGTTCTGGGTATCAAGAGCACAACAGGGCTATCTGCCTTCAGGATAATAAGGTTTTCACTTCCATCCTTATTGAGCGGCTATTCGTGTGGATTCATTAGGATGCAAACTCTGTCCACATACAGTAACTACAAGTCCATTATAGCATATACTGCAAGGGGATGTCACACAGTTTTCATACCTTTTAAGCAATTCCCTTTAAAGAGGCTTCTGGAAGCTTAAGTCAGTAAATTGTGAGGGTCAGACACTATGTTGGTTTCTTTTCAAGCACACAGGGATGTGGGAAGCCCCTCATTTAGTTCGCCTTTGTTTCGTCTTCTAATTATGAGTACATGGTATGTAGCACTTGACAAATGAAGTTTTTACATTAACATTAGTAACGTGTAGGTATCATAAACTAAATATGAATGAGACTTTTTTTTATTATTATTCTTTTAATGTCAAAATACAAAATACTATTGTTCATCGTAAGTTCATAATGCATTAACTATAACTATAATTGCTAATGTATCTTTTAATGTTGAAAATGTAATTAATATAGTATGTAATGAACATTGCATGCTGTAAAATTGTTGTTCATTGTTAACTCATGTTACACTCAAAAAATTAACTTTCACTATTGCCAGTTTTACACAATCCCCATGTTCATATTACTAAAAAAATGAATGTAACCAAAGGAAATTAAATCAACTGAGTTGATTCAACTAAAAAGTTGTCTTGTTAGCTTAAATTAATCCATTTGCGTTGGGACAACATACAAATTTTTGTTTGGTTAACTGAGACTGGGCAGAGGATTTCTAGTTCCCAGCATGCTTTGCATGGGACACGACAGGGAGAGTACATTTTTAAATGTAAGTGTTATTTTATGTGTCAAAATAAATATAAAGGGGGAGATGTGTTGGTGTTTAATGTTTTGTTATGTTGAGATTTAGAGATTTTTGGTTTATGGTGAAGAGTGGAGCTTGAGCCTATAGAGGACCAATACATTTGGATTACTCTGCTGTACATTCAGTGATTTCGGTGCTAACTGTGACACTCCTGTTCTACCCGCTCTGTACAGGACTCAAACCAGCGTCTCCAGCATGGGAGGCTAACAAGGAGGCTAAAGGCTACAGCCTCTAGCGTCAGTCGCTAGTGCACCTCTTGAGGTCAAGAGAGTGAGGTTTATTCACATTGCACAGCTATCTACCAGCTGGCTCCCGTTACACTCACCCCCCCCCTAAACCTCACTTCCATCTGGGTCACGGCACCATTGTGACGCTACTGTTCTACCCACTCAATACAGGACTCAAGCTGGCGTCTCCGGCATGGGAGGCAGGTGCGCTAACAAGAAGGCTAAAGGCTACAGCCTCTAGCATCAGTCGCTAGTGCACCTCTTGAGGTCAAGAGAGTGAGGTTTATACACATTGCACAGCTATCTACCAGCTGGCTTCCGTTATACTCACCCCCCCCCAAACCTCACTTCAATCTGGGTCACGGCACCATTGTGACACTCCTGTTCTACCCACTCCATACAGGACTCGAGCCAGCGTCTCCGGCATGGGAGGCAGGTGCGCTAACAAGGATGCTAAAGGATACAGCCTCTAACGTCAGTCGCTAGTGCACCTCTTGAGGTCAAGAGAGTGAGGTTTATACACATTGCACAGCATTATATAAGCTGGCCAACGTTACATAGCCGCAACATAGTGACCAAGTTGCACTCAGTAGTGCAACCCACCAGCATGATTTAGCATGCTAACATTTCCTGTCACTAGCTAGCGTAGCACTAAAACTGTTTGATTTGAGATATTTTGAGTTGCATTTTGTTGGGTTTACTTGATTCAGTTAAGTTCCTTCTACTTGAAGTTTGAAGTTGAAATTACATGGTCATTTTAATTTAAGAAAACTAATTTCAAGTATGTGGAACCACTGTCCATAACTGAATCAAGTTCAGCCAAAGAGTTATTTAATTTTTACATTTGAGTGTATTGTGATATAAAACCCCTGCTATCTTGCATCATCCCTGTTGAGCATAATGGTGGTCTAGATGTAAAAATCATATCTAGTCCTGCCGTACTTTTCTTTGTGATCATAATTGTATGATTACAAATCACTATCAACAGAATCAACAGAGCTGTAAGTAAAATAAACTGTTCTGTTAAACTTGACAATGAAATGCAACCATCAAAAAGCTCCTCCGCACATTTACACAACATACTCTCAAAGGAAACATTTTGTAGTTAATTTTTATTTGCTCTATTGATCTTTTTCATCTCTTCTTCCCACAAGCTCAAATCTGACCCACTGACAATACCTCCTTTAAACAAAGTAAATATAGGAATATTTGCCTTTTTTAATCAATAGTACAATAACCAAAAATTATGTATTTGAATTTGAAACAAAAGTTGCCCAAATATTTAGCAAAAGTGGGCGATGCAAGAAGAAAAAAAGAATAAAATGTTCTAAACTTTACTTGTACTTGTTACTTGAAACTTTTACTTTTACAGTACTTGTAAATTACTGTGCTTCCTGTTTAGTTTTTTTTTTTTTTGTAATTTCAATACAAGTGTTTTAATTGTATTTTCACTGATGACATTGGAAAGCAGAAAGCCCTTGTGATAGATCACTATGCAATTTTGTTGTTATAGACACTTAATGCATTACCCGGATTGCTTACACTTTCCAAAGCGTCGCACTTTATCTCTGAATGCAATCAGCTTACACTACACAGTGAATGAGAGGGAGGCAGACATGCATGAATTGTGGTTTGCAGTCCTCTACATTTTAAAAGGCCTACCTGCTCAACTAGTATGCTTCTATGGAAACAGCCTGTCTGTCAGCACGCCCACATATGAATTGTGAGATTGCAATGAGGTTCTCGGATTTAGAGCGCTATAGACGTTACGGCACTGCTCAAGGCCATCTACCTTTCTGAACTGCATCAAGGATCTCTGCGTTTCCTCTCTGCATTTCCTCCAAACTGTATTGCTATGTTCATAATAAAATACCACCATACTATAAATATCTACAAGTAAAAAGTATGTAAACTATCCAGAATATGCACATTTTTGTATCTATAAAACAAACTGATCGCACTGTGAATTTGATAACAGTAGGTCCAAAGTTCTACTTTTGAAATCGGTGTGCTTACCGAAATTCAAACTTCTGCCCCCAGTGGCCGACGCTCACCCACATGTGAGGTCCACTTTCCAGTTTTACAAACAGTAGCCAATTATATATTAAAAAATAAATAAAAATAGTTGAAAGCTAGTATTCAATCTCAAAACATATCCCTTACCTGTTTTATTTTCTTGATTTCAGTCAATTTTTACATTTAATGTTCATTTATTTATTTAATTTTAAATGTTTTGTTTGGACTTTTGAGTTTAATCTTTTATGTTTTCTTCTTTCCATCCTCTGCCCTCTCTTTTACTTCTTTTCCTTTACTCCCATCTCTTTATTTAACTTTTCCTCCTGTTTTACTGTGCCGCCCCTCAGCGGGGTTCGTGAAGTCCCCTCTCTCTGAGACTAAGCTGACGGGCGACACCTTTGAGCTGTACTGTGATGTGGTGGGGAAGCCCACCCCTGAGATCCAGTGGTGGTATGCAGAGGTGAACAGGGTTGACAGCTTCTTCCAGCTGTGGGATGGCGCGCGCAAGCAACGCATGTCCATCAACACTGCGTACGGAATCAACGGAGTTAGCGTATTAGCCGTCACTCGCGTCACCATCGAGGATTCTGGGATTTACGAGTGCAGAGCCAGTAACGACCCGCGGCGTAACGATTTACGCCAGAATCCATCAACTACCTGGATTCGAGCCCAGGCAACAGTTACCGTGTTGCAGAGTGAGTTAACTGTGCAATCCCCCGTGTAGTGGGGGTGCTAATGAAACCATACGCCTCCTTGATTTTTCCTCCTTTTAAAATAGTGCGGTGGCCAAGGTTAGAGGATGTGGGATCTAGTTTTAGTGGATCTTTTCTCTTTTCCTCCTCCCTTTGTTTTAGTGTGAATATTTCTGTAACGAGACTACTAAACAGTCTGTGTAATCCCTCTGTAGATCATTCCTGCCCTTATGGTATCTAGATATGTGGCATTATGTATGCAATAACCTATTTTTGTAGCTAGCAAGCCCTTATTGAGTGTAAATTAAAATGTCCTTGTCCTGCTCCTTGAGAAATTTGTGTTTCTTTCTTTGTGTTGCTGACCATGGCAATAGTACAGTTTTTGGTCTTCCATGGAATCTTGTAAGATAGCTAGTCAAGTGGTCATCCAAATATGAGTGGTCAACCAAAAATAAACCATGATGGCGTGTTCAGGACTTGTATTGTCCTGAAGGGGTTTATTTTATGAGAATGACCGGCTGACTGTAAATGATCCTGCTTATTACACAGCTGTTTACCAAATAAATCTATAAATGGACATGAAATATTGATTTAAGTTTAAATTTGTTGAATATGTAATAATAAAAAGGCTCTAAGATCTACAAGAGACATGAAGCACAGTTTGTCTTAACCTGCAGACATTATACAAAACCGTTTGACCGCAGAATGCTGCGATTTCTCAAATCAGTTTCAAGTATTCCAGAGAGCTGTGTAATAACAAATGCTATTCTATAGAATGTTAAACAATTTTCTGTAGGTGAATTGATTCATATTTGTATTATTTTATTTAGAAATCTGTGATGCAATACGTACAGCATATGACACATATACTGTATATAGAGGTATATTCGCAGTCCTCTTCAATCAATATGATGTAGTATTTCTCTGGCCTTTACCGAAACATCTGTGTTTTCAGAACCATCAATCTTTTCATCTGATCACATGATCTTACCCATGGGTTACCACAGCCCACCAATCACGCTTCAGTGCAACCTCACATCTTCTCAAAACGCCCACAGAGAGAGCTTCTGGATGAAGAATGGGGAGGAGATACCAGACACAAGGGGCGATGGCAAGAACACAGAATACAAGTACTTGCTTCTGTGATATTGAACATTTTGTGTGCTGTTTAGACATGATGATTTGGTACATATTATAGCAATGTTTAAGAGGCATTTTTCTGGCATTTTGGTCATCATGGAACTGGGATTATACATTTTACTCATTTGATAAACTAGCGGTTATTAAAGGAATAGTTGACCCAAAAATGAAAATGAACAAATAGAAAAGAAAAAAAAAACTCAGATCTAAATATACCAAGATAATCTTAAAAATTGTGAGTTAAAAATTGGTAGTGTATAGTCATTCTCATTAGCTGAGTTAGCCTTTGTTTTGTAAACGTTTAATATGGTGGCTGACTATCTGCTGTTGATGGCGCTCTGCACTGGTCTAAATCCAGTTTGAGGTCTCCCTCTGTATGGCCACGTGTTGCTAATCTCTCTGCCTGACTCCTAATCTAATCAGACTAATAAAATGTGCACTAGCTAGTGCACTGCTAACATTTAACCTGCTTTAGTGTTAACTCTACCTGAGGGTTATTCATTCTGTACGAGTGCACTGATTCTTTTAACAATAATGCCAATGAGATGAATTTATTACCATCTGTTAAAGAGGTTATTGACAAATAAGGTTGTCTGAGTTGTTATAATGATATATAATAGGTGTTAATAAGAAATCTTTAAAAAAAAATCTAGTTCAAAACACTCAAGTTCTTAGAAATGTAATCTTGGTTTTCATACATTTTTATAGCTTTTTCTATTAAATAAATAAATGAATTAAATAAAAAGAAAAATGTCATGTAGTGTAGCCATCAAGTAAAAAGTATTAAAATACTTCCCTTGCAATCGAGTACATGAGAGTATAAAAAAACATTAACTTAAAAAGTTTTCAAACATATTTTCAGGGTAATTTTTTTAATTAATATGATTTTTTTCTCGCAGTTACACCATATGACCTGAACAAAATGTGCCTTTTAATACAATTTTTAGAATATCTTATTTTTATTGATGTTGTTTATGTACTTTACGGTCAGTCTTGAGGGTCTAAAGGGGTCTGCTCTGTTTTATGTTTTGTGTCAACATATACAACAAAAATGGCCACCTTCATGTTGGTTACACCAAATTTCTTTGATTGGTGGACAAAAGTGTTTTTAAATATGAATTATATTTTACAACACAATTGTTTCACTGCTTATTATTTTAAGAAAAATTTATAAAATATTATTCTGCACTACTCATGCCGACATTTAATTTATCAAGAATTTCAGCTTTTAATGAGAATTTTTTTTTACACCACATGACATTTTTTGCTTTAAGCACCAGAAAAAAAAAAATATCAAAATGACTTTAAACTCAAAAACTGACAATATGATCATCACAGAAGAGATGTATTCGAATAATTGTTTTGTGAGAATTTTTTAATTTTTTTTTTTTAGAATAATCTAATTCTAGGGATAGGGATGTTAATGATTAATCGGAAATAGTTTAATTGTCATTAATCATTTGATCGCTTAAACTTATTGATAATTGGTTAATTAATTTCAGGACAAATGCGTTAAGTAATCATGACAGCAATCGTTGATAAGGCTGTTTATACAGTTGTCCGCCGCAAGAGGGCGCGTGCGTGCTGCATGTCATTATCCAGTTCACAGAAGAAGATCTGACACATCAGAGGTATCTGAGATGAAGCAGGCTCAGTGTAAGCAACAATGTTGTAGCATTTTGACTTGACTCAATGTCTAATAAAAAAAAATAGAAATATCCCACAATCCACAACGTTTTCATAAACTCGAATATGTACACAAATTATATACCTTAAGTATCTAAAGATACAGTATTTAATTAATAGTAATTAAACGTTAATTGACTAATACATTGCTTCTCTAGATTAAAATAATTTCGATGCGTTTTGTTATTTCAGAAGTTTCAAGAACGTCTAGGTTACGTATGTAACCTCCGCTCCCTGATGGAGGGAACGAGACGTTGTGTCGAAGAAGCGACACTAGGGGTCTCTCTTGAGCACCGAATATGCCTCTGATCTATGAAAAAAGGCCAATGCGAAGTTGGCAGACAGTATTTGCATACCCCGCCCCCGGACATACGGTATAAAAGTGGGGAAATACGTCGAGTTCATTCAGGATTTTTCTGAGGAGCCGGAAATGGTCCAGCCACAACAGTGGCTCGGCTCAGCGACGTGGCCGGGAGGACACAACGTCTCGTTCCCTCCATCAGGGAATCGAGGTTACATACGTAACCTAGACGTTCCCCGTCTGTCGCTCACTTCGACGTTGTGTCGAAGAAGTGACAAAAGGGGTCTAATTTAAATCATGCCATTCGCTGAGCCATGTACGTGTACTGCTGACACTGGAGCGGTCAGGTATTTTACGTGCAAAGGTGACCAGCTGTGTCAGACTGCGCATACCCTTCCCCAATGCCCCCAAAAAGTCATCGAATCCTAATGGTTACCCTAGACAGGGGAACAAGGCAACACTTGCCATCCTGGGAATGGGCCAAGCCAAGCTGGGCCTCTTTTCTCTCTATGTTTCTCCGCATAGAGCAAGAACGGCCGGGGCCCTTACCCGCATCGAGGGAAGGGGGTCTTACCCAGTTTCCTATTCTTTCAGGGGGAAAAGACCCTGCGGAGGCCACACCTGCCTGAAAGGGGGAGGTAAAGGTTGGCGAATACATCACATGGGTTTTTAGGCGACATGATGGACGTGGCGCAGTGGTAGATCCAGCCTCAAGGAGGGGGGAATTGCTACAACATGGCGACCGGAGGGCAGCTGGGGCTGCCTAAGGGAGATGCGGGTCCACTTCGTAAGGGGACCGTACCGCGGAAAATACACACAGGGGGAGTCCACGAAGGAGTCCTAACCTGTGGAGCACCTATTCCAGTACCCGCAGTGGCAGGGGAAATGGCACCAGGTGCAAGTGATCCACCTGGCCAGTCTGTCAGCGTGTTTGAGAAAACACAGGACGATACTGACTCACCCATGAGATTGTAAAATCTTGCAAAGGTATTAGGTGTTTCCCAACCCACTGCTCTACATATGTCTGCTAGGGAGGTAACTCTGGCCAGTGCCCACGAGGACGTAACACTCCTTGTTGAGTGCGCTCGAACCTGCAATGTGGTGGGGGGGGGGGGTACAGCACCCAGTGGGAAAGCCTCTGTCTGGAGATAGTGGTCCCTTTCCGCTGTCCACCAAAGCAGACAAAGAGCTGCTACATATGTGTCTGCCGGACCGAACTCCAGGCAGGTGTCGCTAACAGAGAATGCTTGCAGGTCCCCGACCCTCTTGATGGAGGTGAGCGCGATCAGCAGGGCCATCTTTAAAGAGAGGGTCCTGAGTCCAACTGATTCTAGTGGCTCGAAGCGAGGTCTGTGGAGGCCAGCGAGGACCACTGAGAGATCCCAGGAGGGGAACAAGCTTGGCCGGTAGGGGTTCAACCTCCAGGTGCCTCTTAGGAACCTGATGATTAAGTCGTGCTTACCCAAAGACTTGCCATCTACTGCGTCATGGTGGGCCGCGATAGCGGCGACATACACCTTCGGGGTGGAAGGGGACAGCCTCCCCTCCAGCCTCTCCTGCAGAAATAAGAGCACTGACCTAACTGCGCACCTCTGTGGGTCTTCAGCCCGGGAAGAACACCAATTCGCAAACAAGCGCCACTTCAGGGCGGAAATTTGCCTGGTATAAGGGGCTCTGGCCTGGTTGATCGTGTCTATGATGGCAGGTGGTAGACAAGCTAGATCTTCCACGTCCCGTCCAGGGGCCAGATGTGGCGGTTCGAAAGGTCTGGGTGCGGATGCCAGAGCGTGCCCCGTCCCTGAGAAAGAAGGTCTTTCCTCAGAGGAAATCGCGAGGGAGGGGCTGTCACGAGGAGTACAAGGTCCAAGAACCAGGCCAATAGGGAGCCACTAGTTTGACTTGTTCCTCGTTCTCTCTGAACTTGCACAGTATCTGTGCAAGAAGGCTCACTGGGGGAAATGCATACTTGTGCCAGTGCGTCTGCCCTGAGGGGAGCCTCTGTTTGGGCATACCAGAGTGGGCAGTGGGAGGTCTCTCGGGAGGCAAATAGGTCTACCTGGGCCTTGCCGAACCATTCCCAAATCAGCTGGACCAACTGGGGGTGAAGCCTCCACTCTCCACTGGGCAAGCGTTGTCGTGACAGCGCGTCCGCTACCACATTGAGTTTGCCGGTGATATGAGTGGCACGCAACTTGAGTCGCTGCTGGCTCCAAAGGAGTAGACGACAGGCGAGTTGTGACATGTGGCGGGAGCGTACGCCGCCTTGGTAATTTATGTAAGCTACCACGGTTGTGCTGTCTGACCTGATCAGGACATGTTTGTCTCGAACTAATGGGAGAAACTTCCGCAGGGCAAAGAAAACTGTCAGCAACTCCAGGCAGTTGATGAGCCAGCGCAGCGGAGCCCCTTTCCAATGGCCCGCGACTGCGTGCCCATTGCACACGATGCCCCAACCCAATCTGGAGGCGTCGGTCATGACCAAGACGCATCGGGACACCTGCTGCAAGGGTACTCCTGCCCGCAGAAAAGAGAAAAGACTCGAAGCACTTACCTTGCTCCGCACACCCGGCAGGTGGCAGGTTAGTGACTGAGGAGAACGTCCGGTGGAGGCGTTCTCTAGACTCGTCAGAACTGGCATCCAGCATGCCAGGACTGTTGAGATCTGGTGGCAGAGTGCCGTGAGAATGGCATTTGCGGGCCAGGTGATCCAGAGACAAAGGAAATAGCTCTTTTACTGGGCAAATGAAATAAATTCAACAAAAGATTCTCCTAATGGCCCTCCACTGGGGGACGGAGTGGTCTGCTTACCAGCTCCGGAGCTAACGTCTTGGTCTGTGGGTCGAACATCCCAGGAGCGTCTGGGAGCCTTCCGGGTCCTCGAAGGGTCCGTGAGGCAGGGGGGCATCTGCTTCCTGCAGTGTGCTCGACGCTGGGGCTGAGAGCTGGGCCCAGGTTGAGGCGGAGCAGGATAACACATCGGGATCAGGGCTACCCCCGTGGAGATCTTTAAGTACCTTGGCCTGGTGGACTTGCAGGAGGGCCATGGCGTGCAGGGCGGAAGCGGCATGTCCGGCGGTGCTGTAGGCTTTGGCGGTCAATGACAATGTTGTCCTACAGGCCTTGGAGGGGAGCACAGGGGACCCCGCCAGGTGGTAGGGTTTCCGGGGCATAGATGGAGCGCAACAGCCTTAAACATCTGGGGAATCGCCGTATACCCGTGGGCTGCTCCGCCGTCGAGGGTAGCGAGAGCGGATGAGCAAGTGGCTTTGTGACGAGTGGAGACGGGTGCTCTCCACGAAGATGTCAGCTCATCATGCACTTCCGGGAAAAACGGGACCAGGGGGGGCCAGGCTGTGCGTGGCGCACAGACCCCAGGAACCAGTCATCCAACCGCGATGGCTGTGGGGAGGACGGAGGGTTTCAGTCCAGCCCCTCACTGGCCTGGGAAAGCATGTTGGTTATCTGCGTGTCAGCCTCAGCCTGGGCGTGCTGGCCCAAAGGCGGCAGCCCAGGGAGTCATCTGCGTCAGACACCACGCTCTCCGATGCAGCGGCGAGCTCATGCACCTCGAGCGCTAGAGGATAGGTAGGCTGGCTGTGAGGTGAGCCGCTGTTGCCTCGAGCGGATGGAAGTCAACAAGCGTGCTGGGGGGCGGGTGGTCCTAGGGGGCGTACCCGGCAGAGCTGCACCCGCTGCCATCCCAAGATCGCCTCCAGCGCCAGCTGCATTGTCCTCAATCCCGTGGGAAAAAGGAGCAATGCGGGGGGGGGTGGCTGGAGTGGCGTGCTTTCTGTTGAAAGCGAGCCACGACCGCAACGTTGCCATGGTCATGCCATCGCAGTGAGAACATGAACCATCCAGAAACGCTGCCTCGGTGTGATCGCTGCCCAGACACACGAGACCATGCCTGTGGCCATCTGAAGCGGAGAGCACTCTACCGCATCCAGGAACTACACAGGGTCAGAATGGCATCTTTATAAAGACGCATCCTGTAAAGGATGTTCAACGCCAACGTAAATGCTCTTTTATAGAGAAAATCACTCTTTTACACAACTCTTTTAAGCTTTCTGCGCTGTCGAAGTGCTCAGGGGCAAGCTGCACTGCCGTGCAGAGAAGGAGAAAAGCAAACCAGTAAACCAGCAAACCAATACTCAAACCAGCCCATCTGGCACCAACAATCATCCATACGATTATCTAATCAGCCAATCGTGTGGCAGCAGTGCAGTGAATAAAAACAGGCAGATACGGGTCTGGAGCTTCAGATAATGTTCACATCAACCATCAGAATGGGGAAAAAAATATGATCTCAGTGATTTGGAGTGTGGCATGATTGTTGGTGCCAGATGGACTGGTTTGAGTATTTCTGTAACTGCTGATCTCCTGGGATTTTCACACAACAGTCTCTAGAATTTACTCAGAATGGTGCCAAAAACAAAAAACATGCAGTGAGGGGCAGTTCTGCAGATGGAAATGCCTTGTTGATGAGAGAGGTCAACAGAGAATGGCCAGACTGTTTTGAACAGACAAAGTCTATGCTAACTCAGATAACTGCTCTGTACAACTGTGGTGAGAAGAAAATCATCTAAGAATGCGATTCTAAGATACGGGTTGGTGCTGATTTGGTGGCATAAGGGGGACCTACACAATATTAGACATGTGGTTTTAATGTTGTGGCTGATCGGTGTATATAAAAATAATATTTTAATGATATAATTAAATAGTAATCACTATTATTATTATTATTATTAATAATATATAAAAAGCCTATCCAAGGCATATTTTGTATACAGAAACTATAAATGTATGAGTGTTACATTTTAAAATTAGTTTTGAGACACTTCTGGTTTAAGCCAAGTCCACATCAGGTTCTCTCCGAATACAGAAACAGATACAAATAATTTTGTCATAATAACAAATACAGATAATGGCTATGCTGCACACATGTGGACACGGGGTTGCACAAATTTAATTGAAAGACTACATGGATTATCTATTCTGTTAAAAAGTGAACTGCATGTTTTCTTTTACACAGACTTACTAAACCCAGGCCAGATGATGCGGGCGAGTATATGTGCGTGTACGTGTTCGACATGGCCCCCGCAGCAAATGCCACCATTGAGGTAAAAGGTAAGATAATCACCTCATATTGCTCAAAATTTACAACATAACATTTAATTGTCTGTGCCTTATTTAATATCCCCTCAAGATGGTTTAGAGGGATGTTTATTTGATTAGTGTCAACATTTTAAACATGTCGGTGCGCATATGCTGAATCTGAGCTGTGCTTGGATGCTCAGAAAGGCCATAACAGCATGGAAGTGAGCATTAGTTGGTTAGTTGGGCAGGAAAGACAACCAGGGTTTGTTCACTACTAGGCAATACAGGATGAGAATAGTTTTCATTATTGATCATTGTGTGGACTCCTATTAAGCATTGTGATGTGTGCTGTATTAATTAATGTTATACATCATTCATAAGTCCATTTGTGGAAATGATTCTATTTAGCTTTTTTAATTTAATACAGTGTTTTTATTATTATCAGCATGACAATTTGAGTGAATAGTTGAAATGAAAAATTTACATGAATTTCTTTAATGACAGCATGCACTCAAGCTGGCATAGACCTGATGATACATGTAATCCCAGCATGTTTTGAGAATGTTCCAAAGAGCATCACGTGTGTATCAATGGAAGCAAGGAAATCTGACCTTTCATTCGTAGGAATAACTGTAACATTGTCAGTGTCACAAATTTGCTTTCTTCATCGGTGATCAAGAAATCTTAAATATTTCTTATTCCTTTTACATCATAATATTTATTTGTTTTCATTTGATCAAATTCCTAAATCCTATAATTTAGGCCTGGAAATGTAGACATTTGAATCCCAGATTTTCTGTGTGTACTCAGACATTTAAACTCCACTGTATATAGTGAAGATATTTAATTCTTTTTCATTTCATTAATTCTTGATTTCTAAGGCCTACAGTCACCAGATGTATATACCAAAATGTCTTCTACAGTACCAGATCAGATCTCCTCATGATCCTCTGTTAAATAATTGCCTTTAAAGCTAACAGGCTGTTTGGTTTGTGTGCAAGAGATCATCAGCTGGTAAAGTGCCATGCGGTTTAAGCCTGTCCTGGTCACCTCTTTCTGGCTATCCTGCAGTCAGCTCACAGGCACCAGATGGTGGCCTGCATGTCTGAGGGGGTGGGGATATAATCTCTCTCTCTCTCTCTCTCTCTCTCTCTCTCACTCACTCTCCTGAGGCATTTGGTGTCACTTAAGGCTGAAAAGAAGGTTATCATTCGACTTATGAATCCCAATATGTGAAGCTTTATATTTTTGTTTCTACATGGATGTTTAGCCTATTTGTGTGAGCTCTTCAATCCATCATGAATTATATAGCAACCTTTTGATGTAAAAGCTTTACATTTAATATTGCTGTTGGTCGCTCAGTGACTAAGCCTTTGAGACTTCAATGTAAATCATCCAATTATGGCTCCATATATTCAGTGTATATGTTTTTACATAGCATATAACTGTGCTTTGAGACATGAAATATTACATAAATGAGATCTTAACCATTTAGTCTTCAAATGCCAGTGACAGCAGCAGATGGTAAAATAAAATCATTGCAGGGGTCCAAAAGTCTGAGACCACTAGTGGAAATGCAGTTTTGAAATTTTTATTTTTTCCATAGCACATATTATTATCAGCAAAACTTTGAGTAAAAAGTTGACTTAATGACAGCATGCACTCAGCTTGGCCTTTGATTCCACAAGCTTGTGAGCTTCAATGGAGGCATGAAAATCTGACTTTCAGATCACATTAATCTGAACCCGACTGTACATATAACGCTAGTATCTTATAAGTAGCCATATATCTGTAACCTTAAAAATGCTGAATTATTTTACAAGGAGAGGGTCTCCTCATGGGGCTGCCATGTTATGATCACATGACCAGCTGAACACTGCTTGCTTAAGCCCTTCTATCAGCCGTAAATGCTTGGCATCTGTGTGTAGGACATGTGACACATATTTCGTCATCAACAGAGTGCTTGAGCACTGAACAGGTGCGGCTCGATTGTATTTTTATTTCCTGTGCATATTCTGAACGGGCAGAGTGCACATGCTACTGGAATTATTTGCACTAATTAGTGGGTGTATACTGGATGTGCACAGTGTCCTCCCTCTGAAAATCTCCAGAACCACCCTCAAAAGTCTCAATTTTATCACAAAAAGTCACTGAATAAGACAAGGCCTATGTAGGTATGTGTATATTATAAAATGCATATAAAATGGCCACGAAACAAGTTCACTGACATAGTGTGTTATTTGATGGCAGCAGCTTTAAAACAGGCTGTGCATAAATCTTCTAAGTGGTTAATTGATTGATTCATGCTCAGCACTGTAAAGGGCTAAGGTGCATTCAGTCTCCGCAACAGACATATTCCTAGGTAATGCAAATGAGTTCATTGGCACCTGCTTTTGACCAGAAAAGGGTTTTGCACTCGTGATGTGCTTAAGAATGTGCTTCTTATCACATAGTATGACTTTGCGTATGTCTTCAATAATTACTTGCCCAAAATCGCCAAAGAATCGCTAAAGTACTGTATATTTAAATATAGCCAAAATATAAAATATTTCGCAGAATATCATTAAAAGTCACAGCAACTATGAGAAAATCAATACATTCGGTGACAAATTCCCTAAATTGGCAACACTTGATATGCATGTGAAGTGTGCTTGTGTAAGGAGGTCAGGAGATACCTGCATTTGTATAACTCGAGTCTGAAGGAATTAAAAAGACACCTTTATGGATCTTAACTCCTGAAGAGAAATATTCCTGTATCTCATAGCAGTCGAAGCGCATGCGCCAACCACCTGTGTATGCGCGCACAGTCAAGTGAAGTATACTTTGAAAGGCTTTCAACTGAACTTTATTGAACACTTTCTGTCAACGATTAAACAAATTATGGCTGACTGTGAATAGTGAATTTCTACAATGGCTTCGGCAACTGAAAACTAGTTTGTTGAATGATGCTATATCCATGCCACTGGGTGTCAGTGTAAGTCCAAGATGACACAATTAAAATTACTGAGTGAGTGCACCTTTATAGGAACAGTTCACCCAAAAATAAATATTCTGTCATCATTTGCTCGACTTCATGTTGTCCCAAACCCATATGACTTTCTTTCTTCTGGAAAACATATAATGTTAATGTAATAAACATTTTGGTGAGCTATCCCTTTGTGCAGAGCAATGTGTTCTGATATTAAAGTTCTCACTGTCTTCTGCTCTCCTCTCATAGCTGCGCCAGACATCACCGGGCACAAGCGCAGTGAGAATAAGAATGAGGGGGAGGAAGCCGTCCTCTACTGCAAATCCGTGGGTTATCCTTATCCCCTGTGGGCCTGGCGTAAACTTGACAATGGCATCTACATGGTATCCTTATCTTTATCTTTATCTTTTAGTTTGGTAGTTTAAAGGAATGGTTCTCTCAAAAATAATTTACTCACCCTCGTGTCTAAACCAAAACCCATATGACTCTCTTTCTTTTCTTATTTCTGACACTAAAGGAGATGTTTGGTAGAGTATTGGCACTGCTATTTTCATGAAACAAAAGCACCATGAAAGTATCATAAAAGTAGTCCATGCGATTCCTGTGCTTTATTCCAAGTCTTTAGAAGATATATGATAGCTTTGTGTGTGAAACAGACCGACAATCTTCTGTCAGATGTTCCCACCAATAAACATCCCCTTCAATTTTCATGTGCTTAATGCAAGCTTGGTACAGGTTTGACCTTCATACACCATAGTAACCTAACCCGACACACCCGCTGTGAATATGTGGAAGTGCGCATGAGATCTCAGAGCTATCAAGTAGAGTAAGAATTTCTGTAAATAATGACATCAATTTTGGTCAATTCCTCACATAAAGCTATCACATGGCTTCAGAGGATTAGGAATACAGCACACAAGTCCTATTAACCACTTTTATGGTGTTTTTATAAAAACAATTTAGAGCTTGACTGTCCCTTGCTACAGTATGCTTTCATTGTGTGGTAAAAAAAAACAAAAAGAGCAAAGTGAACATTATTCAGTTACTTATGAGTTATTTATAGTTATTTATTGCTTTAGTTACCTTTAAACATTTTTAGTTTAATACATGGTTAACTTTTTTTTTTAGATATGTGCAGAATTGTATTAGTGTATAAATGGATGACTTTCCTTGTTCACCTCTCCTTCTTGGCACTGTTTTTCCCCCTACCCCATCAATCACCTCCCAGGAAATTGACAACTCCTCTGGCCGTTTCTTCATCAGCAACAAGGATGGCTTCACCAAGCTGTCCATCATCAACCTGGACATCACCGCTGACCCTGGAGAATATGAGTGCAACGCGACCAATGTCATTGGCTCCACCTCCATGATATCTGTTCTGCGGGTCCGGAGCATCCTGGCCCCCCTATGGCCCCTCCTGGGGGTCCTCGCCGAGATCATCATCCTGGTGCTCATCATCGTCATCTACGAGAAGCGTAAGAAGCCAGATGACGTGCCTGACGGTGAGTTTGAGAGGGTGGGTTAAGTGACCTTCTCAACATGGACTATTGTACTGTTGATTTAAGGCAGATTTCTTTGGACATAATTTGACAGAAGGTTTGAGGTTTACGTTTTTCAAATTTAAAAGACATTACTAGGAGTCAGCACAAGACATGATTAAATACCAAAATATACAGCTATGTGCATGGGTCATTGAAAAATAAGGTTGTCTGAGATAATAAAAATGAGAACTCATAAATTGTTTTAATCTATTTTAAATTACATTTATCTATTTGCATGAATTTTATATTTTCATGCAAATAGATAAATGTTTTTCATACATTTTGTGCATTTAAACTTTAAAGAAAATATTTAAAGAAATGGCAAGTGGTGTAACCATCAAGTATATGGAAATAAAACACTTTACTTGCACCTTTAATATATATAAGCATCTCAAATTAATCAATACTTTCCAAAAAGTCAAATATTTTAAGGTAATATAAATATACACTGATCAGCCACAACATTAAAACCACAGACAGTTGAAGTGAATAACATTTATTATCTTTACAATGGCACCTGTCAAGGGGTGGGATATGTTAGGCAGCAAGTGAACAGTCAGTTCTTGAATTTCATGTGTTGGAAGCAGGAAAAATGGTCAAGCGTAAGGATCTGAGCGACTTTGACAAGGGCCAAATTGTGATGGGTAGACGACTGGGTCAGAGCATCTCCAAAACGGCAGGTGTTTTGGGATGTTCCTGGTATGCAGTGGTTAGTACCTACCAAAAGTGGTCCTAGGAAGGACAATCGATGAACCGATGCCAGGGTCATGGGCGCTCAAGGGTCTTTGATGTGTGTGGTGAGCGAAGGCTAGCCCGTCTGGTCCAATCTTACAGAATGCTGGCCATGTTAGAAAGTTGTCAAAACACACGCTTGCTGCATATGGGGCTGCGTAGCTGCAGTAACCATGTTGGCCCCTGTCCACTGCCGAAAGTGCCTACAATGGGCATGTGAGCATCAGAACTAGACAATGGAGCAATGAAAGAAGGTGGCCTGGTCTGATGAATTATGTTTTCTTCAAGGAGTTGACTTGGCCTCCAAATTCCCCAGATCTCAATCCGATTGAGCATCTATGGTATGTGCTGGACCAACAAGTCCGATCCATGGAGGCCCCTCCTCGCAACTTACAAGACTTAAAGGATCTGCTGCTAATGTCTTGGTGCCAGATACCACAGGACACCTTCTGAGGTCTTGTGGAGTCCATACCACGAAGAGTCAGAGCTGTTTTGGTGGTACGAGGGGGACCTACATGATATTAGGCAGGTGGTTTTAATGTTGTGGATGGTTAGTGTACATATACTGTATATGTATATATACAGTTAAATTCAGAAGTTTACATACACTTAGGTTGAAGTCATTAAAACTAATTTTTTAACCTCTCCACAGATTTCATACTAGCAAACTATAGATTTGGCAAGTTGTTTAGGACATCTACTAGAGTTGGGGTACTTGAGTTCGGACTTGAGTTCAAGTCACAAGTTCTATTTTAATGGACTTGTACTTGTCACGGACTCGGATGCATTTTGACTCGGAAGCCTTTAGGAATCAGAATTTTTTTCCATGGCATTTGTGATGTAATGACAAACAAGCAAATTACTTAACATAGGGTGACCATACATCCTATTTTTTCTGGACATGTCCTCTTTTTCAGACCTGAAAAAAGCATCCGGCCGGGATTTCAAAATTGCCACTAAATGTCCTCTAAATTTGGCTTTGTCTTCATAATGATGAGCTCTATACAGTTAGTACTATCATAAATTCTGTGTATTTGATACTGCGCATCAGTTTTCACGCGTATATGTCTTTAAGTGTGATCATTTTTGCTGAGAGCGGCAGCGCGCACTCTTTCTAAGTACTTTCTCTCTCACCCGCCCGCATGCTGTATGTGTGCATGAAAGGGATCATCCAGAAACATCAATAACGTAAGGACACTTTTGAAAGAATGTTCGCCAACTCTGCAAATTATTAAATCAGACTTGCGTTACTACACAAGCCATTTCTACCTGAAAATGTTGACCATATCTAGACAAAATTAAATATGCTAGGGATCACTGTGATTTCAACTACATATTATTTCTTTATTTTTTTTTAATCTTTTTTTTTTTAAATAAAATGAATTGATTTAGAAACAAATATCGATTCGTTTTCTTAGGGTTACTCTATTTGAAGGGGGTCCTCTCTGTTTTTATTTATTCATATTTTGTAACATGACAATAGAATGGCTATATGCATGTTTGGTTACACCACTTGCCTTTCATTTGGAGGGCAAAAGTTTTTAAATATGAATATTTAAAAAAAAATCTCAAACTAAACTTAGACAAGATTAGACTTTATTGATTTGGTCTCCAGACAGTTACACCACTTTGACATTTTTAAATTTAACCCCCAGAAAAAACAATATTTACATTTCTTTGATCACAGAAATGTGTAAAAAAAAAAAAAAATCAAAGTAGAGTTGTATTTAAGTAATTGTTTAATATGAATTACATTTTCTATGTGTTTTTTAATAATTGAATAGATCTAGAATCTAAAATCCAAAATCATGTAATTTACCCATATGCAATACAATAGAATTTAATGTTAGCAAATGATGGACACAAAATTGCTTAAATCAAATGTATGCTCACTTTATGCAATATTTTCTAAAAACATTCCAGTAATCTAAAAAATGGCCAAATATTAGCTGATTTATCAGTCTATCACTAATTACAAAGCTACTGTTATCTGTCAAGAAAATAACATTGGCCTGTAATTAACAAACATCAATACAAGGATTTAGACTATATACAGTACTTTGCAAAGGTTTTAAGCACTTGTGAAAAATGTTGCATAGTGAGGATGTCTATAAAAGAGTGTCTTTTTGCACCCCGGTGTAAATAGCATCTGCCACACAAGCCAGCTATTTGCACCCCAATAGTCTGGTGAAACCACCGAAATATGTGACAAACTGAGTAATAGATGTCAGTGCAGTGGCGTTGGGTGTAAAGACAGTGTGTGAATATGTAGTGTTGTCCTAGTGACCGTGTATTGAATACAACCTTTGCCCCACTCTTTTTTCTCATTCGATTTCCTGTTTCCACTCTTAATATTTCCTTTAATACTACTTAAAATAATAGATAGAAATTAATATTAATGTTGATTTTATCACAGTGAATGTTGAGGAGTGCAGAGAAGGGTTTTATCTGAAGGTGGGGTCTGTCGATCGCACTCGTTCCCACAGCTTGGCAACACTTGTGTGTACGTTGCATCACTGCAGGGCCGTAACCACAATAAACATTGAGGGGGACAAGTCCCTTCCAATAATCAATAATGGCCAGATTGTCCCCCCTATAATTGATAATCTTGTTGCTGTTGTGCTGCAGTCCATTATGCACCACTGTCGAATTGTCATTAGGTTGTTGCAGAAATAGCCTAATGGTTTAAAAAAAGTGTATTTTTATTAGCGTGCTCTGTAGTCTAACAACACTCGTCAATGACATTTGATATAGCCAATCAAATCAATGAAGGCGGGACTCTTTAAGGCACTAAACAGGAACCTCCTGGATTATTTATATTCCAGCTCCATGCATCAGCAAGCAGTTCAGATTAAGAGTGTTTGTGTCATGTGAGGTGTAAGTATCTAAACATGCAATGTTTGCCCACTGTTTTATGACTGAATGCTGTTCCGACTGACAGTAATTTCCAAGGGTGCAAATTATGTTCATCGTTTTGAATTGAAAATATGTCATTTATAACTGTGATTGTGAAAAGTAGTTTTCAGCATATCAGGCTCAAGACAAAGAGTGAATGTGTATATTGTAAAATAATTGAATGGATGTGGTAATCTGGCAGGCTTTGAAGTAGCTTTTTAGAAAATTCCCTTGACATTATCTAAGATAATGATCAATAAAACACAAAGTAGAGTGTTATCACCCATCAGAACTAGAACATGGTAAGACCTGTGACTTGTGGATTCCATTGAGTTTATGTTTGTGGCAGAGACAGTGTCATATATTTTTATTGCAAATATTATTACATGATTACGGCCTTGCATCAGTGTATTATTAATATAGTAGTAACCATTTTATTTGGCAGAAACTACAGTTTTAATGCAATTAACAATGATTTTGTTAGTACAGTAATATGGTGCTAAAATAGTTAATTACTGTAAATTTACAAAAATGCCTTGGTGAAACCATGGTTACTGTAGTAAAACCAAGGTTATTTATTTAATGTTAAGGTTAGGTTTAGGGGTAGGGGTTAATGTAGTGTCTCTGTGGGACTCTAAATAAACACAACAAACACTGCAGTGATGCCCATACTGTACAGTAGTATTTAAATATGTTTGCAAATAGTATTTGCACCAGGGTGCAGTTAGTATCTACTGTTAAGGCACCAGGGTTGGGATGCAAATAATATCTGCTACTATATGCACTGGGGTGCAAATATCATCTGCCTTAAAAATAAGGCAATGCATAGTTTTAATTTTACAATTAACATCATACAAATTCCAGTAAACATACAAAAAGGTAAATCAATATTTGGTGTGACAACCTTTGCCTTCAAAACAACACCAATTATCAAAGGTACACCTGGAACCTGGTTGTTGGCAGATGGGATGTTCCAAGCTTCTTGGAGTTCTTGCCACAGTTCTTCTATCTACTGTATTTACGCTGTCTAAATTGCCTCTGGCTTTTGAGCTCCTTGTTGTTCTTCTTCTATTCAATTCTATTTGCAAAGGGAATGTTGAAATCTAAAATTGATATTTTCTTCTGATACACTAAAATCAGATTATATAAAATAATAATTTTAAGACAAAAGACTTTTGCACAGTACTGTATATATAAACATTTCTGAAAATGTTCTAAGGCCACCGGGAGTCAGTGATTGCTTCTAAAGTCTATCCTAAATTTAATTCAAATGTGCAAACATATTGATTAATCATGATTTCTGTGTGGAAATGTTTGCACACAAATGTTCACACGAATACGTGCATACACATGGTTAGCTTTTGTTGATTTTATCAGGGAATTTGTATATCGAAACCATCTAGATCTGAGTTAGGTATGAAATATAATAATAACTATATTTATTTAAAGGAAGATTTAAAAAACGTTTTTTTTTTTTTTTTTTTAGATCAACGTTTATACCAATCCCCTTTTTTCCCCCCAAAGACTGCTGAATTCGCTGTTCTCCATTATTGGAACCATACACTCTGTTATCTGATTCTGACCTGTTCTCTTACTCAATAATTCAGTCTGAGGCCATCCAGGCCATATACACTCAATAGACACTAATCTGGTATTCAAGGGAAATATGACCCTCGTAGTGTATGGCTAGGTAGTGGGCAGTGAATTATTGATGTGTATGGACTGGGTACCATGCCACTTAGAGCTCACCTAGAATATATGGGAAAACTAGGCTTTATCAGTCCATCAGAATATATTGCTGAATGCCAGTAAGTTTACTTTAGCCCCGACTTCACATACTTTGTAGCTCTCTTTCGGAACAAAGCATTCTAATGGGCCAAAGGAATAATAATAATTAAATCTGTCATAATTTACTCAACGTCGTGTTGTTACAAAACCTGTACTGTGACTTTAGATGATAAGCAAAATGTTAGCCTCACTTTCATTGCATTTATTTCCATTCAATGAATCAGTCTCTTAACATTCTGCAGAAAAAAAGAAAGTCAAATGGTTGAGTAAATAATGGCACAATGTCCTGTTGTTGTTATTTTTTTTTTTTTTTTTTTTTGTTATCCCTAATGCAAGATTACCACATATCTGTTTCTTCTGACATTTAATTAGTATTTAGACACTACTTGCAATGGATGAGGTTTAGCAAATCCTGCATTGCTAATTACTTCGGATGTTATGACGTTGAATGGGAAGTTGTTTGGCTAGCATCGCCACCTTGTGGTTTTACCCAGTATTGACTTCAATGGTACAGATGAAGGACACATAAATTAATTTATTAGATTGCTTTTTGCCAATATTAAACATTGTGTGTGTATGTGTGCATGTGGATAAATATATTTTTCAAACTGCAGCTGCATGGTGTATACATTCAGCTTCAGCTGTAATTTGTGAAACACAATTGTAGATTTTGGTCCCTGTTTTTATTTATTTATTTTTGTTTTATCACTGCACTTTTCATTTTAGCAATTAAATCACACATTTAGAACTTACTTCAAAGGATGTACCTGTGATTAATATTTAACAACATAACACATTTTTTTCTCTCTGAATGGCACAACATTAAACACACTGTGGTAAGTGAAAGACCTGCATGCAACTTGAATGAACCTATAGGCATTGCCCATAAATACAATTTCAATTAGTTAGTTCAAACATGTTTTGTTTGATTTAAGCTTAAAGTAGCCTTTTATTTTGCCTTCAACACTGGAATGCTGCCTGTTGATGTTTTAACCTTCAAATGACCTCTGTTTATATGTACATCCTCTCCACTAAAGTCTGTTCTAACATTTATAAATGTTGGCATGAGCACAAGATTGTACGTTTTTCTTCTTTTCTCCTTTGAATTTGCATTTTGTTGTTGCAAAAAACTTGAATGTTATAATGAATATGCATCAACTCAAACGTCAATCAGTATTTTAAAAAGAGCCATTATTTTATGCTTGAATGACATATTGCATTTTTAGTTTTGTTCATTTTAGAGCTCCAGTTGTATGTTAAATACACCATTTATATGATATACATGTGATTTCAAAAGAGCTAATAATAAGTATAAGGTATTATGGTCTTTAAATGAAGTGTATAGGTGGGTGTCTTGGTGGGTGGATTGGATCTATTGCTAGATAGTTTCTCCATGAGTTGCATGCTTTCATTATTTCTTCTCTGTTATTGTACCGTTATGCAGTACAAGCCATTTAATTACTCACAACAAAACATTATATTTATGATGGAGTGAAGTCTTTGTTCACTGACAATCACTTATATAGTGAGTGATACTGTGCAAAATAGCTTCAATATTGAAAGAAGATTTGGCTCTTAGTTAATTATGGCTTACTTGATGCAGTCAGTTTATGGCATTTATATAATAACTGAAGAATAATGCTGGTTGGAACTGTTACAGAACACTTAAATTGTTGTTTTGCTTTCTATCATACCCAAGATGATGAACAAGCTGGACCAATGTAAGTATCAGATTTACATTTAATAAGACTTATGATCCAACTCCCCTAGATACCTGATGCCAGTGGTTGTCTTATTTATACAGAATGTAAGGTCTCTATCGTAGTGAATGGATGCGATGAATGAAATGTAATTGTACGGAAGGAAACTGTGGATTTGTCATTTGGACTTTTGTGTTTGCATGTGCTGACTCATTTTGTAATCTCACCTTCAAGGAAAACCAATTCCACCAACAACCACAAAGATAAAAACCTGCGTCAGAGAAATACAAATTGATTTGATCATTACAAGGTGAGTATTCAATTACACCAGACATATTTCTTATTCAAACGTAGCTGCAAAACTGCATATGGGCAGTCAACATGACATCATTTTTTCCCCAGTTCCTTCATATATCATCAGTGTTGTGTAGCGAATCAGATTCTCATGAATAATTATTGTGGACAAATCAAAAAAGCTTCAGACATTACAGTATAGCATTTATTTGAATTGCTCATTTATAATGTAAAATTGTTCATTTCAAATTGTCTTGAAAGTTTCCTTTTAAATTAAGTTGAACCTATCCTGCAATTTAACATGCTAATCTCAATCTAAACCTACACCAAACAGCATTTTTCAACTTTTATTACAATTACTGCATGTAGCTTTCATTTTTTCATATTTATTGAGAGTCTATGGAATATTAGTGTTTTAAAATATACATTTTTGACCAAAGCACCATTGAAAACTAGTAAAACCATGAAAAACTTAAAAGAAATAGTGACCAGTTCCAGCATTTAAAAACATACTCTTTACCTTATATAAATAAACTTTATATTGCCTAAAATCTTGACTTTGTTGACCTTGTCTACCATCACTGTATATATAGAGGAACCAAAGGTACTATATATCTATTTGCAAACACATTATTTAATCAGTTGTTTACTGTTACAGATAAAGACATAAACTTCATGATCATATGAACGTTCCTCATGGTTCAGCGCATTGATAAACAAAGCAAAGATGGAAAAGTTAAATGGAAGAATGGAATAAAATGACCACCCAAGGCATGGCTTGTAAATCTGGTGTGAGAAGGATGTCTAAATGGAACAGAACCTGATTTATTGTGTGAAAATCTGAACATTTCTTGCATGATTGTGTTGCTTTTAATTTAGAATCTTTTACTCAAGTCAACTTTATCCATGTCAGGCAAAAATTTTAAAAAATAAATATATATATATATATATATATATATATATATATATATACTGCATGAAAGATATTCTACTGTTTGATACAGGCTTTTTCAGGCTTTTTTTTGTATTTATGAATGACTTCTGTTTCAAGCAAGCCTTTAACTTATTGCAAATATGCCACCATGTTTCTGGCATGACTGTATGTGATGATCTGGTATCATATGACTGTATACAAAATGGTAAGGTGGCATAATATTCTATCAATTAAGGGCTTTGCGAAATGTCCTGCCATGTTTAATTTGTACATGTATTGTACATTGATGTATGAAATCACTTGAAATATCTCTATAGTTATCTGAATGTTCTTCATACTGATGCACTTATCTCTTTGAATATTCTTGCAAACCTGTGACTTCATTTTATACTTGTATACCTTATCTGTCTCTGAGTCTACATTGCTGACTGCTTTTTATGTATGCATAGTATCCAGCATGGCTTTTTATTCTATGCAATATCTATACATATGGTAGAACAAGTTTTTAAATGTTAGCGTTTGGTTGTTTATAATTAAGCTTTAATATTATATGTTAGCAGAAAGTACCGTTCAACCATGCAACACACTCCACATGATTTAACACATCACTGCATGAGCTCCCTATATATATAAAAGGTCTACATGACCAGAATGTGAAGAGAAATTATTATGAACTGAATTAACCTAGGTATACGTCATTTTTAACAATTAAAATGTCCAAAGTCTGATGTGAACTCCTTTTTATTAAGTCATTTGTTTGTTTAAAGGGAAAGTTCAATCAAAACATGAAAATGCTGTCATCATTCACTCATCCCCATGCCGTTCCAAACCTGTATGGCGTCCATGGAACACAAAGGTGATGTTAGACAGAATGTGACGTACTGACAAGCCTCAGTCACCATTTACTTTCAATGCATCTTTTTTGTATATATTCTACAGAAGAAAGAAATTCACCCTTTTTTGTGCAAACAAGCACAAACTATATGCAAAAAAATTACAAGCTATTATAATATACTGGCATAGTGCAACTGACAGCAAGTTTTTATTTTTTTGCATCTGTGCTGTATTTGTGGGTATATACAGTATGCATTTAATAAATTGTTTGGCTATCATAAGGTTGGCATCATGTAGACTTAAAATAAATATTTCTGTGAACAAGAGGGGGCAATTGCTGACCAAGTCTGAAACTCTAGCGTCTCCAAACGTCCTACTGTCAAATGGGTGTTTCTATCCCCCACCATCTCTGTTTCAATGCACCAGCAAACGAGCTGTGTAACAGTTTGTGACATTTATAAAGTATTATGATCTACACTTTTTAATTATTATTCCATTTAAACTATATGTCAGTGGCTTCTCAGTTAGTGTAAATGTGCATTTTATTTGCATTAAATATATGTATGTATTTTATAGAGGACAACCCTATAAAAATAGGACATTAATGTTCTGCCATATAGACATGAGAAGCATTTTTGAATTTTGAGACAGTACAGACTCCAATTTGTCCAAGTTTATAAATCTGATTTAATTTAATTTAATGTTTTTTCCCTAATGTAGAAAATATCAAATAAATAGCCATTTCTCTATAATCCACACTGATTTTACAAGGTGAAATATAGCTTACAGAGTTACAAAGGTTTTCATATGATAGAATGAAAGGTGATATGCATACGAACACACTCATATGAACACAAAACATCACATCCATTAAGAATAATCTCATGGTCATTTCTCCACAATACCCATCAGGATGGAGGATTCATGGAAAGGCAGTGTTTGTCACAATGTATTTTCTGCTCAAAAGGCAGAGCTGTCTTTGGCCTAGAGCTTACAGATTATCGTGCCATTATTCTCTCAATATCTCATCTCATCAGATCACTCTGTACCCTGACTTTACCATCTGACATGCCAAGTTGTTTCCGAACAGCACTGTAAACCCATGACATTAGACCCGATAGTGTTGTTTTAAAATAGGGGTTTTCATCTGTGCTCTGCATTTTTAATACATATACATTTACATTTAAGCATTTGGCATACACTTTTTTTATACAAAGTGACTCAAGTTAAACATTGCATTATGAGAGCCCCGAGGACAATTATAAGCTATTGTCACTTTAAAACTGCAATTGTGACCTTAAAGGAATAGTTCACCCAAAAATTTTAATTCTCTCATTATTTACTCACCCGTATCCCATCCTAGATGGGTGTGACTTTCTTTCATCTGCTGAACTCAAAATAAGATTTTTAGATGAATATTTCAGATCTTTTGGTCCATACAATGCAAGTGAATGGGTGCCAAAATGTTGATGTTCCAAAATCCACATAAATCATCTTAAAAGTAACCCAGAAGACCCCAGTGGTCAAATCAGTGTCTTCAGAAACTATATGATAGGTGTGGGTGAAAAACAGATCACTTTCACATTCTTCTTGTGCTTTCGGGATTCACATTCTTCATGCATACCGCCCCCTACTGGGTAGGGAGAATAATTTCAAGCAAACACCTATCATATCACTTCAGAAGACATGGATTTAACCACTGGAATCTTATGGATTACTTTTATGCTGATGTACAGTATGTGGATTTTGGAACAACAAAATTTTGCATTGTGTGGACCTACAGAGCTGAAACGTTATTCAAGAGGGTGAACTAATTTCATTTTAGGGTGAACTAACCCTTTAAGGAGCTATTTCAAATTAGTTGGACCCTTAAAATTAGTTGTATTGGTGTAACCTAATATATTCAGTTTGTTTCAATTATAAAATTCACGTTAAATATTTTTGACTTGTTTAAAACTAGTTAATCTTTTAATGGACTTCTCAGAAAGTTATTTTTTTTAAAAAGAAACGTCTAAAAGTGCAATGCTATAACATGGGTGCTCATTATATTTATAAAAATGTTATATACAGCAATGAATAAAATAAACATAAATACAATAAAATAGAAATTAATAAAATTGTGTGTGTGTATATATATATATATATATATAATTTTAGCTATTGTATCAGTTGGCTATGTGTGTGTGTGTGTGTGTGTTTAAATATATAATTTTAGTTATACATTGTATCATTAGGCTATATATAATATTCATGACATGAGTTATATATGATATGAGTGACATTATCCTTGAGTAATCATGATAAATTGCTTATTTGGTCCTAGAAAACCACTATGCCATTAAACTCAGTTGAAAACAGTTTGGTTTGTTAAATTAAGCTTTGTGTTTTCTTTGTGTTTGTTTTTGAGTTGCCACAGTTTGCAATAGACTGGCATATCTTCAGGTCTATATTAGGTCAAAAATAGCAAAAATTAAACAGCTTTCTCTAGAAACTAATCAGTCAATTGTTTTGAGGAATGAAGGCATTGCTTAAAATTGCAAAAAACAAAAAAACCAACAACAACAACAACAAAAAAAATATATAAGATTTCATACAAAGGTGTACAAAACAGTCTTCAAAGACAAAGGATAAATGGCTCTAACAAGGACAGAAAGAGATGTGGAAGACCAGATGTACAACTAATCAAGAAGATAAGTACATCAGAGTCTCTAGTTTGAGAAATAGATGCCTCACATGTCCTCAGCTGACAGCTTCATTGAATTCTACCCACTCAACACCAGTTTCATGTACAACAGTAAAGAGAAGACTCAGGGGTGCAGGCCTTATGGGAAGAACAGCAAAGAAAAAAGCCACTTTTGAATTAGAAAAACAAAAAGAAAAGGTTAGAGTGGGCAAAGAAACAGATATTGGACAACAGATAATTGGAAAAGAGTGTTATGGATCTTATCCCCTTTGAGCTTTTGTGGGATCAGCTAGACTGTGAAGTGCGTGAGAAGTGCCCGACAAGACAGACACATCTATGGCAAGTGCTACAGGAAGTGTGGGGTGAAATGTCACCTGAGTATCTGGACAAACTGACGGCTTGAATGCCAAGGATCTGGAAAGCTGTCATTGCTGCACATGGAGGATTTTCTGATGAGAACTGTTTGAAGTAGATTAAGAAGTTCTGAAAAAAATAAAATAATCAAATTGTAATAGTAATTTTACACTTTATTAATGTCCTGTGTGTGCTTTGTGATCAGTTGAATGCCACTCAAGAGCAAAATTTGTACATTATTCCAAACTTTTGGCCATCAGTGTATGTATACAGTGTACTCAAAAAATGTGCCTAAAAAAAGATGTGGTAGCATCTAAATGAACTGATTTTATTCAAATAATAATAATAAAAAAAACATACTATTACACAATGAAACTATAAGTAATCACTGAATTAGCCTACATCAGATTACACCAACAAGATTTAAGGGTTAAATCTGCTAGAAATATCTTCTTAATGTAACAATTGGGGTTACCACTTTTCATTGTGTAATGTGCTGTTACATTTAGTTGTAAACGTGTAATACAAATGATAATACAGTGATGCAATATTGTTTATAATGCTCCTTTTTCGGTTTATTCTTAATGGTGATACGTCACAAACATGAACAAGATACCCAGGCTAAATCATCCATATCTGCCTTAAAGTGATACCAAATTAACATAAACTCCTCCAAACTAGCCACGTGAATATTTATAATAAATTGTTCCTGTTAATTAGAAGTGTGTGCCTGATCATGTCACGCTATTTTATAATGGCCAGCTGTTAATGTGGAACAATACAAATCATTTTCCTAAAGGCGTAATGACGTAAAAGAATTGATGACGTAAAAATGTTACTTTTGCCATTCAAAAAAGGTTCTGTTAGATTTATATCAAGCTAACCAATGTCATGTTATTTCCAGCATCCCTAACAGTGTTTAGGTGCCGTGCGCTTATTTGCTGTCTGCGCTTCTATGGCAACGTAATAGATTATCCATCCCCGTGCATGTTACCACAACTGGACATCTATCGCACACTGGATTACTGATGTGTCAATGACCGGGACCGATCGCGTGACGCGCGTTTTTTATGCTTCGTAACTGCCGTTTCAAGAGTAGCCTACTTTAAAAGCGGGATACAATCATTTGTCATTGAGCCACTCGTCAAATTGTTTTTCATTCAGACACGTTCGATCGTCTTCCCGCATCCACCGTGTGTGCGTGTGTATGTGTGTATGTGTGTGCGTGTCCTTTGATTCTGCGCGCTCGGAATCGGTGTATTGCAGGAGCGTACAGATGCAGCGGTGTGTATTCATATCTGTGCGTTCACGTTTTTGACAAGTCTGGAGAGATCCTGCGTCCAAAAATAAGTGATGTGTGTTTTCCGCACGCGTCTCCTCTCAAATGATAAGGACTGTCATTTGTTCTGTTGAGGTACTCGTTTGTGAATCACAATGGATAGGGTGCATTCTTCCGTGCGCGAACGGCTGTACAGCTTGCCACATCAGTTTGGACACAAGGGTGCTCTGACTCGAGACGGCGAAGACAAGGACACTCGGAGGAAGAGTGTCAAGATGAAGCATCTTCCATCACCCTCTTCCATGGGGAGCACTAAAGGTGTCAGCCAGGCCAAGAGCGGAGACGCGGAGACCGATGTGGGGAGACCCTTCAGAACCAACGTGAACGGCGACTGCCGGAGGTTTCGGGGCAGTCTGTCTTCCATCACCAGTCGGCATGCCCCAGACGCGGATCCGGCGGAGCAAAGGCGCCTCATCACCAAAGGGGACGCGAGCCCCGAGGACGACGGTCCGTTGGAGCAACCTGGATCCGGAGAGAGCCAGGGCGCGCAGGGTGGTCGTAGCGAAGAGGGACAACAGGCGTCCTCAGAAGAACAGTCGAGTTTCATAAAGTTGGAGGGAATCGATCAGATCATGCCGGACGATGAGAGGTTGTATCAGGCGGGATTCATGCACAGGCAATTTGGCGCGATGCTTCAGCCAGGGGTCAACAAGTTCTCGCTCCGAATGTTCGGGAGCGAAAAGGCTGTGGAGCGCGAACAAGAACGGGTCAAATCCGCAGGCTTTTGGATCATTCACCCATACAGTGATTTCAGGTAATCTCCTGTCAGTTGCCGCTAATTATTGCCTCTGTGTATGTTCACAGGTTTCCAATCACTGTTGATTTAAGATCGACTTTGGCCTGCCATCAGGCCTCCAGCAAAGGAGCTCTCCAAAATGAAAGTGAATTTATTTTGTACTTTGCACAGTTCAGCTATCACTAAATATCACTAAATATAGCCTATGTGTCTTTCAAATGGTTGGTATTTGGTTCCATTTAGCTTTAACATTTCTGATGAAAAATTATATATATATATATATATATATATATATATATATATATATATATATATATATATATATATATCAAAATAGGCCTGTGGGGCTCAGCCCAATGTGATCATATTTACCCCTTTCCTATTTGAATGACATTGATAGCATCCTCTTCTGGAAGATAAGTAATACAAGGGCAAAGAGTACCACCAACGCCACCTGTCTAGGACTTACAGCACGTGACTAGGAGTTTTTGTGATGGGCTGTGCTTTATCTGCACTAATAAGTCATTGGTCATCGTTGCTTGTCTTCTTAAAGGAACATTACCGGTTCAATATAAGTAAAGCTTAATGGCATTTGTTGCATAATGTTGATTACCACAAAAATTCATTTTGACATTTGAAAGAAAATGAGGGACGAGTCAAAATGAATTTTTGTGGTAATCAACATTATGCAACAAATGCTGTCCATTAAACTTTACTTGTATTGAACCCGTAATATTCCTTTAAGGGTTACAGATTGTGTGAATAATCAACTGTTCCATAAATCAGAATTTAGAATAAACCAGTGAACTTTACGGCATTTAAATAAATCACATCATATTTAGGGGATATATTTGCATCATTCTCAAGCAACACTGCTGTATGTAAATGTATTGTTGTTGTTCTTTATAATACCAAACCCACTCTAATAGAGCGCTTGTCTTTTTGCATAGGCCGATAAACAGTGTGATCAAAATGGGTTAAAATGACGTCGGGCATTACTGGGAGCAAACATCAGAGAGGATTATAATAACACAATTTATTTAATGGAACTCTGGTTGGTGTGGATGAACAGAGAGTTGGAGGGGGTAGTGCTGACAGTCAGGTAGCTGAAATGAGCCACATTCATACAGTTAGGATGGCAGGCGATATCTAAGCTGTGCAGTTATGCACTCTTAATGAGCGATTTCCTCATTGTTTTGGATATTATTTGAAATAAATAGTGTGAGATCAGTGCCATGCTAATGGTGGCAGTATTGGATCAGATTCAATGCAACCTGGCCTCATGGTGAAAACGTGAATCAATATAGATTTTTGTAAAACATGTTATAGGTGTCTCCGGGTAAAATTCCCTGCAGTTTCCAGGAGAACTGAACACAAGAGGAGCTACAACAACTATGTATTTTATTCACTTTCACTCAATGGCTGATTATGACTCTATAAATATAAATTTGTCATATGTTATGATATCAACACATGTTTACTCTAACGCATAATTTGAAAAACTATACATTTTAACACTTGCATTACAGACCCACCTACATAAATACACTTTTTCCAATGTTCTCATGCGGTAGCTCACCTGATAAGAGTGTTGGATTTAGAAATCAGAAGACTACAGTCCAAGACCAGTTAAGAACGCAAGCTGACACATGAGACAAAAGTTTCATAGAAGCGACATGAAATGACGAGGTTGCTTCGGAAAGTGTGCTTTTCATTTCGCTTCTGCATTTTAAAAAACTTTTGGTTAATTTGATCTGTTGGCTGGGAAAGGATATTTTTTTCACGTCTTATTTATATTTTAAAACACTACTGGTTAGGTTTAGGCAAAAGTTTTTGGTTAAGGAGGTACATTTTTATCATAAAAACCTTGTCTGGTTACATCATAATTTCAATTGCTTTTGATAGCCCCAGCTGGACATTTCACTGGGAAACTGCAATCAAACATGTACAGCACATACATTTTTAATTGCACGTACAAACATTAATTTCTTGAGGTCAGGCTGGTCAACTTTAGCTTAAAGAATATTTCGGGTTCAATACAAGTTAAGCTCAATCGACAGCATTTGTGCATGATGTTGATTGCCACAAAAATTAATTTCGAATCGTCCCTTGTTTTTCTTTTAAAAAAAGCAAAAACATGGATTACAGATAGGCACTTACAAGGGAAGTGAATGGGGGAAAATCCATAAATGTTCAAATACTCACTGTTTCATAAGTAAATAGACACAAAACATAAACAATTTAAATGTTAACATGATTTTAGTGTGATAAAATCGCTTACTAACCTTTTCTGTGTGAAGTAATATCCAATTCCGTTGTAATGGTGTAAACCCTAAAACAACCATGAAAACGTTGATTTAAACAAATTTACAGCTCAAATAATACACACGTTTTAACAGAAAAATGAATGTAAGTGCTTTTATAAAATTATCAATTTCACATTTCTGCCTTTAACCCTCCAGAAATTGCACATGTAAAAAAATATTTGTGGTATTCAACATTATGCCACAAATGCAAATGTTGGTTGAGCTTAACTTGTGTTGAACCCGGAATATTCCTTTAAATTGATAGTTTAGCCAGAAATTGAATTGTTTTCATTATTTACTCACCCTTCAAAAACATTAAAGCCCCAGTCATTTTATTGCATCTTTATTTCATACCATGAAAGTGAATTGTGACTGAGACTAACATTCGGCTAAACATCTCAAAAGACAGAAAGTCATGCAGGTTTGGAACGACATGAGAGTGAGTAAATAATGACAGAATTAAAATTTTTGGGTGAACAAACAAACTGTGTTTTTTGTGCACCACTAGTTGTACCAAACCCAACTGTGGAAAATGAAGGATCGTTTTCAAACACATTTCCAGAACACTTCCCCCATCTACTATTGGTTGGCAAGGTTTCTATGCTGGCATGCGCAAACAAACAAGCAATGTTTTATTAGTGCTGCAGACCGACCATCTTTTCACTTTTTGGGGAAATAACCCTAGACTGAAAACAAAGGTTCACCTAAAAATGTGATTTCAAAAGTCACAAATATTTTTAACATCTCTGAATCAACCTGAATAATTTAGGTTACACTAACAAAAATCAAAACAAAATGTAACGGTTCAATAAGGTTGGAATGGCTCTTTAAGGTAACAATTGCATGCTTTTTACATTATAAATGAATTACTTCATATCGGGCCTCTGCATATTAATCTGACATAGAAAAAAGTATTTCAAGATCAAAAAAATTGCACACTTTATCTTTAAACATATTCAATCTAAATTCAATCGCATAGTGACCTGAAAAACTATCCAAAATGCATCAGTCATGCATCTTACACTACAGTTGTGCCTCTACGAGATAATTAATTTGATTTCAAGAGGGAACATCTAGACCTGTTGAGTATCAAATGACTACAACAGCAGGAGATGTGTGCATGCATAAAGCAGTTTTGTAATGAGTCACCTGTCAGAAGAGGCAGCGTCCTTCTCCTTTAAGTGTATGCTCGGTCGCCTGGAATTTTCAGGTGTCATTTTCACATTTGCCCTTGTCTCCTTCCTCTTGCACTTGCTACATCCTTCTCTCTCCCCCATGCTCTCTAACCTTCCTCCCCTAATCACTGTCAGGGAAGGGGGTGGGCAATGCATGGGAGCTCCATTTGCTGATTGCATCACCTGGTTGACACAGAAAAATGAGAAGAGTGTCAGAATGTAGATAGAGGCCGTTGAGAGGGGGATGGAAGGTTAGGAACAGTGTTCAAGGGGTTCTGAAATAAGGGAGCTAAGAGTACCCAATGCATTAGCCTTTAAATGTATCACAGAGCAGCTCTGTTTTGCAGTGCATTTGGAAGCGGAGGAAATATAATGGTCTGCTAAACAATATGGTACATCACATTATTTCTACATTAGATTCAGCAGTGAATGAAAGCACTGCTCGCTCTCTCACACAGAGCTAAACGTTATCTCGGTCACTCAGACCAACTGACATGTGTACACTCACATTTTAAATTTTTTAATTCATAGGTAACATTTTTCAGTATGGTTCTATATGTTAACATTAGTTAATTCATTAGGTATCATTAAATAACAATAAAGATAAATATAAGTAAAGATAACTTATAAATATACTTTTGTTCATTGTTAGCTCATGTTAATTCAAGTTGCACTAACTAATGTTAAAGTATACTTTTTATTTGAAAAAATATATGAATAAATGTATAAATTAGCATTGACCAGTTTAATAGATGCTGTTAAAAAAGATAGTTCTAGACAGATTGCACTGTTAATTCAGTGACAGTAGGTCGAATGTTCTGCTTCTGAAATTGGTGCTTACTGAAATTTGAACCACTGCCCCCAGTGGCAGAAGCTAGAAGTGCTGTTGAATATATGAGCATGTGTGGGCATCAGTTTTCAGCTGAAATGTCCACAGAGTGGCACCAAGAGCAGTTGTATATAATGTAATACAGTAGACAGAAATACATATTTTAACTCTACCTCCTAACCCAAACCCCAACTCTAAACCTAACCATAACTGGAGTAAAAATAAAATGCTCACCATTGTTTATGTGAACGCAATTGACCTTTCGCTAAGCTCCGCCCACCTCGGTTACAGATGGACTGGAAAGAGGAATCGGCAGAGTTCGCTTAGCTGTCCTTGCCACGCGGTGGCTCATTTTAGTTTATCGCAGCCCATTCAGCCCTTTTCACGGCCGATCCATGTATGCCCTCATAAACATAAAAAATGCCTCAGACAATCATATCCAGGGGCAATTTTTGCCCCTTTATGGAAAAGTTAATTTCTGATACAGGTACGTGAACATTCGGAAGCAACATGTCGATTTCCTGTGTGATTGTATTGCATTAATTATTGTGTTAACTAATGTTAATATAAATACAACCTTATTTCAATTATGGATTATTACTTCAAAAAATAGGCTATATTACTACAATAGATTTCTATGATTTGGAGTTTGTTCAAATGGTTATTTTAGGGTAGCTGAACTCATTTGATTCACTTGCATGACTGTGGTGTGACAAAGACACTCATAATCATAGCAATGCTCTTGCATAAACCTTTTATTATGTACCCAATGCATTAGCGTTTTGCCTGCAACTCCAATGGCCAGAGTGACTGGCAGAACTCTGCCGAGCATCTGGTTTAGAGAAATGATGGCTGGATCTGGTGAGTAGAGGTGACACAGATTCCACAGAGAGATCATCACAATTGGTGAGATGGGGATTGGGAAAGACAATTAGGACTCATAATATGCTAAGCAGCAACAGATAGAGATGGAGAATGGAGAGTGTATTTTTGGCAGATTGTAACAGAAAGCTGATTATTGCAAAGGCTTTTGTTTGCATGAGATGCATTCTCTTTTCTGTCATTTAACAGTGCTATGTGTTTGTCAGTTAATCTTTAACCTAAAAAAATTGTTAAAGATACCTACAACTTAACTTGCGGAATGAATATGATTCAAGAAGGCTCCATGAGAAGCACAGTGGGTTATGGTTTTAGAAAAACACTGATTAAAAGTAATAACATTTTTGGATTAATGGTGGAATGATTTTTGTGAGTGTGCAAAGCGCCGCACTATGCGAAACGATATCCTCCCAATTATCGTGCCAGTGCAGAGTGCAAGTGGTCATGGGTGGGAGTGTTTCTGCCAATGTAGGTGTAAACGCGCAAATTCTGGGTGTATTGTACAGTATGTCAATTAAGTGGTGCAAAGCGCAGTTTACTATTTTCCTTAGAAATAGGTCATTGCGATTACACATTTGAAAGCCATGTCTTAAATTGGTGCAAAGTTTAAATTCAGTTCCTGCATTTGCAGTTTGGAGATTCCATCAGCAGGTGGTAATAAAGTTAATGTCCAAACTCTGAACTCTGAGGATGAAGATCAGAGTTGTTGACGTCTCATATGAAACCAAAAATTATAATTTTTGTGTTAAACTATCTATAGGTAATACTTTATTTTTAAATGATTATTATTATGTTAAAATTAACAATTATATTAATAATCTAAATTGTATCTGTATTTTTTGACTTGTCATAGAGTGAATTTTAAGTCATTGCAAAACGGACCTGTGGAATAAGTTGGAGTAAAATGTTTTAGAATTGGTATGATTTTTTATTATTTGGTATGTTATTTTGATTATATTTTCATTTAGTTTTAAGTGTAATTTCAGTTTAGAAATATTTTTGGTTAAATATATATATTTTTTTAATAAATGAATTATATTTTTCAAAATTTACTAGTAGAAGTGAAGTGCGTACAGATAAAATCACTCATAATATTAGCCATGGTTTGTGTGTCAGTAGATGAAAATGATTAATAATACTTAAATTTTCTGTAATTTAACAGCGCCTACATCCAAATTCTGATGAGAATCACATTTTCCATTCGGATGAAAGGAGCATGTCACTGTCATTGAAATACGCCATAATCAAGGAAGCAGTTGATGCACAAAATAATGTAATTTTCAATTCTTATAATTCACTGCACACAGTCCATTTACACTACCAACTTCTTATGAATGTGCTGTCTTGGTTTATATCGCTGGTGCTAGAGGAAATGGACTATATAATAGGACACCAAAACTTCATGGCCACGCCCCACTGACTTTGTGCTTATGACTTATGGGATAGTGCTGCACTTAATGCTTGCGCTCTTAAAATAGGGCCCTTAATACGTAGAAACAGATATAAGTCAACAGTAGGTTCATTTCACAAAAAATTGGAAACACTGTGGCACAATCAAAATTTTGCTCTGTTTATTTGAGCATCCCTCATATTCAACAACAGGAGGTTGAATGTTTTGCTGCTGAAATCGGTCTGTGCTTACTGAAATTTGAACCACTGCCTCCAGTGGTCGATACTGGAAGTGCTGTCGAGGTGAAATATCTGCCAAAAGCAAGAAGGGTATAGCTGCAGACAAGAGCTCCAAAAAGGGGAGGGAGCTCCAAATCATTTAGGTTACTGTTGTAACTGCGACACTAGGGGACTTCTTTGAAGGCCTAGGTTACCTCTGAACTTGAGAAAAGGCCAATGAAAAATTGGCATACAGAATTTGCATGTCCCTCCCCTGGACATACGGGTATAAAAGGAGGGAATTATGCATCTGTCCATTCAGGTTTTGCACTGAGGAGCCGAGAATAATGTTCGGCCATAGCAGTGGCTCGGTTCAGCGTTGTGGCCAGGGGTACACAACAGTAACCTAGATGTTGTGTCGAGTGAAGCGAATAGGGTCCCTATTCAATCACACCATGTGCTGAGCCGTGTATGTGCGCTACTGATGCAGGTGCAGGCAGTTGCATGCCAAAGCGACAGGCTGCGTCAGACTGCATGTAACCGTCCGCAACGCCCCATAAAATCGTCATAAACTTTTTAGGTTCCTGGCACCCCGAAGAGGGGAAGAAAGCGACGTGCCAAGCATGGGAGCAGGACACACCAGCCATGCCTTTTCTCTTTCTATGATTCTCTCATAGAGTTAAAGTGGCTGGGGCCATCTTAATGCTATCACACGCATCAGGGAAGGCGTTCTTTTCCAACTCTTATTCTTTCAGGGGGAAAAGACCCCATGGAGACCACCACCTGCCCAGGCTGGGGGGAGGTAAATAGTGGCAAAATACGTCACAAGGGTTTTCAGACCACATGTGGGAATAGCGCAATGGTAGAACCTACCCGAGGTTCCGCATTCCCGAGTTCTATGTGCTCGGACCTAGAGAACATGGGACGAGGCCGACTCAACCCTGAGATTGTAAAATCTTGTAAAGGTATTGGGTGTTGCCATTGTTGCCATTCATATGCTCTGAATATGTCTGCTAGGGAGGTGCCGTTGGCGAGAGCCCACAAGGATGCCACACTTCTCGTCAAGTGTGCTCGAACCCACAAGGGGGCGGGCACGGCCAGGGTGTGATAGGCCAATGTGATGGCATCAACGACCCAGTGGGAATGCCTCTGTTTGGAGACAGTGTTCCCTTTCCAATGTCCACCAAAGCAGACAAAGAGCTGCTCAGAACATCTAAAGCTCTGTGTGCTGTCATAGGTATGCATAGCACGCACCGTGCACAGCAAAGAAAAGGCTGGGTCTGCCTCCTCCCGGGGCAGCTTCGCTTGCAGGTTCACTACCTGGTCCCTGAAGGGGGTCGTAGGAACCTTGGGCACGTAGTCCGGTTGCGGTCTTAGGACGACATGGGTGTCTGCTGGACCAAACGCCAGGCAAGTGTCGCTGACAGAGAATGCTTGCAGGTCCCCAACCCTCTTAATGGAAGCGAGCGCGATCAGGAGGGCCGTCTTCAAAGAGAGGGCTTTGTGTTCGACTGATTCTAGCGGCTCGAAGGGGGGTCTTTGAAGGCCTGAAAGGACCATGGAGATATCCCATGAGGTGAACAGGCATGGCCTGGGAGGGTTCAGCCTCCAGGCACCTCTAAAGAACCTGATAATCAGATTGTGCTTCCCTAGGGACTTACCGTCCACTGCGTCGTGGTGACCAAGTCCATGCGGGCCAGTAGGGGGCCACCTGAGTGACTTGTTCCTTGTCCTCCCTGACCTTGCACAGCACCCGTGCAAGTAGGCTCACTGGGGGAAATGCGTACTTGCTCAGCCCCCGAGGCCAGCTGGGTGCCAGCGCATCTTTCCCGAGGGGAGCCTCCGCTAGAGAGTACCAGAGCAAGCAATGGAAGGTCTCTTGGGAAGCGAACAGGTCTATCTGTGCTTTGCCGAACCGCTCCCAGGAAAGAAAGCCGTGACCACAACGTTGCCATGGTTATGTTCTCGCACTGAGAACATGAACCATTCATAAACGCTGCCTGCGTGTGATCGCAGCTCAGGCACGCGAGGCAGCACTTATGACCGCCAGAAATCGAAGAGAGGAGAGAAATCGACCGCATCCAGGAACTACACAGGGGCGGAAGGGCATCCTTATAAAGATGCGGCCTGAAAAGGACATTCAACATTCTTTTAGAGAAAATAACTCTTTTAGCAGCGCTGTCGAAGCGCCCAGGGGCAAAGCTGCACTGCCGTGCAGAGAAGGAGAACACTGCTGATATGCACTGTAGAACCATCGTTGTGAGCGCTGCAGAGCTGAGTGGGACAGTAAGTGATCTCAGTGCGCTGATCGCACAACCGCTCAGCTCCAAAGAAGAAATCTGAAGGGGAGTGCCAGCAAAGACAGAAGGGGAGTGCCAGCAAAGATATAGGGAGCCCCTTACCTAACCCTTTCCCTAACTCTAATCATCTGTGGAGTTGTTGGCCCCATTTGGAGTAACCCTGCCTCTTTTGGAGAAACCATGCCCCATTTTGGAGATTCAGCCCCCATTTGGAGATCTCCAGTCTGCAGCTACTTGCCAAAAGCAAGTATTTTCTTGTTGTAAATGACATCAGGCAGTCATACAGAAATGCATATTTTATTAACTCTAAACCTTAACCAAAACTTAACCCTAAAACAAACTGTCAGTGGATTAAAAATGTAATTTAGAGCCATGAGACTAGAACCCATGCTGTAAAGATTGTGTGCACAATGCACTACCAGTAGCACCATATAGAAAGGTACATGTGTTTGAATTGGTGCAAAAATATCTGATGGGGTGATGGTGCTCATCATTAATTCTGCAGTAAGCAGTCGCATGTCAATTTCCCGGGTGTTTAAATCACCTGATTAGCTCAACATAGCAATGTCAGCTCAACCAATGGCGTGAGTTTGGGGCAGTGCTATCTATTTGGACAACCAATAGAAGATGGGGAAATGTTTTTAGAAATTACACACTTCAAGCATTACTAGCGTGGCAAGCATGACATTCAAGAGTGCCTCTTGCGGTTTCTGCTTGTTTAAATTGTATCATTTTATGCTGTATCTCTTGTTCACATATGCGGTTATGATTGAGGGGAGAATCATATCTTTAAAAACTGTATTGACAGACAGACAAAGGTTATTGGGATAGATATTGGATATTTCAAATGCACCCAGAGCTCTAGTAGCCTTGTGGATTCAAAGTTGCAAGTATTTACATACAGCACATATTGATAGTGTAAAGGCAAATATTCACATTATACAAGCTTAAAGGCTAAAATCTAATCCTGAGATTAAGTGAACCAAGAAAATATGATGATGTGATCTGATCTGATTTGATATGATGAGATTACAATCTAACTGATCTTAAATACAGCATTGATTCTTTGTGGTCCTATACTTGATTTGCATATTAAAAATGTTTTGGAAAAGTAGTTTAATAGATAACCTACTAGATTGTATAGTTTTAAAAACAACTAGTTTTATTTAGTTTTATTTTATTGATTTGTTATTTTTAAGTGTATTGTTTTTATTATTATCATTAAGTATTACTTTTTGTTTATTTAGGTTTTAAATACGTCTATACATGTCATTTAGTTCTTGCATAAGTGTACAAACTGGTGCTACATTACTTATTCGTTTGCCTACTGGCTGCTTTGACCACTGCAGCATCTGTCAGAGGGCAAATGTCAATGGCAAATCCTTTATAATCTGAAAAATGCCTGGGATTAATCTGTCAGATTTAGTGACACTTCAAATAGATGGTTTGTTCTTGTTTAATCTCCCCCAAAGCTCATTTCAAGCAATGTAAAAGAGATCCCTATAATGCGGAGGTGTGGAAGTTGTATTTTTCCATTTCACTAAACCCAGATATTATGTGACGTTAATAACAAGGTATCTAGCATGTAATTACATGGTTATATTATTATCTTGTCAAGGAAGTATGTAACATTAGGGTTATTCTGATACTTAATTTCTGTTCTTGCTTCTCTGCTACCTGATGTATGCCCATGACCACAACAACATAAAATAGCTTTGAAACAACATGCAGCCCCAGTACCATGACTAAAGGTTACTGTTAGTAATCATCATTATCAGTGGTCATAATATAATGAACAGCTGTAAATGCATAAAATGTATGCTCGTTCATGCAATTATGACTGCTAATAGTGTTAATTATTAACAGTAACCTTTAGTCATTATATTGACTGTTGTGTTCACGAATAATCTGCTTTTGTTTATTTCTGTAATCATTACAAATTACATTTTTGCTGAAGAAAGAATTGTGATTTTAAGATGGGCCTAAATTTAAATTTAAATCTATAATTAAATAGGCAACACTTTGATGCCGTACAAAGCCAAAACAAAGTAACTACACCAACTCTAGGAAATTAGGAAAATACCTTTTTTTTTTTTGATTGGCCAGAAAAATGTGGTATATAAAATAGTCTCTGAATTCAGTTTTACGAACCAAACTTAATATTGACAAAATGTGTAGTTACTGTATTTTGCAGTTTACAATACTTTTGTTTACACAATATTTAACATGAAATAACAATGAACAATACTTCAAATTTGTGTATGGTTAACAATAATGAATGCATTGATAATTAAGTATTTTTTTTATTTTTAGTTCACAATATCAAATGCATTAACCAGTGTAAACATATAGAAGCTTATAGTAAAGTGTCATTATCAAATACAATGTATTTTTCTTGTCGATGGTGTCAAATAACACCTAATCCCACTGGAACACTGAGAATCACATTCTCTTTTTGTAATCCATACTGGGCTAGACAGAATATCAATTGATCTGTGCTGATTGGTGAATGCATATTTTTTAAAGGACTTTAAGACATTTTAAAATATTTGTATTTTTTATATTATATTCAACATTCTCAGATAACAATTTTTTTTATTCTGCGGTATACCTGCTAATGTAAATTTATATTGTTTTAAATTAGTTTGAAATATTATTTTAAAACAAGAACAAATCAAAAACGTATTTTATTGCAGTGTATAAGGGGCGAAGACTACCTCTCTCACCTTTCTGTTCCCTTCAATCCATCTCTCTCATATTAATAAATCTGCGTATTGCCAATTTTCTTCACAATAAGAAATGCAGTGACGCATATATTATGATTCAATAAGTCGTGATTGAGTGTGCATGCTCGAGGGATGAGTGTCCACATGACAGAGTGTAAATCTCTCCCCCTTAGATCAGACATTCGCAAAACTCATAGAAGAGACGCCAACCGCACAAAGAAATGTCTGTTTCTGAGTTTAGTAGTTATTTATATGATCTGCTTCCCTATTATTTAACTTTAAAGGGGTCCTATTATGCAAAATTCACTTTTACATGGTGTTTGTACATAAATGTGAGTCGGCAGTGTTTTTACACAACAACCCTACAATGTTAAAAGTCCACCCACTCCTCTTTCTTATATTTCTATTAATCAAAAATAGTGTGTCAAAATGAATGGTTTTCGTTTCTGCTCTAACGTGATGTCACGTTAGAGCAGGCCTCGCCCACGACTAGTGACGGACTCCACTCTATTATCATAGATCTACTATAGAGTGATATACAAACAGTCCACCATTTTTTTCTGCGCTGGAGCAAATACAGTGAGAAGAATAATGTCTCAGCTTCATAAGCATTATAAGTGTTCTGTCGTTCAGAGCCACTGAAGACGCAGTGGACAAGTTTTGTTTTTGAAGGAAATGTGCCCCAAAACAGTGCAAATCATTTTACACCGGACTGCTTTGTGAATGAGTGTCAATAAAAAGCAGGATTTTCAATTTTTTTATTCTCAAGCATGGATCCGTACCAATTGTTCATGTTCCAGCTTTATATCTTGAAGATGTAAGTATCGCACTTTATGTTTTGTGAATGTTAGCAAATCACGTGTCCAAATGTGGTTGTTAGCCTGTCCAAATGTGATTCCATGGCTAATGCAGCTAAAGTTACCATTTTCTCTGATTGTATTCACGGAGACCAGATATACATATATATATATATATTCATACAAATGTGGCTGAAGTCCGGTATTTATGCTGTCATATTAGTTCTGATTTGTTGTTGCTGTAGTATCTGAAGCATGAGCTGTAAAGGCACAGCCCTCATACAGAAAGGGGGCGGGGAGCAGCAGCTCATTTGCATTTAAAGAGACAAACACAAAATCAGCGTGTTTTTGATTCCGCCCAAAAAGAGGCATTTATAGCATGGTATAATACATTATCCGTGGGGTATTTTGAGCTGAAACTTCACGGACACATTCTGGGGACACCTGAGATTTATATTACATCTTGTAAAAAGGGGCATAATTGGTCTCCTTTAATATAACTGCATTTAAGATGTAATGCTGGGGTGTTTCCTTTAAAGATGCTCTACACGTAAATCTTGCTCCAGCTTCTGTATTTACTTATTTTGTATTTTTGCTAAATAATTCCCTCATACTTTGCGATCTACATCACCTGAAGCTGTTTGGCGGCAGTTTCAAAATCTATTGTTATGTGCAACCAGGGTCTCGAAGGGACCGACAGTGTTTTGTGGAGCCCGGCCAGGTATAAAAGGAGGTCTTATTAGTCACGCAAATGGGGCAAGCGGCAACACACCGGTGTCCATCCTGCGCAAGTGATGGCCAGTAGAAACATCTAATGAGCATTTGGGTGCAGGTCGCCCCTGGATGACAAGCAACGTTGGATGACAAACGTTGGATGAGTCGGACCTGACGTTTTTAGAGCCCAGGCAATACAAAAGTGTAAAATTAAAACGAGTGAAAAATAATGCCCTCCAAGACTGTCTGGAGTTGAGGCATTTTCCGCTACGGATGTACTCTAAGTTCTTATGATCAGTCCAGTCCACAAAAGGTACCCCTAAACCCTCTTACCAATGATGCCACTCCCCAAAACCAACGGAGAGCCAGCAATTCTCAATTATCGAAGTTGTAGTTAGGTGTTAAGCGGTGTGAAAAAAAGCATCTTTCCATCCAAGGTAAATCGCTGTGACAGGACCGCTCCAACACAAACCTCAAACACATCCACCTCCACCACGAAATTACTTGCAGGGTTGGCAGTTACCAGAATAGGTGTGGTAGAAAACCTCTCCTTTAATTTCAGTGCGGGTGATGGTAAGATCCATCAGAGGTGTGGGGAGTTGGCTGTTATTTCTAATAAACCTCCGATAAAAGTTAGTGAACTCCAGAAACTTCTGCAATGCCTTGCGAGAATCTGGGGTTGGCCAATCGGAAATGGCTCTGACCTTAACAGGGTCCATGCACACTCCCTCGGACAAAATGATGAACCCAGGAATGGAAACATCTTTGAATGAAAAGAGCACTTCTCCACCTTGATAAACATCTGATTCTCTAGCAGTAACTGAAGCACCTGCCTGATGTGCTGAAAATGGTCATGGAGGTTCTGGAAAAAGATCAGAATTTCAGCAAGATAAACAAACACAACCTAAGCATGTAATTTATGAGCCCCTGGTAGAAGGCAGAGGTGCTGACCAATCTGAAAGGCATAACCAAATGTTCACAGTGCCCCCTATGTTAAAAGCTGTCTTCCACTTCCATCCCCCTTCCTAATTCGGACAAGGTGATAAGCATTGCGGTGGTCCAACTTCATAAAGACGGACAGTCCCTACAAGAGTCCGAAAGCTGAGGACATCAACGGCAAAAGATAGCGATTCTTCAATGTGATATTATTCAGCCCCCAATAAAATATATGGGACTAAGCGAGCCATCCTTCTCCACGAAGAAGAACCCTGCCCTAGCCGATGACAAGGAACGGCAGATGCGACATATGATATACCTATTCATGGCCTCTCTCTTGGGAGCCGAGAGCGAATACAGCCATCCCCAAGGATGCAAGGTGCCAGGAAGCAATTAAATCACACAGACGTATGGGCGATGAGGAGGAAGGGTTGCGGCTAAGTCAGGGTATGGCAATGGTACTCCGGATAAATCTGTCGGTTCATCCTGCAACAAAACACAAGATTGGACAGGAGAGAAAACAGAATTTAAGACATTACATGTTCAAACAGTAAGGATTCAGTAAGAAACAGTAAGCAGGGCTCCCTGCTGAGAAAGGGTGGAGCGCAGAGTAGATTCCTCCGCTGGGTCCATACTTGCCTAGATTATTCTGTCAGAGAGTGAGAGCAAGATAAAGGGGCCCAAAAGCCGAGGAACAGTTCAAAGGGATTATTTACAATAAATGATAATGTTAACTGAGCTGGCAAAGACTTGAGATCCCGGCACTGGCTGCAGAAGAGGGAAGGAGTCTTGTGAATGAGTGTGCGCCATAATCACACACTGGGCAGATCTGTGACGTGTGTGTTCGTAGACAAGTGTGTGCATCGTGGAAGTCAGGAGCAGATCCGTAGGAATGCTCCATAGAGTGTCCTCTATAGAGGTATTGAGGTGTAGAGAATAACGGCCAGCAGATTTGAAGGTAATCACATTCCCAAATTGCAGGCAGTTGAAGATTCAGTTGAAGATTCGTGAGCACAGAGAACAAGCATACAGCAAGCTGGAAGGTAAACACACCCCCGACACGTGGGTAGAGACATGCAACCAAACAGATACACGAGACAGGACCAACTAGGCAGAGGTTAATCTAGCAAAGATATTGAGAACAGGAAGGGTTTAAGAAGGGAGTGAATTAGAGGAGAACCAGGTGTTGCTAGTACACTAATTAGTGGCATGATCAGCATTCCCCTGGGAACAATCAATGTTCCCATGGAAACACTGATCATGCATGCCAGCTTTGCCTGTGAAACATGAGGGAGAGAAAATAACAAAAAACACACAGAATAAACCGACAAATTCAAATTCAAAGCCGTGAAACATATGGACAGAAAGCCAACCAACTTTCTGCCATGGTGCAAGTGAAATTTTTGTAATCAACAACCATAATGTGTGCTCTGTAATAAATTATGGGAAAAAAATATTAGCACATGGGAAAAGAGCCAGGCAATACTTAAAGCATTTTTTTTGTAAACTTTTCACCCAGCAGATCTTTTATTGATGAAATGATGGTTTTGCCAGAGGTATCCTGAATGACTTCCAGCCCCTTTCATTTACATACGTGCAACACATCCAATTACCAAAAAGGGAACGCATCCATAAATAAAAAGTTGTAGCCCAACAAGGCTGCCATTCCCAGCATATGTCAGGGTTTCAGCTCATCCTTAAGAGTACTGTTTTTGATTACTGACATCACAATGAGAAACTTAATAATCTATCTGTCCGTCTGTCTGTCTGTCATTATAAACTGTTCTTTTGTTATTGCATCAAATACACATTTCTCTTAACATCTTTTCTATTTTATGTCCTTCAGGTTCTACTGGGATTTAATCATGCTCCTCCTAATGGTTGGAAACTTGATCATCATCCCTGTAGGGATCACCTTCTTTAAAGATGAACACACTCCCGCCTGGATAGTCTTTAATGTGGTATCTGACACATTCTTTCTGGTGGACCTGGTACTGAACTTCCGTACTGGAATTGTCAAAGAGGACAGCACAGAAATCATCCTGGATCCTCAGCAAATCAAAGTGAGATACCTGCGGAGCTGGTTTGCCGTGGATTTCATCTCCTCCATTCCTGTGGATTACATCTTCCTCATTGTGGAGACACGTATCGACTCTGACTTCTATAAGACAGCGCGAGCGTTGCGGATTGTACGCTTCACTAAAATACTCAGTCTGCTCAGGCTGCTAAGATTGTCCAGGCTCATTAGATATATCCACCAATGGGAGGAGGTAATACGAACTTTTACAATAAATGTTTTTACATAAAATGTACAGTGTGTATAAAGTCTTAACATGCAGTTGTTACCTTAAGGTTAAATTTTGTTTCTAGATCTAACAGCAATTGCATCATAATGTTGATTAGCACAAAAATTACTTTGGATTTTCCCCTCCTTTTCTTTAGAAAAGAAAAAATCTGTGTTACAGTGAGGCACTTACAATGGAAGTAAATGGGGGCAATAATTTAATGTTAAAATACTCACTTTTTCAAGACTGGGCAGACTTTGAGGAAGCTAGGATAGGTCAGGCGGTCAGTCAGGGAACCAGGGCAGACAGGATGAACAATTGATGAGCCAGGATATGTCAGGAGGACGGCCAAGGTAAAAGGACAGACTGGTTTGGAGATTAAGGGAGCCAGGATAGTTTTGGCGGACAGCCAGGGAAACAGGACAGACTAGGTTAGGGAATGGGAACCCACAAGGGAGCAGTCCCAGGGAAGAGGAAGGGACCATAAAGGAGTTTGGTGCAGACTGAACACACTGAGCAACAGATAACTTGTGTCTGATGGATGCTGGTTAATGGGCTGAGTAACAGACTGGTGTCTGGTGGGTGCTGGTTACTGGGCTGAGCAAAAGACTGGTAGTGTCTGGCAGGTGCTGGTTACTGGGCTAAGTAACAGACTGGTGGTTTGTGTCTGATCCACTGGACTGAGCAAAGGGCTGGTTGACGGTCGCTAGGGACTAGACAGCATAATCGATGGCCACTGGGGGTTGGACAGGACCGTCAACAGTCACAGGGGACTGGACAGTATTGTCAACTGTAACAGGGGACAGGACAGACTTGTTGAAAGCCACTGGGAACTGGACAGGCTCATAGATGGTCATAGGGAAATGGACAGGCTCATTGATGGCCACAGGGAACTGGACAGGCTCATTGATGGCCACAGGGAACTGGACAGGCTCATTGATGGCCACAGGGAACTGGACAGGCTCAATGACCACAGGGAACTGGACAGGCTCGTTGACAGCCACAGGGAACTGGACAGGCTCATTGACAACATCAGGGAACTGGACAGACTCGATGACTTCAGGGAACTGGACAGGCTGTGCGGCAACCACAATGGTCGGGAGCGCTGGTAGCGACTGGGAAACAGCCTCTGTGGCCAAGAACGCTGACAACGAAAGGGGAACAGCCTCCATGGCCATGAACACCGACAGCGACATGGAAATGGCCTCCATGGCTGGGAACACTGGCATGACTGGGGAACAGACTCCGAGGCCAGGAATGCTGGCAGTGACTGGGGAACGAACGCCTTACTCGTCTTCCTTCTCCTCCTCCTCCTCTGGACAGTTGGAATCACTGCAGAGGCCTCCTCTGCCTCATGGAGGTTAGAAACGGCCTTGAGCAGGGGGTTGCAGCTGACCTGTTCTTCCTTCTTCCTCCATTTACGGGTCATAGGAGGACTGGGGGTTGGGCTTGTTGGGGGTGGGATGATGGTATGGTCTGCCTGGGAAAATCCCTCCTGGGATGCAGACTCCCTGCACTCATAATGGTGGTCAACAAATTCCCAAATGCCCTAGCTTCTCCTTATCCCACTGACTGAGAGGTTGATCAAGGCAGATGTTATAAACCTCTTTATTATCTATCTCATCATAGTCCAGCTCATCCACTGCAATCAAAATCCCACATACAAAGTCCCTCATGTCAGTTCTCTTCTGATGGACATTGCGAAGGTGGACGAGCTGAATTATATGCTGACGAATTGAAAAGATTGCGAAGGGAGATGTAAAAAGGAAGCTGCCCAATGTGCCTCTGCTGGGTCCAGAATTGGTTGTATTTTTCTGTCATGGTACGTGGTGCTGAGAGAAAGAAGGACCCAAATGCAGGAAGGCAGAATAGGGCATTGTATCAAGTTCGTAATTTGAGCAATGGAGGAGTCAGGAGGCAGTGAACTGTCAACGTGAGTATTTTATTACTCTTTGGCATCACTCAAAAATGTAAACAAATAGGGCTCTCAGTAAGCACATAAAACACACAAATGTATGATGCAGGAACAGTTTCTCTGGTTCCACTGTCTCTATCACTCTGATGCCTCGTACACCTTTTTATGTTTCTCTCCAACATCACTACAACAAGAATCAGACGTTAGAGATAATGACAACAAAGGTGATGAGCCTTAACGCTCTCTCTCTCCTGCAGACATACACACGACCACATATCACCACAGTCCGACACAGGCCAGGGCAATATCCGGCCTGCCAAACCCCCCACCGTTAGTACCTAATAATTTATATAGTTTATGTAGTGTTCGTGACATAAAGGTAGTGCCTTGATCAGTGAGGATTTCTTTTGGAATCCCCACTCGGGAGATTATTCTGAAAAATGCCTCTGCAACATTACATGGTGAGATGTTGCGCTTAGACAGTCCATTCTAATGGCCTGACGAGGTCCATACCAATTCTCTCAAAGGGGAACTCAATCAACGGTAGTGGGCGTAATGGTGCTTTTGGGGTGGCCTGTGGATTCACCAACTGACATTCATGGCACACCACACACCACTTGCAAACATCCCCAGGATTGGATTATAGTGATCCACCTGGAAGTTAATACTAGTCGGGTGGCCACTTCCAAACCTCAGTGGTCTTCTTAAACAGGTCGATGTAGGCCTCAGGATTATCACTCAGCCCAATTTTGATGAGGGTCACCGGTGCTGAGGTCTCCGGGGTAGCAGCGACAGCCCCCTTTCTGTCTTCGGATTACCTGCTGGTCCTCCACATGAGCCTTGAGCAGGAGTTGTAAATGCTGTTCCTGCACCAGGCGTAACTCCATGAGGGCCTGATGTTGACTTTGCTAGATGTCGGCAAGGGATATGATGACTTCGCCCAGCAGTCAAGATTCCATGATTAAGTTTCCTCCGATCACTCCTGAATTTTGGCACCACTGTAGCAAGTTCGAAATTTGAGCAACGTTCAATGTGAATATTTTGTTACTCTTCAGCTTCACATAAAAATATAAACAAAAAGGGCTCTCAGTAAGCACTTTAAACACACAAACGCATAGTATTGCTGCAGATGCAGGAAATATTTCTCTCACTCTGACGCCTTGTGCGCCTTTTTATGCCTCCCTCCGCCATCACTACAACAAGAAACAAGTGTTAGAGATAATGATAACCCAGGTGATGAGCCTCTCTCTCTCTCTCTCTCTCTCTCTCTCTCTCTCTCTCTTCACAGACAGACACACGACCACGCCCCCATCACCACAGGCATTTATTTAAATAAACAAATAAAATAAAAATAAAACTCTCATGAGGGAGAAATATAAACAACTGAAAACAAAACAGAAACTAGACCATCTGAATCTTGAATTAGGGAACAGACCAGAACATGCTGACAGATTTGCAACACAGCAAAACAATCCAACAAAGACAAAACAACAAAGGAAAGAATATATAGCTGGTAATTGGAGGCAGGTGCCGCTGGTGATGAGCTGGGTGGAGAGACAATCAGTAGTCCTGGCAACAGAGCTGACATACTCCACGTGGTACTTGCAAAACACAAGAGGTAGAGAGAGGGAAACACAGACACAAACACACAACAAGACAGACAGAAGGAACTGTCCAGCCCAGACTGTGACCAATATGGGTGTAAACACGATGTTAGTGTGATAAAATCACTTACTAACCTTCTCTGTGTAAAGTTATGTCCAATTTTACAACTTCATTGCCAAGATGATGCAATGTCAACAAACTCTAAAATGACTGTAAAAATGACAATTTAAACACATATGCAGCTAAAATAATGCATGAGTTTTAACAGAAGATTTAATGTAATTGCTTTTATAAAATTATAAACTTTTTCACTGCCATTGTAAGTGCCTCACTGTAACCTTGATTTGTACTTTTTTTTAAAGAAAGGGAGGGATGGATCAAAATAAATTTTTGTGGTAATCAACATAATGCCTCAAATGCTGTCAATTGAGCTGTCTCACCTACTGTATGAATTGAGTCTTAAATCTAAAATTCACAGACTTCTTTTGCTTTCAATTGGATATATCTTTAGCTCTGCGAAGGAATAGCTTGCATGCTTCTAAATCAAGCAGCAATCATACACAATTGCAAGCAACATTGTGTTACTTGTCCCTTGTTTGTCCATGGAAAATGGAAAAGTGTGCATCATGACCCCTTAATTGCTTCGATTGGTCAGTCCTATCAGCCCACAACCTTTTTAGTTATAGGAAATCTATTAGTCCTTACTTTAATTAATGCTATATGAGCACACCCCTTTTTTCCACCAGGGGGGCAAGGGGGTGCATCAATTCCATTGTGGATCATGGGTAGCATCAGCCATTCTTTTTGCATATCACTGATCTCCCAGGAACTATTAGTGACATTAGCAGAAGCAACATGCAGTACATTATGTAATACTCCACAAACTGAGTATTTCGCTATTATAAACCAGCTTAAGAACAATGTGGCCTAGAACTGAGTGAGGCTTAACTGTGACCCATGTGGCATATTCTCATTCTGTAAACATAGTCCCAATCACCTCTTTGCCTTCTTTTCCATTTCCATAGATTTTTCACATGACCTATGACCTGGCTAGTGCCATGGTGCGTATTGTGAATCTGATTGGAATGATGCTGTTGCTGTGCCACTGGGATGGTTGCTTGCAGTTCCTGGTGCCCATGCTGCAGGACTTTCCTTCCGACTGCTGGGTGTCCAAAAACAAAATGGTGGTAAGTACTTACGGCAGACCCTTATTTTCCTCCAGCAGAGCTCGCCATGGTTTATTAATACAGACACCTACATTTTTAGGCTTGAAAACTAAAAATATGAAAGCAGAAGAAAAATAGCTACATTTTGACTGTTGAAAAAAATTATAAAATGGCCTGGATGGAATATTCTGAATTGATATTTTGCACTTTTCACAAATGGGGCCCTGAAACACTTTAAAAAATAATAATGTTTATTTTTTTATTTTTTAAAAAATGGTCAGTTAAAAAAGGTGCTTAAGGAGCCTTTCAGACCCACCAAAAAGTTTTACTTCTATTCTTTTAATTGTATAATATAATTGTAAAAATGTATAAAATCATGACGACTCACATTAGATAAAGACTCCATTCATTTCAGCAACCTTGTAAAAGCTGTTTTATTCTACATGGAGAGGGTCCCCTCATGGAGTTACCATGTTAGAATCACATGACCAGCCAAATACTACTTGCTTAATTTAAGTAACCCTGATATTAGACACTTCAACTCAGGGATTCAATTATTTATGGCCATCTGTGAAAGAGATTTCTTATGGCATTGATAACTAAAAAGTACTCCATTTGACTGAAGTTGCATCCAGGCCACTAGGTGTCACTGTAAGTCCAAGACAACAGATTAAAAAAATAACAGAGTGATAAAAAAAAAAAACAGTGAAAACAGTCATCTACCGTATCTTTACATTAAAAACAATTGAAAAACAGCAAAGACATATGCAAAAATGTGTTAATGTCAATGGCCTCTAACAGGGTCAACCATTTGTAGACAATTTGTGTAAAAATTTATAAAATGTAAAGAGATTGTTCACCCATTTTCTAATCTTGCTGTAGAAAGCATCCAAATGATATTACTTCTTAGGTGTCAGATATTTTTAACAGTTTTTTTTTTTTTTTTCTTTTTTTTTTTTTTTCTCTTGTTATGGGGCAAATTATGTGGTAATTTAAACAGATTTGTCAATTTCAACAGTTTTTATAACATCAAATAACATTAGATTCCTGCCTCTAATGCTCTTTTTCGTCATACACCAAAGTGTACCCTATTCCTGGAAAGTGCCACTTTGCAAATGTAACATTTTGACTGAAATAGGCCACCTGCATCATTTCCTGGCCCTGCATAAGTATTTGGCTCAAAACTGACACACCCGTGCAACTCACATTACTTAAAGATTAATATTGCCCTTTAAAACCCTTAATTTGCATTTGTAAAACAGAACCTTCTGTTTTTCTCCATCTTATGATATCAAGAAAATGCATGCAGCGTACACAATGACCACTCTGCTAAAGGACATGATATTTTCGTTTCCCTCTGGATTTTATTTTAGCTCCTTCTGAGTCCTGAAATATAGAGAAACACTCTCACATTTTTCCAGTCTAACACTCTCACTCACTCTTTATCTCACATTCTGTCATTCTCAACTCTATTTTCTTTCCTCTCACTCTCATTGGCCTATACCTTTGTCCTCTCACAACACTTTTTGTCCCTCATTCACCCTCTCTCCTCTTTCATGCTCATAATTATATTCATGTTCTAATTTGGGTTAAATTTCCTCTTTATCTCGTTCATACTTCACTTTCTCTCTCTCCACCTCTTTTCTTCTCAGAATGACACCTGGGGTCAGCAGTACTCCTACGCCCTGTTTAAGGCTATGAGCCACATGCTGTGTATCGGCTACGGCATGTACCCTCCCGTGGGCATGACGGATGTATGGCTGACCATTCTCAGCATGATCGTGGGAGCAACCTGCTATGCCATGTTTGTGGGCCATGCTACCGCCCTCATTCAATCACTGGACTCCTCAAGAAGACAGTACCAGGAGAAGGTTAGTAAAAATAAACATATAAATAAATAAAATGTGGGGATGAATTCAGTTGTCTTTCAGAGGTGAAAATAAGGAAAAAGGGACAGAAAGTTAGGGGAAGGTGGTAATTGATGTGAATATTCACATGCAATGAAAAGGAAATACAGTCGTATGTTTTAGAGGGTACAGAAGCTATGTTTGAATATGTTTTGAGCCCCTTTTTTATTATTTATCGAACAGTATGATATTAACAATGTATTAGAAGTGGTTAAAATGGCTTGACCAATGTCTATTTGGATTACAGTTTTTCACAATTGCTAAGACACATTTCTTAAAACCTTCTCCCATTTTCTCACAACTTTAAACACAAAACCAAATCTTTAACTAAACCTTTAATCTGTGCTCACAATCAAACACATTGGCCAGGGCATGTAGTGACAGAATTTTGTTATTTTATTGTATATAGTAAGTGCATTTTCCAATTTCTATCAAATAAAAGTGTAGTAATCACAACTTACAGTGAATATATTGTATACTGTAATTACTGCAAGTAATATGGTATTGAATGTCTGTATATTTAGCACTTGTACACTACAAAGAAACAGTAGTCCAACTGCAAAACCCCATATTAACACTCTAAATGAAAAACACATTACATTATGCCAAGTTTACACTACAAGATTTGAAGCCTGATTTTCACTCGCCAACAGTTTTGTGGAGATCGCTGACAAGAGCCTGAAATCGTGGGCAAATCAGAGCTCGCTCCCGTGAGCAACGATCACAATGTATGTACAATCAAAGACGCGGTTTACGAGAATCGGCGACGTGTCGCCAATGTCAGTGAGATATTTAGAATGTTAAATATCTGGACCTGTCTGCGATTCCAAATCGTGCAATGTGAAATATGTTTTGACTGAATACAACAGCAGCGTTGACACCCAATGAGAGAGCAAGAAACAGGGTACGGGAAGTTTCAGTGGGAGGAGTCCTGATGTACCTGCATCAAAACATCAACTAGCATGGTTGCGATATCAAGAAAGTCTCATTGAACCCAAAGAAATTTAGGAAAAATTAGTGGAACGTTGGCAGGAGCACCAGTACCTATTTGATGTTTCCTCTGAACTGTACCACAACCGGGTGGAGAAAGAGAAGAGTTGGAGAGAAATTGTCAATTCTCTTGGACAGCCAGTTAAGCAAATAGGTCGATTTTTCAGTAGGTGCTACTTTTTCATATTGTAACCAAATAAAATATATGATGCATTGAGGCGATTAAAAACATACACATCAAATTCTGAAATGCGTAACATATGACCATGCGTTTGTTTTTGTATCTCGTATCACTTCTCGCATGTACTCTGTTGTGAAATGTAATTTGGAGTCCAGGCAGAGTCTTCGGGGATTCATCAATAGAAATGTCTTGTAATTTGTTCACCCCAGTCACGGATTTGTCGTGTAATTTGAAAACGCTACGACTTTCATGACAAGACAGACAGTTTTGTAATGTGAACAGTACCACGATCCAAAGTCTTTGAAAGTCGTGTAGTGTGTAGGAGCCATTACACTCACTCAAATATGATGTACAACTGCAAAATCAAAGTCAGTGAGAGATTCATTCTGCCTCAGCATTACATTTTCACATCATTAGAAACAAGTGCTCAAAATTGAGTCATTGTGTATAAACGATGACAACTGTGTTGAAGTTTTGTTGAACTTTTACCATCCGTGTTTACCATTTTGCAACACAAGTGTATCACAGTGCGAAATGTGGTTTAGTGAGTGAGAATGTCTTTAGGGCTTTGCAAAAAGAGTGATTGATTTGACAAATGGGTTTAGGTCACTGAGCATTTGGTTTAGAGAATGCAGTTTAGTGTTTTAGCAATTCAGAAAAACTAAACTGGGAAAGGAGAAAGTGATTTACCATTGAAAAAATTACACACTTCTTTAATTTGTATCAATATTTATTGTTTTCATTTTTATTATCAATAAAATTATACATAATAATCATAATCATTTTTATGACCCCAGTTCTTAAAAAGTTGGGACAGTATGGAAAATGCTAATACAGTTTTTAACGATTGCTTAAGCATGATTTTGAAAACAGGGCTCATTCTGTCAAAACACTACACACAATTCACACAACCACACACACAAGTAGCAGAACACCTCAGATCTTTTGCAAAATGAAACACGTCATTCAAAACTACCCAATAATTTATAAAAACCCAATTTTGACACCGTATGGCACACACATGGTTCATACAATGTGATTATGTTTGAACCCGTTGCACACAGCTGTGCTCAATCTAAAACACTTAACATTTCTACTTTTCTAATTATATAGTCTGGGATTGATTTTTTCAGAGATATTGTTAGAGTAAAGTACATGAATATATTGACCAAACACAACACAAAAGACCAGTACTGCACACTGATGAAAATATTTATTTCTCTCCACATTGTAAAATCAGTCAATACATCCATGCATTTCCAAAGGTTGAATTTTGTACTGAAAATCAGAACAGAGCATATTCTAAATAGAATATTGTACATAAACACAGCAAAAAACATTCATGGAGACAAAAAAGAAAACATGGAGAAAAAAAAAAACCCTAAGCATCATCTCTTCACCTAGCTGGATCTGGCCATAGCACTTCATCAACATCACAGGCTATGTCCTCTCTCGCAAGACAGCGAAGGAAGAATCTTCTTGAATGGTGAATCCATCCTTGCACAGATCCTGCATCAATTATGTTGCAGGCTTCCTCTATGGCTTGAATGAGGGGTATCCTGACATAGGGCTGGAGATCATAAACCTTCCACCGCCATGCCGAAAAAAACTCCTCAATGGGGTTAAGGAAGGGGGAGTATGGTGGGAGGTATTGGAGTGAAACTTGTGACAGTTTTGGACAAGAGCATATTGGTGGAAAGATATATTGTCCCAGATGACAATATATCTCATCTGCTCTGTATCCATTTGATCTTCTGCTGTGACAATATGTTGTAGTCTGTCTAAAAATGTGAGTATATGGGCTGTGTTGTAAGGATCTAAGTTGGCATGGTGGTGGAGGACCCCATTCTGCGTGATTGCAGTGCACATTGTGATGTTACCACTAAAACCATACAAGTTACTCGGATCATTGGATTGCAACTCCACTACAAAGCATTTTCCTGAACAGCTCTTCTGTCTAAAACATCTCATCTCAACAGAAGCTGACACAGCAGTTCATTCGTTTCACAACATCTACTGCTACCACTCTGTCTTTCCTCCTAATCTTTAATCACCGGAGCAGATCATTGTGTGACGCTGCTTCCACAAACTGGTTGCTTTGGCGCTGTATACATGTCAAACAGCTCTCTGTGATTGCTCATATGTTCTCCTATCTAAATGTCCACCCGGAGTGGTTCATCGTGAAGCCTGTCTCCATGAATGGGCACTGCTCTGGCTCATGCCTCTCAAGTTCTGTTACAGATTCATTTGAACGCGAGGGAAACAAAAGCTTATCTATTTATTTTAACCATCATTCCAACGCTCCCCAGTGTTTCAGTCTGGTTCTCCAGTACAGGTGATTCCTGTCAGCTTCATTACCTCTCCACGCAGCATGTTTAGGGTGTTATCCATTCACTCATTCTGTTAGTCAACTTCTAACATGAATATCACGATTGTTCTCCCTTCAAAGTGCCCATTCATATTCCATCCAGAACACAGAGACAATCATGCAACAACAGACTCTTTCAAATCAACTGATACTCTAATTACAACTTCTTTTCAAACCATGCAGACCTTTTAACGTGAGCTCGCTGCCGCACAGCTCCCACTCTGACCATTACACAGCACACTGCAGTTATACACAGCCTCTGTCCGAATAGACATGAGCCAAATTTGGCTTTGCAAGAAGTGGATCATGCATCACGTCCCAACTCATTCATAATCATTCCACAAACTCGCCTCGCCTCTCAGCATTTGACCTTAACTGTGGCATCTTTAGGGCCATATGAAAAACTCCCACTACACGGCAGACAGAGCAAACGCGCCATCCAAGTCCCAATACCGTTCACGTGCCACAACTGCAGCATGTCTTTCAGTCCATGCGTCATATGCTGCGAGACCCTGACCCCCAACAAACATCCCTGTGTTCACACATGAGCACACACACACAAACAATAATAATAATAATCACACTTATTTAAAATATACCTCTCTCTCCACTGCCCCTCCCCAAGAGCCCTCCAAGAACACCAAATAGCACCACCAACACCAACAATTTGTCTGGTGATCATAACACTGGTTAGGACCAGTGGTGTTTATTCCTATACTGATGATTGCCCCATCACCTAAAATACATCTGGGGCTAAATGAATTTTGAGTGCCCAAAGCATCACACATAAAACTCTGAACCTTCAATCAGACTTCTTGGATCTTAACACACCACCAAAAAACATGGGTTGTGTGTCAATCTTCTGATTGGCATCGCCAGCAGGTGGATGTGTCTTTAAGACCAAGCCTTTACAATCTAGAGGGGATCCAATAGAATCTATGTACTAACTTGAATTGCATAAGGCACCCTTGCATCTCTAGATGCAGACTTGACGTTTTTTAGAATCCTAGCCCACACTCTCTCCTTCAATACCAAGTTTACATCTTTCTCCCATAATCTCTTGATAGAAGTTGAAGCTCTGTCCCCCAGACACTGAATTAGCAGGGAGTAATACACTGATGACTCATGACCTTTTCACCTCAATCACCACTCCCAGAGTATCTGCCACTTTAGGGGGGTGAATGCTACTCCCAAAAATAGTGCAGAGCAGGTGACACGCTCTACACATTCTCAATTGGAGACAGGTCAGGACTGCACTTGAAACCACTTCTGAATGTGTGTGATCCCTTAGACTTTACTGTCTTAAAAACTTCATTTGTCTGTAATGGATATCATGTGTGACAAATTATGAAGCACACAATACAGCAATGAAGGCCAAATTTACAAATCACTTTTTGTTTTATTAGCATTTTCCATACTTGTTGGAATTGAGATTTTATTATTATTTATTTTATGTACATTCTTTTCAGAATTCTGGAAAAAAATAGACTAATGGAATAACCTAAAAACTGTTCGAGAATAATAATCAAATGGTAAACCAGCAATTAAATAATAGAACATTTTAATGAGGGTGGGCGGCTGCAGTTTCTCACTATTTTGAAAGATTTCCATGCAGAAAAATTCCCACATTCCAAGATAATATGCCTTTGAATATGTTTATAAATATAAAATTCAGAGTCACAAAAAGACTGAAAAAATTGAATATTATGAAGGAAATTAATGATTTTAACAATGTTCAAAATGTCCTTCTGCAACCTCTGTGATCAATACATGGTTTTATTGTGTAAGTATGTTTGAGTGGTAATTGAACTGTTGTCATTTTGAATGAGGAGAAAAAACAAGTGCTTTGACCTCTGCTGTGTTAAAAAGATTCTAGTCAATTCATGTATTGATGTGCAGTTTCCTTTTTAGATGTCTCCTCTTTCTCTCTCCTTCCCGTACCTTTTTTGAAAGGGTGCTTACTTTCTTGTGTGCCACAGAATAATGTGCCAGCAAATGTTTTGTTTTCTCGAAAGCATAATGAATAAAGGCCAGTGATTTTGATAATGGTTTCACAGTACATAATTTATAGTTTCTCTTCTCATCTGTTTGAAAAGGCTTTGAAGCTCTGAGGAAACATAAACCGACGTGAGAGAGAGGGAGGGAGTGTGAGAGAGAAAACATCAAGTTAGAGAGAGATAGATTAGGTTAGACAGAGTTCAACAGGGATAAAAATGTCTGAGTTGTCAATTTGCCCTGTAAACTTACCAGCCGATTTCATTACCTTTTGAATTGTGCTTTAACCACTTCGGGTTGGGTATCCCTCATCAGTGTCAATGTGATTATCTGCATCTATTTCCAGAAAGGAAAATTTCCAATTACACTTTTTTTCTGATACAATAGCAATGTTTTAAAACCCTGTGAGCTGTCCTGTTGTGCAAAGGCAAAATTTAGTTACTACTGCACGATTAAGCACAAAAAAAGAAAAATGTATTTGATCAGATGTCAGATATTTTAGTGGAGTGACTGTTTTAACTGAACTTCGATGTGCTTCACATGATCAGTGTCACTGCATGTAGATATCAGGCATACTAAAGGCTTCGATACACACAGCAAAGTTCTTCTTCGCTCAGTGCTAGAAAGATCGAAACAGTGTGGTATAATGCTGGTGAACATTCTGACACCACCCACGCCACTGTGGCTGGCATTTACAGGAGCATTTAAATATGAGGTATAGCTGACAACAAGCTACATGTAAAACCAATGTGACATTAAAATGTGAATCTACATGACCACATACCTGTACCTCATTCTATGAATATAATCCACATGTAATCAGTATGGGGAAAAAGCTGTTTTAACCACCCACAGATGATTAAAATAATATGCAGTTGATTGTGTTTGATTTGTCATTTGTTCATTCTGTATTCATGGCGCTAATGCTAATGCTAACATGCTATACATGGTCATAATATGCAGCGGTTACCCTCTGTTATTGTATTTTATGATTAATTTTGTATGGAGGAAAATCCATATAATAAAGAAGGTTTTATTTAAGAAAAAAGAACAACATTGTAACTACTGCAAAGACGGGTGTATAAAAGAGTGGCCAGTGTATTCATGTTGACTGATCTCAAGTGAGTGAAGAAATTGACCAGAAAATGATGTTAGCATCAAAATAGGTGGAGCTCTGGGCCACACGCACCTATCACGTGGACCAAAGGCAGTAAGAAGGGAGCAAGAGATGTTTCTGAAAGCTCTCGCTTGTAAGCTGTTTTGAACTGAAAAACTACTTTTTAGACAGATTTGGTCTGAAATGACATCACACTAATTCTTTTTTCAATTCTGCTAGAAGTATACCCTTTCAAAAAACTGCAAAGTTTTAACTGCAAAAGAGTTGCCGCAAAATTGCTGCATACTTGGTGCAAATTCGCCACTTATTATTTTCACGTGCAAATGAGCTTGTTATTCAGTGCAAATGTTTGACAGATGTTTGCAGCACTTTACCAGTAGTACAGCTCATTTGCATGTGAAAATGTATGAGTGGTGAATTTGTGACAATTTGCAGCAAATTTGTGGCAACTCTAGATTTCTTGTGTCCTACTGAAGTTCTGTCAAGTCTTGTGCATATATGTGGGCTTTAAAAAAATTCCTTTAAAAGCCACACTTATCCAGCAAAGGTTGAAGTGTGTAATTTCTGCACCAATATCTGATGCTCAAACAAACATAGCCATATTTTGATAACATCATACAGAGCCATAGTGTTTACGGTTAACCTGTAAATTACTTATAGTTGTTTAACATGTTAACTTTGTATGGAACAAAATCAAATAAAACATTTCACACATTTTTGTCACAGAGGTTCTCCAGATTCAAACCTACCTGTATTGTGTGACATTATTTCCTGTTGTTTGAACTCATCTCTGCTGGCTTTGTCCCCTGCCCTTGAATATGATAACAGAAGAGGCACTCAGAGACACTGCAGCTGAGTCTGGAGAGGCAGTATGTCTGCACTGGTGAAATGTTCATAGCCGAGGAGCATTAGCATGTGGTGAAGGGCACATTGGAACCAGGCGACCATCGACAGGCGGGACAGGATTTCATGAAAGTGGGAGAGAGGGATGAGCCAAAGAACAAGAACAAGATTAAATGAGAGAAAGCAACATGTTCAGTGACAGAACAAAGTTTATTAGATAGTACAGGAGAGGGAGAGAGAGAGATGAATTCATGTGGTGGAAGGTTTTAGAGTTGCAGTGCTGCAGACGCTCATTGTTGTTTTCAGAGACATGATTGAAAAAACAAAGAGGCAGCACAAGGGGAGCGTGGGTAAAATAAAACCTATCAATACAGTGCGTCCTTCCTTGGAGTCAAAGAGACAGGCATAGAGAAAGGGACAAACAGAAAGACAAGGATAAATGGGGAGATGGTTGCTGATGTGAAAATACTGCCAAGATTTGCAAATGGAGTCCGTATGGAATGACTGCCATAAATATGGAGCCAGACAGTTACACTGACCAGTCTATTGTTTTGCTAGACATTTAGTCGATATTTATTTATCAGGAGCAGTGTAGTAAGAGACAAAACTACGGGGTCTTAAAGGGTTTTTGGTTTGAGGCCTATTTACACCAAATCTGGGTTTTCAGGTCTAAAAACACATATGACAAATTTGTAGAACAAAACAAATACTTACGATACTGAATCCAAAATATTGTATTGTGATCACTAAAAGAAATACTGTGGCAGTCCCATGGTACAGTGATGGTATCCATGCTACTTTAATACATACAGTAATGTGATATTTGATATAAAACTGCAGTGAATAATTATCATATTCACATACCATGGAATTTACATGGTACCCCAAGGTACCCCAATGTCCAAATAAATAAAGTAATACCATGGACATTTGTGTTACTTTTTTATAAGTTAAAATGAACAATCAGCAATGAACAATACATTGAAATGTATATTTTTCAGTTGATTTATTTTAGATTTTTAGTTTATCCATTAGGATTTGAATTTGATTTCTGGATTCTTATTTGATCTGGATTGAAGTCCTGTACCCTCTTTTTTTTAGCTTTTGTTATTAGAAACATGTAGATACATTTTTTAAATATAAGTTGATAATATTTTGTGTATTTGTCATTTTTACAGTATAAACAGGTGGAGCAGTACATGTCTTTCCACAAGCTTCCAGCAGATATGCGGCAGAGGATCCATGATTACTATGAGCATCGTTATCAGGGCAAGATGTTTGATGAGGAGAGCATTCTGGGAGAACTGAATGAGCCACTCAGAGAGGTTAGTACAAGCCAATTAGCATAGGTTTCTTTCCATTGGCTGGATATGAAAATTTATATACACTATACTATTTCCTCATTTACACTGCCAGTCAAAAGTTTGGACATACCCATTGGAATTATGTAGTAGCCAAAATGTTAAACAACTCTTTACACTCTGGGCATTCTCTCAACCAATTTCATGAGATATCCAACTGAGATGCTGTTTAGCTTCTTTTCCTTCACTATACAGTGTAAAAAAAAAAAAACGAGAAAAAAAATTACGATTTGTAAAATAATTTACATGTGGCACAATTTTCATTTGTCTACAGAACACATTTCAATCATTTAAACTTATAGTGACCTTTAGATCAAAAGATTTTCAAGATCAGGGCAAACTTGTGTCCAAAGTGTGTACAAACACTTGACGTAGTGATAAACTGTTCACATTTTTTTTTCAATATTTGTTATTATTTATACTCTCCATTGTCATATACAGGAAATCATCAGTTTTAACTGTCGGAAGCTTGTGGCCACCATGCCTTTGTTCGCCAATGCTGATCCCAACTTTGTGACCTCCATGCTCACCAAGTTACGTTTTGAGGTGTTCCAGCCAGGAGACTATATTATCAGAGAGGGGACAGTCGGGAAGAAGATGTATTTCATCCAGCATGGCGTACTAACTGTCCTGACAAAGGGCAGCAAAGAGACAAAGATCTCTGACGGTTCTTACTTTGGAGGTAAGAGAACACTGATACCCATGAGATAATTTTAGGTTCTATGATCTGATTGTGTATTTCGACACTGAAAATGAGATGGTTTTGTTCAAAAATGCTTACTGGAATTTATTCATTCCAGTAACTCAAATTTTTTAAATGTTCACCAATTTAACCGGATTCATCCTGTCAGCGTTCAAGAAGATCTGTACTGACTTTTGTTGCCAGCGGTTTAGACATTAATTGCTGTGTGTTGAGTTATTTTGAGGGGACAGCAAATTTACAGTTATACAAGCTGTAAACTTACTAGTTTACATTTTAGCAAAGTGTCACTTCTTCAGTGTTATCACATGAAAAGATATAATCAAATATTTACAAAAATGTGAGATAAATTTGTGAGATACTATATATATATATATATATATATATATATATATATATATATACCAATCAGCCACAACTTTAAAACAAACTTGTTTACACAGACAATGTGGTAGCAGTCTCCTAAATAGGACCTAAACCATTCCACATGTCCACAATGCCAACATAATTCTCAAACCTTTTCAAGAGTATGTCGTGATCTACGGTGTCGAAAGCCGCAATAAGATCTAAAAGCACTAGAAGAGAAATGCAGCCACAATCAGATGATAAGAGCAAGTAATTTGTAACTATGATGAGAGCAGTTTCTGTACTGTTATGGGGTCTAAATCCTGACTGATCATATATACCATTTCTCTGTAGAAATTAACATAGTTGGGAGGACACTACATTTTCTAGTATTTTCAAGCTGTGGCTTCTTAATAAGTGGTTTGATAACTGGCATTTTAAGTTAAGAGTTAAAAATATTAAGAAGAGGTTCTGGTATTACAGGGAACACCTATTTTATGAGCTTAGTTGGTATTGGATCTAACATTCATGTTGTTGCTTTTAATGTTTAGATAAGTCTTGTTAGCTCTTCATGACCTATGACTGCGAAGGATTGAAATTGCTTGTGAGGAAAATTATGAGACACGGTTTTCTGAGGTGCTGTGGCAGACGATTGCATAATTCCAATTTTATTTCTGATGTTTTTAATTTTATCAGTAAAGAAATTAATGAAGTCATTACTATTGTGCTGTGACAGATTATCTGGTTCAGTCTAGGCTTTATTCCTTAACAATTTATCCACAGTACTGAATAAACACTTAGGAAACACAAGTCTGTTCAGCGGTCCACACTTATAAAACAAACATTTGATATTTAATGAGAAGCCTGTTGACTATTTTCACGGTAAAGAGTCAGGGTTGACAAACTGAAAAGTAACAATGACCACCCAAACTGCAGTGCGAAACCACATTTTTATTTATTGACACTGGAGAATGATTTACAACTAGACGTGTCAGTATTGAACCACGGATTGGCATGATGTACTCTAAGAAACAGGCTTAACAGTCACGCTCAATACAGTAAGTGAAGGTCTAAATATTTAATGTCTTCTATAGCATTATATCATTAAAATAATATGTGAAGTATTCAGGGTTTTAGTCCACATTTCTTTCTCAATGGATGTTGGGTTTTGGTAGGGGACACAAGCTCATATTGTGCTAGGACACTTGAGTGGAACTGACTTCAAACATCCATTAAAAATGACTAATTGATCAAATGTATTTAAAAGAATGTTTCAAGTCAAGTTAGTTTTGACAAAAGGTCTAGCATCATCTGTTTGCAGTTTTGTTATTTTGTTATCAAATGCAATAACATATTTAAATGTGGCTTAAGTGTCCAAATATTTTTTTAGGCCACCGTTAAAATTATTATTTTGACATATTGCATGGTATTTAAATCAGATTCACTAAAAGGCTCATGTTGATGAATTTGCATTTAAGTTGCAGATCCCAACTTGAAGTGCAATATGTTGTTTTTATTAGAAAGATTTGAGTGCTTGGGGGGGGCCTACATCTCCGTGGTAACATGCGCAACAACTGTAACTGAGGCAACTGAGATTCGTCCTCCGCCACCCCGATTGAGGCGAGTCACTATGTCATCATGCGGAAATTGGGAATTGGGCATTCCAAATTGGGGAGAAAAGGGGATACAAATAAACAAAAAGATTTAGAGTGCTTAATATGTAGGCTGGTACCACTGTGTTCTTCAGTGTTATCGACTAGTTCTCCAGGGGAACTGAATCAGTAAATGGGCTCGCTTCAGGAGCCTGGGGAAATTCCTCACCAAGCATAAGTCAACCATTCATGAAATTAATTTTCCTCAACTCATTCAAACAAAAGATTGAGGAAGGACTGAAGATAGCAGTTGCAGCCTTGTCATCAAAAGTTGTTCACTTAAGTTTTTTCAATGCAATAGCCATTGTGTGAATCCACACATGGATTTCTATATTTTTAGTTTTGGAGATGGAACACTTTCTGTTTTTGATATACATTATCTGGTGTATGTTATTAAATTGGCTTTTGAAATTGTCAGGATTGCAGTGATGACAAAAATACTAATTGTCCACAATATACAAATGCTGAATTTAGCAAACAAATCAACATGCTCAATTTTCTGAGGAAAATGATGCAGAATGCAAATATTTTTAAACAAATTATACACCACCTGGTCTCTGAATACAAGATACCATCATTCTGGCATTTGTATGCCATTAGAAACTCTATTACTGTTTAGTGTTGTTTGGGATCATCAGTGTGCTGCAGATTTAGTTGTGAAAAATAAATATTTGTATCCAAAAAATGTTCCTTCTGCCCGGCTCGTTTGAGGTCATTACATGTTCAACAACCTGCTCGTAATCTCTTTTCCCATAAACCCTGTGTGAAAGCACAGAAAGGAAGAGCACAGTCTGGATTCTGGCCTTGTACAGATTTCACCCAGTTCCCATATGTCATCCATTAATTTTCCCTCTATGTTCAGAATGGAATAGTAGCATACTACTGCATACTGTGAAGAATTTTAAAGGATACAGCCTGCTATTTGTTTGCATTTGGTAGGCGCTTTTATCCAAAGACAGCATTAGCCACTGAATTAGATTGCTTCCCATCCGTTTAACCACACATCTTCTCCCCAAAACCCACCTTCCAAAGAAAAGTGATCAAACCCAATGTCAGCAAACTCAAACAGAGAGAGCCAGATCCTTGGGCTGTCGCAGAAACAAGTTCTATTTCTCAAGTATAAGGGTAATTTTTGCATGATGTTCTGATCAAATATAGTTTATGTTACTTTAAACTTATTAATGAGATATTTGATAATGTTTGTTTGGGTGTGGCCAATATTAGTGATGGGTTCTTGTTGAAAACTGAAGGATAAGAATACTACAGGAAGATAAATGAAGCACCTCTTGGCCTTCAAGACCTGAAGGAAAATAAAGTGGTGTTGTTAGGGTAAGACAGAGCAGGACACCAGGCTGAAGAGATTATTCTCTCTCTCACTCTTTTTTTCTATTTCTCTGTCTAGTCGTCATGGCCCGAGTCATAAACAACATGCTGCCAAGAGCCATTCCATCAGAGCACACACTCACTAACACACCCTGAGGTGGGAAGGGGGAGAAGATAAAGGGTGTGATGAGGAAGGCAAGGAATAAGGATCTAATGCAGCTTTATTAAACTGAAAAACAAACAAGTAAACTCAGAGCAAAGGAACCACAAAACACAGGAAACCTGGCATAGCACATAGACAAAAAAACATTCATACATGCAAGAACTGACACAGGAAACAGGGAAACCAAGGGTTTAAATACACAAGGGAACAAACAAGGGAAAGAGGAACACCTGGGGAAACAATCAGGGAATGAGAAATAATCAGGGAGATCCAATCAAGGAATAAAACTACAAAGGACTACAAAACTAACAGGAAACAGGAACTAAACAAGAATTTCAACATAAAAGTACAAAAAAAAAGACAAAAAGACAACAGAGAATATGACAAAGGGTGAGAGACTATGGAGGAACAGAGAGAGAAAGAAAAAAATAGAAGATGCAAGGAGGAGAAGCTACAAAAAGTAACACTTACAAAAAAGTGCCATGGTATACCATGGTTTTCTGGACATGACAATATGATAATACCATGGTTTTGGGACACTACCATAATTTTACTGTAATGCAATACTTTATCCAAGTATCTTGGACTATGAAGTAAATGGCGTTGTATATTATATGGTAACCATTCAGTGGTATGGTATACTGTAGCTCATAGTACCATTGTATTATCTAATAACTGTAACAGTGAGAGAGAGAGAGAGAGAGAGAGAGAGAGAGAGAGAGAGAGAGAGAGAGAGAGAGGAGAGAGAGAGAGAGAACATTTTTCAAAATTCTAAACAAATTGTAAAAACAACATTCACAATTAAAACACAAAATTATTTAAAGGACTAACATTGCTTACAGCAGCTTTAACTGTACAATTTCTATGAAACTGTATGAGGACCATATCACACATTCACTTACGCTGCCTTGACAATGTCAGGAAATAGTCAGTAAACTTTTGGACAAACAGTAAATTAGTATTTGTTTGGTGCAAGGGTGAGTTACAGAATAGGAACCCCAATTTCCACATTAGTTTTGACAAGACCAGGAACCCCAATTTCCACATTTGTGTTGAGAGTCCAGACATTAGTGAAGACTATTAAAATAAGTAAGTGAGTTTGTGAGTCTTTTTGATCGATTCATTAAAATAACCAGCTCATAAGAGTCATTCTTTCTTGAATCAGACTACAATGGTTGCGCTGTATGTTTGTTGTCTTGTTTATTCTCTTGGTGTTATTTTGCTGAACACCATCTCTTTGTATGGTAAATATCTGCACTTATATAGCGCTTTTTTTAAAGCAATCACCCATACACACACACTCATTGGGAGCAACTTGGGGTTCAGTGTCATGCCCAAGGACACTTCGGCATGTGGGCCAGGAATTTAGCAACCGACCTGCTCTACCACCTGAGCCACAGCCGCCCCATATGCCGTATCATCACATTCTACACACAGAATAGTCCAATTGGAAACATCTTAGTCACGCCCGGGTAAGTTTAGAGGTGTTGCCACATACAGAGAAAAATAAATCATATACTGTAGGTGCTTTAATGTATCCCTTTTGCAAAATCCTGATATCCAATAAGTGTTAAAGACCAACTGGTCCTCAGTATTCTCTGTGGGTGTGGCTTGGGAGGCACGGTGGTTCTTAAAGTTTGGACCATACAGTATGCCTCATTCACCAAAAAAAAGAATGCACAAGAACTTGTGGAGTTGGAAGGGAATATTAAAAGTGTAGAGGCAGAGCTGAAGTGCCAAATATCGACTGATGGCCTCAGTGAATTGACCTGTTTGAAATACAGATATAATACTATTTTGTTGCGGAAAGTCCCTTTTGGTTATTCGGGGCTAGACAGACATACTTTGAGTCGGAGGACAAGTTAGGGAAACTTTAGGTTAGATATATAAAGCAGAGAGAGTCGTTTTCTACTATTCCCTCTGTGAAATTTGCTGATGGTGAAATTTTAACTCGGCCATTGATATTAATAATGCTTTTAAAGAATTCTATCTTGATCTCTATAATTCCACGTATTTGTCTACTGATGAAGATATTAGAAACTTTGTGGAACCATTAGAACTTCCTAAACTGACGACTGAGCAAAAAAATTCTCTTGATTCTGAGATAAACTTGGAGGAGCTTGCCGTGGTAATTAAGGCTCTGCCTACTGACAAGGCTCTGGGGCCAGATGGCTTTGCGGCTGAATTTTTTAGATCTTATACTACAGAATTTGCTCCATTTTTGTTAGAAGTTTATACAGAATCATTAAAGAATGGAAAACTGCTGCCAACCACAACACAGGCCCGGATCAGTCTGATTCTTAAAAAGGACAAAGATACAAGCAAGTGTAAAAGTTACCTTCCAATTTCCCTGATCCAGCTAGATGTAAAAATTTTGGCAAAAATTCTGGCTAACCGATTAAGTAAAGTTATGACATCTCTTATACATATAGATCAGGTGGACGTTTATTATGGGCCACATCTCTTCTGACAACATTAAGCGTTTCATTAATAATGTGGTCAGTGGCGATTTATCAGACTCCGGTCGCTGCCATCTCACTTGACGCTGAAAAGGCATTTGATATGGTAGATTGGGATTATCTTTTTAAGATTTGGAAATATATGGGTTCGGAAATACTTTTATTCGATGGATTAAGTTACTTTATAGACACCCTGTAGCAGTGGTACAAACAAATGGATTAATTTCAGATTATTTTACTCTGAATATGAACATTTTGGGATTCCCAGATCTCAATTTTATTAGTATTTACAGCTGTGCCACATGCTCTGCACTGTTTTTGGGTAGCTGTGCCACCTGCTCTGCACTGTTTTTGGGTAGCACACACCCCCCTAGAGTGGCAGATACTGTGGGAATGGTGATTGCTGCTTTGGGATGGGTCATGAGTCATCAGTGTATTACTCCCTGCTAATTCAGAGTCTGAGGGACGGAGCTTTAAATTCTCTCAAAAGATTATGAGAGGAAGATTTCAATTTGGTATTGGAGGAGGGAGTGTGGGCTAGGATTAAAAAAAATGTCAAGCCTGCATCTAGAGATGCAAGGGTTCACCTTATGCAATTTAAGATTTTACATAGATTTTATTGTACCCATTCTAAATTGTATAGACACCACCCATGTTTTTTGGGGATGTTGTAAGATCCAAGAATTGTGGCTGAAGGTGCAAAGTTTTGCATGTTATGTGTTGAACACTCAAATCTCGTTCTGCCCCAGACAGATGGGGAGCTCCTAAATTTGGAGGATAAGTACATAAATAATTGGGTTTTGACCAGTGTGATGATTGGTAGGCCAGTTATTTTGAGGGGATGGAAGTCGGATGGAGCACCCTCATTCCCAGAGTGGTAAACGGAGGCTGCCTTCGAGAAGGGGTCAAGCAGAAGGATGGGAGTTAGGGATTTCTTCAGTAAGAAATGGGGCAATTACCTTATAGCATTTTTGTAGGAATCTCAAGGAGGGGTGTTGGAAGGAGTAATTTAGAGTTTATTTTTTTTACTTAATTATTGTATTTTCTTTTTTTGTTGTTGTTTTAGTTTTGTGTTTTTATGTGTGTGTGTCTATATTCTATTGACTATAGGATTGTTTGTGAGGGGGGGTCAGGGAGGGGTGGGAGTTTGGTTGGGGGAGGGGATATAATGGGGGTTTAACGTTAAAAGTGATTGATTCACTATATATATATATATATATATATATTCATAAATTAACACAAAGAAAAAACAACATATATATATATGTTGTTTTTTCTTTGTGTTAATTTATGAATCAATTCAAATGTTAATAAATATCTCAATCTGCAATCTCAAAACTTATATAATTTCTTTTGGAGCACAGTGCCACTGCTGCATAGCCGTGCAGGAAACACTGAGTTATAAAGTCATTGCATTTATGACAAGCATATTTAATTTATGGTTCCCACTATTGTGAATTTATGCACATATTAACAGTGCTAGAGTGCTCTAAATATAGGCTGAAGGAACATTTATGTTTAGTGCTTGGTTAGGGGTTTGATACTAGGGAGATACCATTCATTCATACATTCATTTATTTATTCTTCATTCATTCTATGATTTATGCATATGTGCATACATACTTGTGAAAAAGTAAGATGTTCTTTCCATACCGTTACTTTTACTAAAGGAGTACATGTTCTTTTTCAAGTGGTTTTCAGTTGGTTAATGTTGCAAAACATCCACAGAGATCTGCTTGCTGACTCGAGGCAGAAGAACAGCCAGCATAAGGGCAGACACATACTGCCGCCTCTACTCGCTTTCTGTGGACCATTTCAATGAGGTGTTGGAGGAGTACCCCATGATGCGGCGGGCCTTTGAGACTGTAGCTCTTGATCGCCTTGACCGCATAGGTGAGATCTGTCAGTTTATCGTTTGTGTTACAGCTGTGCTGAGATGTCCATAAAGAGTGGCAAAGTGTTATTACCTGTCACATCTCATCTGTGCTTTATATTTATTGATTTTTTTTTTTTTTTTTCGTTTATTTAAGCCAAGAATGCTACAAGACTGGAGCATGTTGTCCTCTGCTGTTTAAAATCTGTGACGTATGCGCACTTGAAGATGCTACAACATGATTCGACTAGTCACAGACACTATGACACTGTTTTGAAATTTTTGGTTTTTGAAAGTTTTTGAAATTGTTTTAAAATTTCTGTTATGTTAAAATCAGCACAAAAAATTACTCACAAAAAAAGCTTTTTTTCAAGAATTAACTCTCCCATTGTTATGGATGTGAGTTTGTGTGAGGAACAGAATGAACTTGTAACTGACGCACCTAGTCTGCAATTAGTTTGGCAAAGTGTGCACCAACACAACAGAATTTTAATACTGTAAATGTAGGGTGACGATCTTCAGTCTTGTATTGTGCAATTGCCATTAGTCAAACTATATTACTGAGCTTGCTATTCATGCTTTGATGTATCCTGTTTTTCCCTCAAAGGTAAGAGAAACTCTGTGCTCCAGCACAAAGTCCAGCGGGATCTTAATTCTGGGGTGCTGAACTACCAAGAGAATGAGATCATCCAGCAGATTGTGCAACATGACAGGGACATGGCCCATTGTGCCCACCTCATTCAGACACCTCCCCCAGCTCCTCACCCAGTACCCACTCCATCCTCCCATACCCCTGTTATCTGGGCACCCCTCATCCAGGCTCCCCTACAAGCTGCTGCAGCCACCACTTCAGTCGCCATTGCCCTGACCCGCCATCCTCATTTGCCCCATACACTCTTCCGGCCCCCAGTCCCACTGATTGGCTCTTTAAAGGACCGACCAGGGTATGTAAAAGGGTTACCAACAGCCCTTTCAGGCACTGCTGCATTCGGTGGGTCTTTGTCAACCAGCTCACAGTTCAGCGCTTGTATAGAGACCCCAATTCTGGACACACTCAGGTCAGAGGGATCATCTACCTCCACACCTCCGCCACCATCCTCAAGCTCCCTATCATCCACCATCACAACAACCATCACCACCACCACCTCCAGCATCACAGAGTCTTCAATCTACCCACATAGACCCCTTGCCTCCAAAGACTTCAGTGTTGCCCTGCTCCATTCACAACCACAAGTTCCTCAGTCCTCTTTCCCTAGTATCGCTGCATCACTTTCTGGGTTCTACCAAGGAGCAGTTGGAGGAGAGGCTGTCAAGCTTGCAATTCCTTCTGCCTCCACCCTCACTCCTTTGATAGCACACTCAGTGAGTCCCATATTGACCCAGCTGCATTCAGCTCAGCCTACTCCTCAATCAGCAAAATCCAGTTCTGTTTTGAATAAAGTGACAGGGACAGCTTCCCAATCTCCTATAATTAAGTCGCCTGTACACTCCAAGAGCATTTTAGAACAAGTCTCATGTGTCCCATCCCAACACCCACAGAGTGGTCTACAGCCAGATGTTCTCACCCAGCTTTCACAAGAACCATCTGCTCTTGCTTCCCTAGCACAGTATGGGTCAGGAAATGTGTCCCCATGTAGCACTCCCTCAGCATGGAGTCCCACATGCCAGAGTCCCACAATGGAGAAGATGAGGATGTCCATGCATAGCCACCCTGCCAGCATCTTTGGATCCCAAAGCTCGCTCCTAACCCCTCAGACAATCCATCCAACATCATCTCAATCAAGAGAAAGGGGTGGATCTTTGGTCGATCTGCCATCCCAGGATTTAAGCATCATTTCCATGTCTCTCCCCACCCCAGGACTACCTGAAAAGTCCAAGCCAGTTGGAAGAGGACCACAACCTCCAGACTTGTTCCATCACAGAGGATCAGCTTCAAGTCTGTCACCTCTGCCCTCACCCCCTTCCATTATCAAACCATTTAGCTCAATACCTGGTCACATAGTTTTATCAAGACAAACTTCAAAGTTGTCCATAGTTCAGACTGGATCCTTAGATGGGTCACCAGCCCATGGGTCTAGTGACAGGTCCACACCTGGGACACCAAGCTTGCATCCCAAACTCCCATCAAACTTGTGAGAATGGGCTGCACCCTCCTACAACGAGTGAACTAGGTTTTTTAATAGCCAGAAATATTTGTCAATGGAACTGACATTTTTTGCCAGACAAGGAGGGTGTATGTTTGTCTACTGTGTATTTCTATTAGTCCAATGACATCCTTGTATGTTATACCAAAAGAAGGAGCGGACTAACAAAATTGACCGAAGAATGAAGGTGTGACTTAAATGTGTCTTCCAAGTTCTGTCAGTAATTTTTGCAATATTAATGTCTGATGATAAGACTTTAGAGGGAAATGCAACAAGTTACAACTTCCAAAAATCTACAAAAAAGAAACAAAACAAACATTGTTCTTCAGAGTAATAATTCTAAAGGGATGTATGTATGTTTGTGATTTTGTGTATGTGTGAGCGAATGCTAGTTATTGTTATGTTACAATAGTATGTTCTTTTTAAAGGAGGCAAATATGCTGGGTCAGGGAAGCAAAGCTACATTCGTCACAGTTCATCAATTGGGCATCAGCTGTCACTGTGAAAGAACATGCTGTACATGTCTCTCCGGGCAGGTGGCACTGATACATACACACACATTCACACGGGTGTACACACACACACACACACACACACACACACACACACACACACACACAGGTGTACTCAAACACATACGCGCGCACACACACACACACACACAAACACAAACACTTGCACAAACAAACCTAGCCGTCAATATTCCAGTCATCTAGACATAGTGTGATCTTTCCACTAGACTTTGACCCCATACATACCTCGTAGCTGAAAAAGAGGTACTGCTCAGTATCTACAGTATGGCCTTTCCTTTTGTAACAATTCTGCCTTAGTGACTGGACACCAGGGAACGACACCCTCACTTCCACAACAGAAAAGAGGATATTAAGAATGTTTTGCAATCATTTTGGATGTGAAATTGTGCAGTACTTAAGCAATAAAACTGTATGCTTGTTTTTTTGTACGTGCATGGAGGTTGAACTGTAAATTGCAGCTTTCTTCCTGTCAAACAAAAGATACCGGATGATCGTGACAATGGCAACGTCACTACTACTAACTAATATGATGCAGTTATAAAACAAGCCCACTGCAGTTACCAAAGCTTATGAGTTATGAACTGTAATTACAAAGTCATATTTGAATTTGGTTTGAATGTTTTTATTTCCGTTTTGCATCTGTTCAGAGTAGGCCTATACCCCACAATCTACATGATGATGTACATGCTTTCCGGTTGTACAATATACTGTATGTTTTTGTTCATATGTATTATATTTTATATCCATGACCATTTGAGCTGTATTACAGCATTCAGAGGAGAAAACTTTATTAAAATATAATTATTTGATAAAAACTAACAGCAAAACAGACAATAGTTAGCCTAGCACCTGCTATGCCATTTGTGATTGGTGGTAAATGGAGGAATAGCATTTTTGTAAGTCTCCTTCATTTTAAGCAAAGCTCACACATGTTGATCATTAAAATTCCCTTCTTTGTACCAAGTTAATATAGTATGATTTATATAAGTTTATAATTCCTGTCTTTGTATACAGTATATCTACTAACTGTGCAAGTGTTTATTTGTTTTGTTAATTTATATAGTCATAATTTAATCAATATAATGTCATCTTCAACACACAAATACTGTCAATATGCATCACTTTGTCTTTCAACTCTCAATCAATTCTTGCAATATGCATTGAATTATTTTATTATTATGTAAATTTTCAGCTCGTTAAAGAAATATTCTGGGTTCAATACAAGTTAAGCTCAATCAACAGCATTGTGACTTGGTGATTACCACATATATTTATTATTTTGACTCATCCCTCCTTCTTTTTCTCTCTCTACCTGCATTGACTTTGGTAAAGCTGCAAGACAAAATGCAAATGAGAGTGGTATATTTAATGTTGAATATTAATGATTTAAATATCAAAGCATCAAAGAGCTTTTTCTCTTTTTTTTAAGATTACAAAGCACATGATGCATTACACTGTAATATTTCTCTTTGTAACATTTCTTTTTCAGGTCAGTTTGTGTGCACGAGTATGTGTGCTTTAATGTGCATATTTTATGTTGTTGCATTACGTTGTAGCATTCTAAAAATTCTATTTACCATAAACAAAGTGAGGTTTCATTAACGAATGTTAAACAGTAGCATTTTTAACACATCAACATCAAGAGGCGGTGAAATATTGGTGAGATATGAGGTCATAAGGGATTATGATTTGTAATGAAACTGTAATGTAGGTTGTGTGATACTCCAAAACACTAAGGCATTTGTGGTCGCTAAATGGAAATATGGTAAACCATATGCCATATCCATGATGGACGAATTATGTCATGAGGTCATTATGCATCAGTCTACGGTGCACTTTTAATTCATCAAGAGACTGAAATTGCTCTTCCATCATAAGCAGCTTCCTACTATTAATACCTGAACATATGCCCCTTCAGAACTCACAAGCACATTAGTGCAATATTCACAAGTGGAACATGAACAATTTTAGCATGTCAATCAAAGATTTTCATGATTACTGAATAATCATATTCTGTATATATGATCATTCATAAGTATAGATAAATGAAATTTCATTTGAACTATGTTAATTGCTAAATAATTGTAAAAATAAAAATATATATATATTGTTTTCCTTTGTTAAGTCTGTGCTGTTTTCTATCTTTCTTTCTTCCTGACCAGGTGAGTAAAAATCCTCACCACATTTGGTTTTGTTTCATCAAAATTTCATATTAGTATTTCTAGCATTCATATATCATCTTTCTCGATCACACTGCTTCTGTGATACTGCTAAAGTAGAAGAGTGAGAATCACAAGGTTGTGTCCTTGAGAATTCAATGCACCGTTCCTCCAGTTATTGAGCCTGTATTGAGCCTAGATTCCAGAGCTTCTGTCACCTGACATAGTTTCAGTGGGACACAGCGATAGCATCGTCCACTTCCCTGAGACAGTGGTGGATCAGTCTCCCACTTTATTGCCCTCCATCCCCCACTGCTAAGCTCACAAACTGACACACTTGACTTTTTAACCCATATCTGTAGCATCAGAAAATAGAGCATCTAAGCATTGTTTCATTCCAATGAATGCAATGGTGCTCATCAGAAAAATGGGGGAAATGGTCACATGGTCAATATCTCAGCAAATATAAGGTTTTGAGTCAAAAGCCCAGTTATTCAAATTTATGTATTCTCATGCAGTGGTTTTGTATGTTGGTTTCAAAAAACCTTGTTCAAAATCCTCTTCAGTTAGAATCCTTTTTAAGACTTCCCAGAGAGCACACATACATCATCGAGATGTCTTTAAAGAGCGTTTAATCTGGTAATCTGAGAGGAAACATTTTATAGTCAGACGTATTGCAGATGAGCAATCAACTTTAAAAGTATGTCTAACAGATATAAAACACAAATCAAATATACATCTTGGTGATATCAGGGTTGTGTCTTCCAAACTGATCCGCGCTACTGTGAATTTCCCGCGATGAACAACTGGTGGCAAAATATTTCCCCTTGTGAGTTCGCGGAGAGTTCAAGTTTGGTGAAATTTGACAGGTTAATTCGTCATGTTGACCAATAAGGCACGGTCACATTTACCTGTACTGCAAAATGTTGTGGGTGAAGAAGGTATGGGTATACGTTCAGCATGTGAAACCAGCAAAAAACGAATTACAAAGCAGTATATTTTAATTCTGCAATTTATACTCCATGAGAGTGAAGTTAAAAAGAAACTTGCCATTAAAATTATATTCTTCTCCATTGTGAATATTCAGTCTAGCTGTGTATAAAGCACCACCCACACAAAGGTCAATGCTAAACCAAGTGACTTCCTATTGGTCAGTGCAGCAAATACACCTGTCAAAGTTCGCCAAACTTGAACTACATGTGAAATCTGCGAGGTGAAATCAGAGTTTTTTTAAATGACTGAGATAACATCCTCCACGGCTTTATTATAGGAGAGAGTGTAATGGTTAACTAGAGTATTATGACAGTAAGTCACCATTTGCGAATACCATACAAAGAAATAGGGAAAGCAGTAAACTGACACCTACCTTTCACAAAATTGTCCGTGTCTTCTCTTATAAAACAGCAATTTTATCATTTTAAACTCCATACATATATCATTCCAATAGTGTAAAATATGTTGAAGATTAGTGGACAGGTGGTCACTTCATTAAATGAAGTGTTGCTGTTTTCTTACAAAAGAAGCTTATTCATCACACTGAAACATCTCCTCCATAGACATCAATTAAAAAAAATGTTTTTTAGGGCTCTGGGGAAATTCTTCGCCACCAGATGTCCATTGTGTTAAATCACTATTGCACATTTTCCCAGACACAGAATTTCATTGCATGAAGGTAAATGTAACCACAACTATAGGAAGTAGCTTGGTTTTCTTTGCACGCCAACATTCAGTGGGATACAGTCATCTCGATCAGGAATTTTATACAAAGGACTTCTGGTTGCGAAGAAATTACCCTACATGAATTTTTCCTGGGGTTCAACGCCTTATTCATGAAATTTCACAATTTAAAGGTAAATGTTAATGAGCCTTAAATAAAACAGGTGAACACAATAAAATCACACAAGTTGTTTAATTTTATATGGTCAGGTTATAAATATGGACAGTTTATTCATTACAATCAGGGCTGGACTGGTAATCTGGCATACCAGGCATTTCCCCGGTGGGCCGACGCACTTTGGGGCCAATCGGGGCGGACTGGCCATCGGGAGAACCTGCTGGTATGACCGATTTTTATAGCCAGTGACTCAACTGTGTAGATGTTATGAAGCAATGGTTCGAGGTTAGTAACATTGATATCATTAACTACTTTGAGTTGTTATGACAGCCAACAACAGCACAGGTTGTTCCTGAAATAAATTTGTACTCCCAAAATCTTAAATGGATGTTGTTCTCCATCTGGATCGCTCATTTTGATAGATTTTACATTGCATGTTGAGACCAGAAATAGAAAACAGGAATTTAAAATCAAAATAGCGCCAAAATAGCTCTGGAAAACAGGGGATACTGTCACAACATGCCTACAGTAGTCAACAGTCTTTTTTTCCTTGCCAAAGGTAGAAATGTTTGATAGATATTTGCAGCCGAGACTTTAATATATGTGTCTACTTGACTTTAAAATATAAACCTACCATGTGAAATATTTACTGGAGTAAAAAGAGTGACAAAAAGCTCAGATCTTCCTTATTCTTTCTAGAGTGGATTCAAGCAGTAATAACTTGTAAAATGATCAATGGATGGTCAATCAATGCTATCAGAATAAACCAAGGATGATGTTTATTCCAGCTGGTATTACACTTTCCCCCCTGCACTGGTTATAATGCGTCGAAAGAATTCCGCTCCTAGCAGCTTGATGTCAGCGAGTCCTGCTGGCGAATCAAAGCCTTTCTAAGCCTCACCTTATTTGCATACAAATTGACCATCTGATCCCTGTCACTCTGACAATGCAGCCAAGGTACACCCAGACTGCAAGCCCTGCTAATTACAGCATGATCCTGTTATATTACTGCCAAGTGGAGCCCTAGTCTGGGCCATATATTGGAATGAAGCCTGATGCTTTGAAGAAATAACTTTCCATTGACTAATTGTTGGTCCTTTGAAAAGTTTGAAAAGTTAGTTGAGCATTTCCAGTGTGTTATGAATTTTAATTGCGAATCAGTACTGCTGACTCATTCCACATCCGAACGGTTCCTAGCTGCTCAAAAGAAGAGAGAAGATTTTTTAAGTCCTTTTCCCTCAACACTGTGTTTTTTCAGTGTTTTCTTCTCTCGCTATGTTGTATTTAGCACACATAACTACAAAAATAAATGCATAAATTATGCATGCTTTTATCATGCCTTGATTTTTAACTCTTTAACCAGCACCCCTATTTTTGAGAATTTTCTGAAAACGACATACCCAAATACAAATCTCTGTAGCTCTTGAACCCTATGGTCCACATTCATAACTCTGATATTTTTTTAAACTAGACACTTGAAACTTTGTTACCCAAGAGTCATTATAACTCAAAGTAGCATAGGAACAGAGTAAAACAAGGTAAAATATACATGAAATTGACTCACGATTTCTTTGAATAAACTTGATTTAGGGAAAAATATATCAGAATTTCATGTTAAGGGCCTGAAAACACCATAAAGATAAAACTGAATGTCTGACCAAGTTTTGATTCAAATTTGAGGATGATACTCCCAAAAATGTAGTTCCTGTAAGCTTTTATTCAAGAAAAGTATAGGCGTCCTTTCCAAAAGGCCAAATGGACTCCAAATGGACACCTGGTTACCAAATGACATAAGGAGTAAACACTACATACTACAATACATGTTTATCCATTCAGAACTATTCTGCCCATCAAACTACACAAGAAAAAATGATTTCAGCACAACATTTTAACATTTTAAATTTGAAGGCCTATTTTACAGCACAGGAAAACACACACACACAAACACACAAAAGAGGATTTCAGTTTGAGTCACATTCAACTATTAGCAGCATCAATATTCCATCATATTACAATATCAAATGTCACATACCTTATCATTATAATGCTCAACATTAAAAATGCTTTGTAATTATTATTTTTCTATGTATATAATTATATATATATATTTATTATATCTTCACCTGACATCTTGTAATCCTTTCCTTCCATTATATTTATATTCAATGCACCATTCATTCATATAAACGTATCACTGTAATCTCATATCTTGCTAGTCATCTCCACTGTTATTGAGTCTAAACTACAGGGGTGAGATAGCTTTTGAGTTTTGGAATATGGATTAGAATCGATATTTCTTTGAAAATGAACATGATGCGAACTCTATCTCAAAAACGCTCATGCAAACCAAAGGAGGATATTTCATTTTTTTCCCTATTTTTCGTTGTTTTGGATTAAAAAGTGGGATCCATTTTGAAGAGTGGACCCTTACATTGAAATGTATGCTGTTGTTTCTTGGATTCGTCCAAACTGATCTGAACCATACGAGATGAAAGATGAGTATAGCGGTTCATTTTGCTCATTTTCAAATGAGAAGTCCTTTTGCATTTAATTTAACCCTTTCCTCTCTGGTGTATTGATTGCAAAAACAAGTTTAGAACATGATTCTTGAGTGTTTTACCTTTCAAATGATGCATAGTTTATGATAGTCAGTTGAATATTTGTTATAAAACAAAGCTTAAAAAGTAATAAAAGTATCGCCACTCCCTCCGGTGCGGGATAAGGGGTTAATAATGTACAATCAATGCGGTGGTTTTGATGTCCAATTGTGCACTGCCCCCTAGTGTTTTCTCTTAGCCTAAACTAATTATATTGCCTTTGCAATTGCTCCAGAGGGGTAATTTTCGAATCTTAGAGACCTTTGTAGAGACATTGATAGCAAATGTTATGTTTGAATATCCAAAGGAAACATTTTTATCCAGACCTTAAATCTATGAAATGTGGATGCATATGCATGTACAATTCAACATATTTTCTCTCAAAATATTCAACTGACCTACCTTAGCATCAGGAGCAATTTAGATGTTTAATTACATTAGAAAACTGAAATGATAATGGGCTGACTTAACTGTCAACACTGTGTATTTTCAATTTAGTCCAGAGGGTGGAGTTACTTTTTGCCATCATATTGACAATACAGTATAAGCCAACCTTCACAACCAATGAAAACATAACACCTCAAGGGTGTTATGTGGCTAAAACTTTAATGTAACGTAAAATGTAACTGTTTATTTGTGTTCAAAAAAGAAAGAAAGAAAGAAAGAAAGAAAGAAAGAAAGAAAGAAAGAAAGAAAGGATAACAGGGAAAACAATGGAATTCCATATGTGTGACTGTAAGATTCATACAGTACAGTGTGAATGACAGAATTCTCCAGTGGGATGGAAAGGGTGAAAAGAGCTCTGTGACTTCAGGATGCAGTGTGACCCCACATGAGTTTGATGGGAATTAAAAATGTGTGAATGGTACCAACAAAATCTGCAAGGTTATTTTTGTGACTTATAAAGGGGGCTGAGGGTTGAAATGCAGTCTGTGAAGTTGTGCACAAGGCACCACAACAATACACATGGTGTTGTTGTAGCCAGACCCTGGGCGCCAACCTGTTACGACGATCAGAACATCACCAGACTTGAAGTACTTGCGGGCCTTGCCTGAAAAACAAAACAGAGAGTTTGAACAAGGACTCAAATACAAAGGCACCAGGTTTTAGTGTCCGACCACTAAATATGCAACCCAATAATAAACCAAAATACTAATAAACAAATGCAATCCAACTTACTGTCATAAAGGCAAATGTATTGTAACAATATGAGATATTAAAGACAAAAAATTAGAGTCCCTGTCCTTTTACTCCATGTCTGTTAGCTTTACAGCTATCTAAATGCTAGTGTACTCCTAAACATTGTCAAAATTATCTATTCAGATCTCTACTAGAGAGCTGTGTAATAAACACATATAACATGTACAGTGTTCCTTTTTCTGGAAAACAAATGAGATCTTTTTCCAATAAAACTCTGTATAATGAGAATATCCCTCCCCTAATACCACCTGAAACTGACTTCCACTGTGATGTAGCTTAAACTGTTAAAAAGGTGTCAATTTCCACCAAAATAGGTGTCCTGCCACAACTTCATATTTCAATAAGAAATACACCCATACATGTCATACCAAAAACTGTGTAGAGTCTAGATGGAAATACCTCCTCTATTACCATTTTCAAACCATTGTCATCACCACTACTAATAAGAACAAGCAGAGTGATCAAGTGATTTTCTGTTGCTGCTACCAGCACCTCTTCATATCAGCTTTTACCTAGTAATTGGCTCAGTGAGTGACTAATGATTCAATCAATGTGTATCTGTTGTATCTCACTAGCTGAAAGTATTAGATATCTCTAGATGTCTCTGAGTCTTTGGCTGCAGGGCAAAGCTGACACGTAGATCCACATCCTCAGCCCAAACATCATTATCGGGCTTGTTGTAGAAGACGGGATGAAGCAGGATGCAGAAGATACAGGTGCAACTGGTCTGGTCATTACTGGTCACAGCCGTGATAGGAGCACGTGGCCTGTACCTGGAATATACAGGACAGGAATTGTACTAAAAATAGAATCAAATATATTATATACTATAGTATCTGCTTTATAGCATTGATAAGATAATATAATACAATTATACTATGAGGGTTTATTATTATTGAAATTAGAATAATTAAAATAATACAAAAATAGGGCGTCTGGGTAGCTCCCTGGTATTGTGAGTGATATTTTGAGTTTGAATCTGGAGTGTGATCCAGCCAGGTCTCCTTAGCAACCAAATTGGCCCAGTTGCTAGGGAGGATAGAGTCACATGGGGTAACCTTCTTGCGGTCACGATTAGTGGTTCTTGCTCTCTATGTGGTTGTGCGAGGATCGCAGAGAATAGCATGAGCCTCCACATGTTGTAAGTCTCCACGGTGTCATGCACAGCAATGTGTGGAACCAGTCAAAAGTTGTCACAATTTTGTATGACAAAATGTATGTTTCTCATTAAATACCTTTTAATATAAAGGTTTTTGCTTACATGATTGAAATTAGTTTTTAGACTTTTTTGTGGCAATATATTGTTATATGCTGTATGTGCACATATTTCCCAGATGTCCATTTGTGTTATTTCATAACTTGATGACATTAATATTATTCTAAGTTCATGTGTTTAAACTTTAGTCTTAGAGAGACAGAAACTTTGAGGTATTTGTAAACTTATATTAGACATAATGTATATGCTTCCTTGAAATCATATTTATTCTAGTTGGTGTCAGCCTGAAATGCATACTCCCAAATATGTGCTCCAGTGACCATTAACTTATGCATGCAACCTACTCTAAGACAACTGAATAAGGAGTTTAAATTAGCCTACAAAATGTCAAGGTTCAGGCCTGCAAAGGTCAGACTGTCTCCCTGAGCACATCAAGATGCATTTCGATCAGCCACAAGGCAAAAAGGATAATGTGAGAGTAAAAGAGACACAGAGATAGAGACACAGAGACAGTTAGGCCTAATTCAGCTAACTAACTAAAAATAACTGCTGACTTTAAATGTATTTGTATAGGGCAGGAGAAATGTCACTTAAAGGTGCATTCAGTAATTTGGGGCTAATTTTTTTTTTTTACACATTAACAAATGAATTGTGTTTTTGTGAAGAGTGAGATGAGATGAAGATAGTACTCATAATAGTTTTCTATAAATACATGGTGTGGGTCACCCTTAAATGTGTTTCACGGTGTTGAAATGACATGGTCCGCTGTGTTTCAATAAACAATGAAGAAGAAAATACTTGCGCTCATTGGCTGCCACCTATATAGATACGAATGTGTCTATTCTTAGCACAGTGTTGTTTGGTGACAGGAAGAGCGAAAAGAACACAATGGAACATACTTATTATCGTGCTTTAGAAGCAGAGACAACAGGAGATTCAGTAGTTGTACTGCCAAGAAGCATGACAAAAAGACCAGCAAAGGCAAAAAACTAGAGTAAACATCTGTACAGCATATACAAGGTGGAAAGATTTGATGATGGAGAAAAACATGAGTAGTGATGCCAATGCTGCTTCTTTTTTGTTGAACTGGTAAGACATTATTAATTGTTTAGATCACTCTCTAAAATAGTAGCAGTGAAACTCAATCAAGTTTCCCTTGAACTTGAGATCTACGCAATGCCCCTTTAAACAAGTGACAGGTCTTACAATGCATTCATAATGTTTAAAATCTCTAGTTCATGTGTGCATGGTTGAGTTTAGGTCACTGTACCAAATATTAGAACCAAGTGTGGGCTATATTCCTGCCCAGTAAGCCTCGAGGGTTTTTGTTGGTGAATGTGTGAACAGGTATGTCTTTGACCTGCCGGTCTTGGTGAGCACAATGATGGCGCTGGTGCAGCACTTGAAAGAGGCCTCCACTGTGCCGATAGCCACAGACTCAGTGTGGTCACAGGTCAGGTGAGAGGTATGGCAGAGCTCCACAAAAATTTGCCTGTGGAACATAGCTGCCTTGGCTTCACGGGCAATCTGAAGAACCACAGCACCAGAGAGATGAGAGAGGATAAAAGAAAAGCTCCAAAGGATTAAAGCTTAAAAGTAATCCCAAACCCATAGTTAAATCATAAGTGTGCAATTTCTACACCACTAGCATCACTGTATCACTATACCACAGCATCACAAAAGATGCAATGAAAGTGAATGATGACTGATGCTTACATTCTGCCAAACATCTCCTTTTGTGTTCCACAAAAAAGGAAGTAAAATGGGTTTAGAACAACATGATGGCAGAATTAAAATTTTGGGGTGAACTATCAGTTAATTCAACCTTGAGCGTTTTTGTAATAATATACCAATATCATGTTTAGTGTACTTACTCTATGCAGTGTTAGCTCTATTTATTAGTGTAGCGTGTTATGTAGCAGCTCCTCCAAATCATGCAGGAGATCAGTGGCACATCAGCTCAGTAGGTAATCATCCATGTAAACGCCACAGAGAGCATCTGAGCACACGTGTTAGAGGACAAAACTTGAGTAGGTTAAGCAGTTAATGGCACATATGGTCAGTGCATGTAGTTACAACAACAGCAAACTGGCATTTTATCAGGCTCTTTGTTAACTGTGCTCTTTCAGAATCTGGAGTTAAGAATGTGGTTAGTAGTTTTGTGGTGCAACACCATGCAAAGTGATGCTGTAAACAACACCTAGAGCTCTCCTCAGCATGCTAAACTTTAATATTAGCATAAATAGAAGCGATAGTCTGGTGCCAGTCAAGGGCAAAGCCAGAAGGGAGCGCTGTTGCACGTGCCTAGTGTTGTGTGCACAGATTCCAGTGGGTAGTCTCCCTTGGCAGTTTCTCCACTCAGCATAATGCAGTCAGCTCCATTATGCACTGCGTTATCACCACATAAATGCTCTCTGCACGGGTGGGGCGGGGCTTTTTTACCATGCTCTCCAACATCTGTCAATCACAGATAAAATAGATCAGTACATTTATGACAAGAGTCAATTCAATCACACAGTTTCATAGCCGAGTCGGACGGTCCTGATCAACCAGCGCGATGGGTTGGGGAGCATGAGACATACCCACAAGCTCTGCGCGAGAGGGACAAAATGGACAACCGTGTCGGATGTACCATCAGACAGGTCCTCGCGACGAGTCTAGAGACATCAAAGCACTTTCCTGGCTCCAGCTCCTGGAACAGCCTGGGACAGGATAGGAAGATCTTCGTCCTCGAAACCCATGGAGACCATCACATCGGGGGCGGGTTTGTGCCACAGATGTTTGCGTGGAAGTGGGGGGGCCCGGTTCCGGGGCGCCGTACCTGCCAAAGAGAGCCCGTGGCCAGCGGTTGTGATAACGACGGCCGGGGAGACCGGAAATAGAGCCAGGGGAATGAGAAAACTGCTCTTTTATGGAAAATGTTGGTACCGCAGCCCATCAGGCATGTGGCAAAACAAAAGTTAAACGAAACCAAGGATTCTCCAAATGACCCTCCGGTGGGGGAGGGAGTGATCTGCTTACCAGGTCTCGTAGTGCAGTTTCCTGAGTCCCGGGGCTGCCCGTCTCAGGGACGATTCGAAGCCTTCTTGGGGTTCCAGCGGCCGGTCATGAGACGGGTGGCGTCGAGGGCCTGCAGGCATTCCTGGACTTCTCTTAGTGCCTTGGCATGGTGCACCTGCAGGAAGAATTCAGCTCAGTGAATGTATCTGCTCGGCTCCGAAGAAGAAATCTGAATGTGTGTTTGCAGCGGCACTCCTTTAATACCTGTATGTCCGGGGGAATGGCATGCAAATCCCACACGCAATTCCCATTGGCCTTTTCTCAAAGATCAGCGATGTCTGGGCTCCCGAGGGTGACCCCTAGTGTCAAGATTACAATGGCAAACATGAGGGATTAAATACACATTTGGTAAAACAATAACAAGAAAACCAATAAACAGACAGAACTATAAACAATATAACAAGACTAATAACCTTAAACCAATGACAAACTAGAACTGATAAGACAATAAACTAATGAAAACAAGACACATGAACATGGAGGGAAACATGAAATCACATGACATGAAACAGGAACTATAATTTCAAAATAAAAGACATGAAAACAAAACATGAACAAAAACACATCTAGACATGACACCGTATGTATTAATTACACACACATATACATATATACACTCACCTAAAGGATTATTAGGAACACCTGTTCAATTTCTCATTAATGCAATTATCCAATCAACCAATCACATGGCAGTTGCTTCAATGCATTTAGGGGTGTGGTCCTGGTCAAGACAATCTCCTGAACTCCAAACTGAATGTCAGAATGGGAAAGAAAGGTGATTTAAGCAATTTTGAGCGTGGCATGGTTGTTGGTGCCAGACAGGCCGGTCTGAGTATTTCACAATCTGCTCAGTTACTGGGATTTTCACGCACAACCATTTCTAGGGTTTACAAAGAATGGTGTGAAAAGGGAAAAACATCCAGTATGCGGCAGTCCTGTGGGCGAAAATGCCTTGTTGATGCTAGAGGTCAGAGGAGAATGGGCCGACTGATTCAAGTTGATAGAAGAGCAACTTTGACTGAAATAACCACTCGTTACATCCGAGGTATGCAGCAAAGCATTTGTGAAGCCACAACACATACAACCTTGAGGCGGATGGGCTACAACAGCAGAAGACCCCACCGGGTACCACTCATCTCCACTACAAATAGGAAAAAGAGGCTACAATTTGCAAGAGCTCACCAAAATTGGACAGTTGAAGACTGGAAAAATGTTGCCTGGTCTGATGAGTCTCGATTTCTGTTGAGACATTCAGATGGTAGAGTCAGAATTTGGCGTAAACAGAATGAGAACATGGATCCATCATGCCTTGTTACCACTGTGCAGGCTGGTGGTGGTGGTGTAATGGTGTGGGGGATGTTTTCATGGCACACTTTAGGCCCCTTAAATGCCACGTTTAAATGCCACAGCCTACCTGAGCATTGTTTCTGACCATGTCTATCCCTTTATGGCCACCATGTACCCATCCTCTGATGGCTACTTCCAGCAGGATAATGCACCATGTCACAAAGCTCGAATCATTTCAAATTGGTTTCTTGAACATGACAATGAGTTCACTGTACTAAAATGGCCCCCACAGTCACCAGATCTCAACCCAATAGAGCATCTTTGGGATGTGGTGGAACGGGAGCTTCGTGCCCTGGATGTGCATCCCACAAATCTCCATCAACTGCAAGATGCTATCCTATCAATATGGGCCAACATTTCTAAAGAATGCTTTCAGCACCTTGTTGAATCAATGCCATGTAGAATTAAGGCAGTTCTGAAGGCGAAAGGGGGTCAAATACAGTATTAGTATAGTGTTCCTAATAATCCTTTAGGTGAGTGTATATTAGTGCTACACAATTAATCATATCGCAATCGTAATCGTGATGTCAGTGATTATATGACGGCAAATGCTGCGATTTTATTAAATAAATAAGTGTATGTGATGTGTGGATGTGACAGCCCATTCTCTCTGAGAGCTGTTTGCCCATTTTCTACATCGTTAATAAAGATGAACTGTCAGTCTCAGTTTAGGGAGTGTTAATTGTGGTCATGTCATGTGATTTTCCGGTGTTCAGTGTGAAAATCAGGTGAAGATGGATGCCACAGACCGACACTGAACTGATGGCCAGAAAAAATAACACAGAAACACAGATCACGTCTTGGCGATATGTCTTTATTTCATCAATAATTAAGGTTAATATAATACGGGAGCGTGACATGTAAATAAGCACAAACTCCAAAATTGTCATTCTCTGTGCGGTCAGAGCTGCTTCAACCAGTCGCGGAAGAGACCCAATATATATACAACCATCCAGTTTCCTTTTTAAAAGATTTTCTACAAAGTACATGTTACATCCTGCTTAAATTATTGTTTGGACAATCTTATTTTCGTGAAAATTTGTAATTTATTGTTCTATTTTATTTAGGTGTAATATTGAGAAAATAGCAAGTTTGCAGTAATGCAAAGATATTATTTAATTTGGTAAAAATATTTTAATTTGAAAACAATGTGCATTTATAGTTGTTGCTAGTTTGTATGTTTGAGTTGAAAAATATCAGTATATTTTTCATCTATTTGTGCATTTCCCTTGATAACCAAGCAAGTTGACTCATGACACATTTGTTTATTATATCGCAATCGCATATCGCAATATTAACCTCAATAATCGCAATATGACATTTTCCCCAAATCGCGCAACCCTAATATATATATATATATATATGTGTGTGTGTGTGTGTGTGTGTGTGTGTGTGTGTGTGTGTATATGTATATCTATATATATATATAGATATATAAATCTGTGGAAAAAAAATTGCCTGAATCTGTAAAGAATTGGGGGCCTTTGTAGGCATATTGGGAATATATTTTTGAGACATTTAATGCTGTATGTAAACCCATGCATTAATTAATGAAAGATCAATTATTTTAGAGTTTCAATAAAGCTATTACATGTAAAATGTAGTACAGTTTTTGTGTTGTTAATGCTATATATATTTTTATATGTATCAATATATAGCCATGGTTCGTGCATATAATGCAGAATATTGAAAAATATAAGCACTAGATTCCCATATACGAAAATGTATTATTTGATACATCACATAGTATTTTCCAATATATTCACATGTATTTTTGTTTTGTAAGGGTTTCTTTACCACAAGCTAGTATCTGTTAAACGAGCACGCGCATTCATGTCAATCAAAACGATCAATGGAGAGGGAGCTCCATCGTTTAGATTAAACTGTGCTTTGTGGTTGAGTAATCATACTGCTTCAGATATCAGTTTCAATGTAATCGATTGTGTAGCTTTCATAGAAATCCCACTAATGTCTCAGAGGTCAACGTGTGTGGCTTTGAAGTGTTTTAGATGGTTTCTCCTCATTTAAATGCATGTAATACAATGAGCACATAAATACGACTTTTCAGTGCAAGAGTGAATCTGCACTGCATTTACAGATGATTAAACTATACTATATTACTATTACTGTACTATATTAAACTGTATATGATGCTGAATATAATGGATAATATAAGGGACCTGATATTTGATAGTCCTGTTCATGTCAAACATAATGTCTGATTTCACCAGTAAATTTATACTTTGGCAAACATGATTTATATAATTTTAAAAGAAAAGTGTAGAAACATGTAATCAGTGACAATAAATACTATTTAAAAACTTAGATTATTAATTTAAAATACTTACAATGTTTGTTATCAGTGACAGTATACAATGCTTCTAGCATAATTATGGATTTTTCAGCTGGGCAGAATTAATATTTCTTTTCTGGTGTCATCATTGCCCTCTGCTGGACTGATTTTTAGACCCACTTCATACACTATGGATCATTTTACTCTTTAATGAACAGTACTTTTTAAGTTTTACTAGTAAAGGAAAGGAGCTGTTTTGCATATCTCCTGAAAGTAAAAATAATAATAATTCAAACTTAACATCATGATACAGGCATTGTTCAATGTTTTGTGAGAGTATAGAACTGTGAATTCAGTACTGTAAATTGAACCAAATCCTTAAGCTTTTTATCAAATCTGTTTATTAAAAAACACATTTTAATCAAATACAGGAAATAAAATTTTGACTAATTGATTAATCAAAGAATAATTGAAAATCAAACGATTATCAAAATAATTGTTAGCCCTACACTCAGCAAATTTTCCTTATTAATAAAAGTTTCACCCCTAAAGAAATTAATAGTACATTTGAAAAAATGTGTTTATCATGTAATCTTAAATCAGAAGCTTAATAAAAGCTATTTTATTTTACATGGAGCTTGGAAGCCTCATGTAGGCCCCCATGAAATGGGAGAAATCATAATTCTATATGTATTTTGTTTTGTTTGCCCTGAAAAAATACATGCTACCTATCAGGATGTGCTACCAACGCTATATTTGCATAGTTTTAGAGTTGGGGTTAGGGTTTGAGGTACTGTTAGGGCTTAGTACAGCCTTACACCATATCACACTATCTGATAGTTATGCTGGTAGCACATCCTGTATTATCTGCCTGACAAGATTTGCTACCTTGGTATTTAACACATTTCATGTTGTTGTAGTACAGGTTCTCCTGTGCCTCCCGACATGTGCTACCCACGTTTTGACATATCACAGTTTTACTGCTGATAGCACATTCTGAGCAGGATCTGAACTAAAAAAGTACAAATTATAAAATCTCGTCTGATTTACTGCTGATTTGAAATATATGATTTGATTGTAATCTTGGCGGACCGCTGTGGAGATTACAGGTCTTTCCCATCCAAATAGATCTATGTGCATCCCTCTTTTATCCAAAGAATATAGCTGCCCAGAGGTGTTTCAAACATGGCTGCCAAATGACCTGACTTACCTTATAGGACCTTTGATACTTCTCAAAATAAATTCATCACAGCTGACTGTTAATAGCACATCTTGACAATGGCATTGGAAACTGATAACTTTTGCATAAAGTTGCATCCACACCACTATAAGTCTGAGTCCAAGACGATTGTCATATCGACCAACACAACATTAACAAAAAATTACAGTGTATCTTTAAGAAAGCCAATGGACAGATGCTGAGAAAGATATCAGACATAATCACTCACTTGTGCACACCCTCGTGGTTCTCCAGCTCCTCTTGCTGATGATTTTGATGTCCTTTCCTTTGTCTCTGAGCACCTTCCTCAAGGCCTGCATATCAGCAGCCTTACGGATGAAGGAAGCAAACACCATGTCCACACCCTGCTCCACACCAAACTGAAGGTCTGAATATCCTTCTCAGATTCAGCAGGCAGGTCAACATTAGCACCGGGCAGGTTCATGTCTTTCTTGCTGCCTAACATGCGTCCATTCTCAATATCGCAATTAAAGAAATCAGAATCTGGACGATTGAATGTTGTGCACGAGTTGACGCATGGATTATGACAGTTCTGATGTCTCTTTTTTGTAGATCAGGTATTTCACTTCTAGAAATGTCTATGTTTTTCTAAGTTCAGAATCAGGATTATTGTCATTGTTTTGTCTAAGCAGACATATGACACAAGGATATTCATGACAGTTTAGTTCCTCCACTTTCAGATTGTTCCTATGCCCAGGATATACGGTTATGAAAGGAGTTAAGAACCTCCTTCAACTCTTTGTCTTGGTTCTGAGGTGAGGAACTCAACAATTTCCTTAACCTTGAGTGAAACAAGACCATCGTCAATGTAAATATGGCTACCCTGCTGTACCACCTTGGTGTTGTTCTTGTAGTCCAGCCACAGGGTCTTCTCATCGCAATTGTCCTTAAACTTGTCATCTAAAGTGAGCTTGATCGTCTCACCTTTGACAAGCTTAACCTCCTCAGTGCCACTCTGAAGGTAGAAGAAACCACATATGTGATGAGAAGTTGCAAAGCCAAGATATTCCAATACATATTGATTAGTAATAGATTCAGATATGACTCTGATGTTAAGAAGAATGTCTGAGCATAAGATAAAATGATATTAATGGCTAAATCATACACTTACACCCTTGATAAGTCCAATCCTGATCTCTGGTCCCTTGGTATCCAGGGCAATTGCCACAGGTCGGTACTCGATGCTACCAGCTCCCAAAATCTCAAAAATCTGTGACATGGCACAATCTCAATCAGAACATTTTTTAGGTTGAATATGTAGTTATGTGGATTTTGGACCAATGAGATATCACTAGGTGGGTGTACCAGCATGACACCACAGAAATAGAAGCCAACTGACTGACAAAATATCCCATCTCAGGTTGCTTGTTGCAGTTGGTTAGGACAAAAACACTTTCAGTCACCTTTCTGTTTTATGTACTGCTTATACATCGATCCTGCACTCAGAAGTAAGATCTCAGAAAGAAGCTCTTTTGTTTGACAGTGGTAGATCTGAGACCTGTCAAACTCTGCCAAAGAAGTTATACCAAAACAAAGCGAACATGCTTTAGCTGTATAGCTCAACTAGCTTGAAGTCTCGGTTCTGTCTATCCAATCATGGGCTTGAGGTAGAGACATATATATATATATATATATATTGCAGTATTGTTACACTCATTGTGAAGTGTTTTTAATGTATAAACGATCTTATAACCAATTGAAGATGATTAATAATGGTTGTTTTTTCATCTGAGCACAGCTGGAGAAAGATGAAAGTGAAACAGGATCCTGTTAATATAATATACGATGTGCTGTTATTTAACTTTATTACAGGCTAACATGAGCTACTAACCTTCTGAAACACTAGTTTTGAAATATCTACTCAATCAAATGATAATATCATGTTTAATGTAGTAGTAGATAGAATGGTGCCCCGCAAAAAATGTAAAAGCCATGACTTTTAAAGAGGAGAATTCAGCCGAGTCTAATCTCATGCTTTGGCTAGAGCCCAAGATGACTCAACATAACTGGGGAGCAAAGCCAATGTATTGACCAGACAGATCAGAGTGCCTAACAAGATCAGCTAACAACTTCTGACATTTCAAGAGGCACAAGGGAAATGTCATAACAAGGGAGGATCTACAGATGTGGACAAGGTAAAATCTGGCTGAGAAGCTTTTCAAAGTAATCTTATTGCATCACTTTGATCAGAGCTGCAGTATAACAGATGTTCTTTTAATGTTCCTGAAAAAAATAATCATGTGACCTGCTGAACTGAAAGAGGCTGCTTGATACTGCAGAAGCTGCAATTGTGAGTAATTTATTGTGTCAGCTGCTTTGAATTCAAATGGTTTCAGCAGAGGTTTATATGTGAATAAGTCATTAGCTGTTTACCTTCCATGGGAGAATTTCAAACGTGCTACATTCATGCCGGACTTGATCATCTCCTTCAATGTCTCCACAGAGTGGGAGGCATTAGGATAACACAAAACATTGAAAACGTTTGATCACTTTGTTGTGAAATGAGGGCAGCTTATATACAAATGTTTCAGGTAACATATCGAACATTATTGGTTTTTCTGTTGAACCAATACCTAGATGAGCAGGAGCATTGACCGATGGTTAATATAACACTGATATATTCATCATATATTTTAATGACAGCAATAGCACATCCCATGTTTCATTAATGCTTCTGTTAATAAGCCAATCTGATACAGTTATCAGCTGATGCAATAATCTAAAAATGGCCAAATATCTACCAGTGGCGATTTCTTTAAGTCTGGACAGGAAGCATGGCTTCCTCTTGAATTTAATCAGAAATGTGGCAATGACATGTTTTATATATGTACAAATTATTTCAAAATATTATTTAAATAAAATAAAAAATTGCAATGCAGTATTTTAGCAAATAAAAGTGTAAAATATCAAATATTACTATAGCGCTGTTTGTTCAAGTAACTAAATCTGTGTTATTTTTATTTGTATAGCACTTTTCCTAACACACATCACATAAAAGCAGCTTTACAGAAAATGATGCTGTAATGTCTGTGATGTCTTAAAATGTCTTAAAGTCCTAATTGAGCAGTTTGAATGAACAAAGTGATTGAAAATATTGCTTATAAATTATTTGTCTTTAGGCCCCCAGTGAGCAAGCCAAAGGCAACTGTGGCAAGGAACCCAAAACCCCAAAAAACTTGGGAGAAACAAGGCTCAGCTGGGGGAGCCAGTTCCTCTCTGGCTAACAGCATGAATATAATGCCAGTTCAGAAAAGGAATTTCATGCACAGATTAGATGTTGGTAGAACATTCATTCAACTGAAAGTGTATATTACAGTAAAGTCCTAGAGGTGGTCCACTGACCAATAGTGCAGACAGTGCCTTTGTTGCAGCTCACTGTGGGATCAGAGTCGATGTCCAGCAGACACAGGTGCTCCAGGAAGGTGTCTGCCATAGCAGCATCCATCTGCTGTGTCCGGATGAAGGCAGAGCCCATATCCTGATGTTCTTCATCTGAGACATGGCTGGAGCTGTGTCTGCTAGAAATGTCCTGGAGGGCAGAAAAATTGACAATGCAGATTTAGATTACAACCAATTTGTGGCTTATGCAAACACACAACTTATTTTTTTTAGCACAGCAACATAACTGCTGTTTCTCGTGAAAGTCTGATTTCATGGGTTAGTATTAATTTCCTGAATTTAGAAACTACGTTGCAGTAACCAGCAGTTATCCAACTACTTTTGAATGTAGTACAGCTCATTTTGCACCAGTGATAATTAGCAATGCATGACAGTACGAAGTGTCTAGAATGTTTACAATTAGTCAAATTAGGCTAATCAACTTTAATCTTATTGCTAATATCTGTTGTTAATAATAATGTCCAACCCCCAAGTAAGATGAAGAATGAGCTCCACTGGCAGCTCTGTCAGAGCCAGGAAGGAAGAGCGGGTTTAAATGCATGACTGCACACACTCTTATACACAGACATATTCCAGCAAACAGCGATTTGAGGGTATGAATCACAAACACTTGTCAATACAAGAAAATATGAGAGTGGTCAAACTATAATAATAGAGGTTTAAAATTGTAAAATTTAAAAATGATTATAAACTAGTATTGTTAAGACAGACAGAAAGACAGAAAGACAGAAAGATTGATAGATAGATAGATAGATAGATAGATAGATAGATAGATAGATAGATAGATAGATAGATAGATAGATAGATAGATAGATAGATAGATAGATAGATAGATAGATAGATAGATAGATAGATAGATAGATTTTCATGTGTGTGAATTAATCATAAAACACCTGATGATATTTCAAAGTGCATTTAGAATTCATTTGTAACCTATGGTGGCAAGATATGCTAACAGTTCTATATAAGTATCTATTGAAACTTATCTGATCGAAGTCCTTTGGTTTGGTCTGCTCTGTTTAAATCATCTTTTTCAAAGTCTGCCACCTACCTCACGCGATGAGCTCTTGCAGGAACTTCTGAGTTCTTCCACCACCACTGATACAATTTATATTGTCTGAACTAACCGGGACTACTTTCCACGTGTCCATCTGAGTGTGTCTGTAATAATCTCACATTCTTTTGTTGCGCAACAAATGATTGTATTTTGTGTGTTATTTGTATATAGTTGAGTGCATATGATTTTATGAACAATAATACATATAATAATAAATATATCTAAATATTACTTTAGAGTCAACCAATATATAATTAATGTGATATAGTGGTCTGCATTTAGAGGCACTGCGTTCTAAGGTCTTCACTTTAACCAATCAGAAACCACCTGTAGGTTTATAAGGACCTGATTGCAGAATTCTTCTGTTCTGAAAGAGTTGTGTGGAATCAAAGTGAAGTGTTGTACTTTTGAAAAATGGTGAAACCATGAAACTGAAATGTAGGGAACAAGAAACAACTTTCAGACATAATCTTGAATACATTTTCCTTGTGCACAGCTTACCTTTCCATATTGTTAATTTAGTAAGAATTTGTATTTATTTATTTATTTATTGCTGTTCAATGTAGGCTCTTGTATGAATCTGATTCTGTAACATCTGAGGTCGTTCCCCATCCTACCAACCACCAGAGGGAGCCCTCTCCCGACTACTGATCTCCACCCATTTCTTCACTGCTCATTTCCTGTTTACCACACACACACACACACACACACACACACACACACACACACACACACATATATATTTCTTGATTCATGACCATTCCCTGTTTTTCTGGATTTACTGCTGTATGGATAACCCATTGTTATCAGCAAAACAATTAAGTTATTAATTGAACATTTTTAACAACACAAAGTTTAGAATTTCTATTGATATGAATTAGGATGTGGTCCCCTTTTTGCTTTAATGACAGCATGACCTTCACAACTTGTGCAAAACCTGATGATCCATTTTATTCAACATGATTTCAGTATGTCCAAAAAGCATCTTCTGTGCTTTCGTAAAAAGGAGTTAGGCCAAGGTCACAAAAAATGGCTTTGAACACTTTCTTTGTAATCCATTTCAAAGTTTGACAACTAGATATAATAATTACTTCCTCCATGCCTTCCATTACCCCTGCAACTATTATGGTACATGCACAGAATTTAGGCTACATGCAAATTGCATGACACTTTTTTCACATGCATGGCAAACTACAGGAAATAATCAGAAAACTGGAGGGAATCTACTTTTATCACAAATACAGTAGCTGTACATGTTTGGAGCTTTAAACAGCTTCAATCTAACATTCTAAACATAGGAACAGTTTAGAGGTCATACACACTAACTGCACATTTTGTCCACTGGTACAGCATGTTCTTCATATGTCACATGACAGAAAACCTCTGACCATACAGATTTCTGGAAGGTGTACCAGCTAAGCTAAAATACCTGTCAAACACCAACAAACACCTTTGATTGATTAGTTTTATTATTGCCAATAATTGGTATGGGTTTGCACATCATTGGTCAACAGTCAAATTTGCAGAGGAGTTACAATTGCTCTAACTGGGTGCCATCTATCCAAAAGTTTTTTTTTTTTTTTTTTTACATAATATTGCTTAGTTCTGCTAAATTCTTGCTCTGCATATACAGTATGACTGATAGTGTATCACCTATTTTTATTCCCTGTTCCATTTGTGTCTTCTACTGGAATGTAAGTATTTAAAGTGGCATTTAGGGATGCATTTAATTAAGTGGTTGTACAGTATACTATCATTCTTACTAGGTTTTAATCTAGTTTGCATATACATTTTTGTTGAAGGTTTCCAGGAAATTAAGGTCCAGTTTAGCAAGCATCATGTATTCTTGATTGCTTGTGCTGGTATTTGCCAGAAATGTGATTTGTGCACTGTATATGAAGTTGCTTTGGTAAGAAATTATAGGGTACAACAGGGCTAAAGGCACACCTTAAGGAAAATTAGCTTTTTTAAATTAACAAAAAAAATTACATTTATTTAATGTTAATGGAGCAACATAATTTGTGAGAAAATAAATAACAAAAGAAAGATGTTTTGAATAAAATGTTTTGAAAAGAAAACTGGCAAGTGGGGCTTTTACCCCACACCTGGGGTAAAAGGCCCCTAAGGGGGTTATTTTGATATAGTGTACATACCGGTGCAAAAAGGAGCCTTTTACCCCATGGAGCCTTTAGCCACTTTGTACCCTTTGCCTTTGATAAGAAAATAAATATAACTGTATTGATGTTATATCACAAGTATGTCTATATTCCATATATCAATCTCTTTATTACATTTATGTAATATTGTAATCATCTAATAGCATACCATGTTTTAAACTGCATAATCCTGCTGAACTGTGATTGGTCGATCCTCATATATACAGTAAAGCAAGTCCAACCCAGGTGGCATTATATTATGAGAAGAAGATGATCTGTCTCCAAATGTGTACACTTTAGCATTTTCAAATATTATTAAACATTTAGCATTTTCAAATATTATTAAACATTTGCCTAGGTAAATGTTTAATAATATTTGAAAATACTAAAGTGCCTAGAAAGTGTACAAAGAGGTTATTAAATTTGAAAGATAAATACAAAAAAATATATATGTGTTATATTCACTGTATTGAGTTATATTGGCTGAGTTATGTATTGATCTTATTAATAGGACATTTCAGAACTGCCTTGAGAGATTTAACTATAAAACTATATTAGGCCTACTATATTATACTACAAAATAAATAAATAAATAAATAAAATTATTGGAATCCAAACCAATTTATAAGAATTTTTACATAATTTGCTTAATTTTTAATCTGAATTATTTTAGTATTTTCCCACAGAGAAACTGGCCCCCAAATATAAAAAGTAACAAATAATTGAATATATTGCAACTTTTTCGTTGATGTTTCTTGGAGTCTCACAACCACTATCTCCCTCTAGTGGACAATATTTAAATATCATGCTTGAAAGTTTAAACTATCTGTCTATATGCAGGCGTTATATTTATACATTCAGCACTCAAAGGACAACCCACTTTCTACATATGCAGCATTCAGCAATGCTCTTGTGGAACTGCTTGTCCTGAAGTTATTTACTCCCTCTTCTCTCAGTTTCTACATTCACACCCTCAATTCTTTTGTAATTGGCTTATAAGGCTGACTTCCACAGGCCCATTCAAAGATCAAGACACAGTTGGGTGTAAACTTTAGCATTTAAACCTCATGTTAATGAAAGTTTACTTAATGATATTTTTATTTTTTTTTTACATTGATAGTTCGATGGCATCGAGAGAAATGGTTTTGGAGTGCTAAATTTAAATCACTTTGCTTGTAATTGATATTTCATCCAGTCTCCTTTGCAAGTGCAGACACAAGTATGCAATTATACATAATTCCCAACGAAATCTTGATAAGAAACAAATGGCTTATGTGTGGGATTTATTTATTTATTTATTTATTATTATTATTATTATTATTATTATTATTATTATTATTTTTGCATGTTAAGGCATTCCAGTTGCACTGTTCTTTGGGCAATTTTAATTCCCCGAAACATAGTGTTACTACTTAATTAAATGAAGATTGAAGATTGAAAAATGGTCCAAATTCATTTGAAAGTCATCCAAGACAAGACAAGACATGGACACACGAGAATTGCTAAACAATATTTTCATATATTGTAGGTTACATATTATGTGCAGGAACAATACAGTATGTATTTTTGATCTATAATGCAATAATATGGGTTAGTGTAAACAACTTCAATAGTTGCCTGAGAGCAAGATATTACAGATTAAGGACAGGATGTTGTGTGTAAGATCTGATCTGAGTCAGAAACATTTCCAGTTAGTGTTCAATCCTTGGTAACTTCATGAACAAACTTTATATATATAAATAAACTAAAGAGGTATTCTCATCCTATTATTTTACTGTATTGGCATCAATCAAAATTTGCATGAATCGTTTCCCTGCCACTGCCAGTGCCCATGGCCACAAAGGCCGTTCCCCTGCTGCTGTCAGTGCCCACGGTCACTGAGGATGTTCCCCTGCCGTTGCCTTCACCCACAATCACTGAGGCCATTCCCATGCCGCTGTCAGCACCCACAGTAACTGGGGCTGTTCCCCTGCTGCTGCCATCGCCCACGGTCACTGAGGCCGATCCCCTGCCATTGCCTGCAACCACAGTCACTGCGGCCGTTCTCCTGCTGCTGCCACGAGGGCCGTTCCCCTCCCACTGACAACGGCCACGGAGGCCGTTTCCCTGCCACGGCCAGTGTCCACGGCCATGAGGTTCGTTCCCCTGCCGCTGACAATGTCCAAGGCCACAGAGGCCATTTCCCTGCTTCTGCCACAGCCACAGAGTGCTCACACTTATGGAGGCTGTTTACCTGTCCCTGTCAGTACCCACAGAAACGGAGGTCATTTTTCGTGTACATTCTTTGTGAGAGCATGGGTCGGGTTGTTAGTGAGCGCAGTATGCTAGTTACTGCCATGCTCTCTCTGGTGATGTCACAGTCCTGTCACCTTGTCAGGTTGGGTCTGACGAGGACCATGGCATCATTGTTCCCTGTCTGTCTTGTGTTTCATGTCCGGGGCATGGTGTCTGGATCCTGACTACCTGTCTGGTTCGGTTTTTGTTGGGATCTGGACACTCATGCTCTATATTTTGTTTGTTTCCATGGGAACAATGATCATGACAACTTTCAGCTGTGAGCAGAATCTACCCCTTGTTTAATCATGTCTATATTAATCCCTAAATTATGTGTCATATCTTTGCTGGATTGTCTGATTTAATGTTAAATGTAGTTCAGTGTCACTAGATTGTTATTTGATGTGAAGTAACAAACCTTTCTGTCTCTGCCTAGTTGGTCCTAACTCATGTATCTGTTGGTTGCCTGCGTGTCGGCAGGGTTGGAGAGTAACAGAATACATGTAATGGGATTATGTGTTTGCATTTATGCATTGCATTTATGCATTTTGGCAGACGCTTTTATCCAAAGCAACTTACAGAGCCCTTATTACAGGGACAATCCCCCCGGAGCAATCTGGAGTTAAGTGCCTTGCTCAAGGGCACAATGGTGGAGGCCATGGGGTTCAAACCAGCGACCTTCTGATTAGCAGCCCTGTGCTCTAGCCACTGGCCACTGCCACCACCTGTGTGTTTAAAATACAAAATATAAGTAACTGTATTCCACTACAGTTACAATTTAAATAATTGGTAATTAGAATACAGTTACATTCAAAAAGTATTTTGATTACTGAAGAGATTACATTGCATGTTATTGTCATTTGTTTCATTTAATATTTAGTCCATTCAGATGGAAAAATGTATACATAAAAATGATGCGATTCAAAGTGCATTTGAACAGCGGTGAAACACTTTCTTATGATGTGTTACATTCATACGAGCAGACTGAGAAGGAAGTTTGAAGTAAGTTTGAAGCAGAAGAAATAAAACCTAAGATAAAATGCTGTTTCTAGCCATGCACGTTACCAGGCACGATCATATTTTTTTATCAAGAAAATTCACGTTGGATCATAATTTCTTTTTTCTAGTAAGACCTTTGATATTAGAGCAAAAATCATGTTCTTGATGATAATTTTTGTATTGTTTTCCTGTAAAAATACCTAAAAATATTTAAAACAAGATCAATTTGATTGATCTTGTTTTAGAAACAATGCTTTTCGAAACGTTTTTCAGAGAACGTATTTTTAACATGTGTATTATGTCTTACTGTACTGGCAGAGTTTTTATAGTCAAAACTAGTGAAAAAATCTACCAGTGCTGAAGAAGTAATCCAAAGTATTTACAATACGTTACTGACCTTGAGTAATCTAATGGAATACATTACAAATTACATTTTACAGCATGTATTCTGTAATCTGTAGTGGAATACATTTCAAAAGTAACCCTACCAACCCTGAGTGTTGTGTTGGTTGCCTTGCAGTTCGATGTCAGCTGGGTTTCCACGAAGGATTCGTTATCTTTGCCCATGTGTCGGGAGCTAGATCGCCATACCCGTCTTGGGCGTCGTTCTGCACCTCATTAAGCTTACATTTATTGTAAATAAATAATTTTAACTGTTCCTCTGCATTTGGGTCTGTTTGTCTCGCTCGTTAAAAGACAGAAAATAATCAAATTCAATAAATTATAATAGAATAGATCTGAAAGTGCCAATAACCAGTAGTTTGCCATAAAAGACAGAAAACAGTCAAATACAAATCAATAGAATAGAACAGAATAGAATAGAATAGAATAGAATTGAATAGAATAGAATAGAAAATGAATTGCCAGTTCACCATAAAATATAAAAAATAATCAAGTGAAGAGATCAACAGATCCACCCTTTGTTTAATCAATGAAACACACGCAGTTAGGCAGTGTAATACAACACAGCATGCATTAAAAAAATAAAATCTAAGGTCATGGGCAGGCAGGGGTTCGCATTTGATCTTATGTTCCATGATCTACCAGGCATGTCTTCTCTGCTCAACCCCTCCTCCTCTCCTGCTATGAGCAACTCTAGCTGTCAGCTGCCGGTCTCATGACCCGGACGATACACACTGAGCATGCTCGAGATGTCGTGTGTTGTCAGGGAGAAAGCAGACAGTGGAGGGAGCGAGACAATCAACCCACGAGATCCACTACGCTCAAAACCAGACGAGAAATAGTGACGGGTAGACAATAGCGGTACCCAATTAATTACGACTCTTTGTAGTCTGCTGACTTGCTTCCTGGTTTAGGGTACTACAGACCTCATTTAAAGCATCTGCCTTGACTTCAGCAGGTAGGACTGGAATTTTTCTTATTGTGCTAAACTAAAGCAGAGCTACCTATGATATAGCTAGTTTTCTATTATACAATTCATTGTGATCAGATTCAATTTAATTCATGTATGTGTTTGTTTATTTTTTAAAAGAGAACATTCATCAGTACATCCAACAGGTGCACAGTATTACAAACAATAGACATGATATTTGTTAAAATCAGAGAATAGTGGTCACCTATTTTGTCCAAATTTAAATCCGATTCAGTTATATTATTACTTATTAAATAATTAATTTTTTTAACACTATCAACAAATTAAATGCACAATGCATATGCAAACATACACACATACAATTAGTAAACCTAAAATGTTTTTGAAAGAAAACCATCAACATGCATCACATATACATATATGGTACACAAATGAACTCTTAAGTTAATGAACTGCTGCTCTTGCATTATTTTGTTACAGGCTGCCATGGCATGGAGATGACTTTGCTAATGGACCCCAGAAAATGAGTGCAGCCTTTCTGTCAGCTTTGTTCAACCAGTTTTCAACCTGCTTTTTTTTCCAAACCACACCAAGCTGGAATGGATAAATGTGGCAGAGGAAACTCACTAGAGCAGTATCTATGAACAGAATGGTATGGGAAGTGTACATTACTAACCATAACCAGTTCACGAAATTGGTGCTGTTAAAGGGATAGATGTATATAAAGGGATCACCCAATAATAAAACTTATGTCATCATTTACTCATCATCATGTTTTCAAAACCAGTAAGACTTATAGCAGAATGTCCAAGAGCTCTTTTCCGTGAATTGTGGCCCAGAATGTCAAACAAGATTTGCTTTAAAAATAAAATTACATTTCTGTCCATTCCTCACTCAAAGCTGTCGTTGGTTTCAGAAGTATAGGTTATCGTTGGGTTCAGAAGGAATATAGCATTGTATGGACTACGTTTAAGATGCTTTAACATCATTTTAGGAGCTTGACATCTTCTGGTCGCTATCCAATTTCATTTTATTGAAAAGAGCAGCTTGGACCCATTAAGCAATAATTATGTGCAATATAAAAACAGCTTAGTCTATTTATATTCATCCAACATATCCAACCTCTTCTGCCATATGTTCACTTGCATCTGTATACAACAGACTTGTATTTGTACATACACACACACACACACACACACACACACATATATATATATATGTATGTCTTATTGTGTATTTCTATATATAATTTATTGTCTATTATTTTTATTTTATTTTATTATTATCTCTGTCTTGTTGTATTGTTTGTGCACTGGAAGCTTCTGTCACCATGAAAAATTCCTTGTATCTGGAAGCATGCTTGGCAATAAAGCTCATTCTGATTCTGACATTCTAATAAACGTATTTTATGTTCCACATGGGAAAGGAAGTCAGACAGGTTTAAAACGAGATTGTTGAGTAAAAGATTACAGAATTTCTATTTTTTGATGAGCTGTCTCTTTTAACGTTTCATCAGCCCAGTGTTTGTTCCTTTGTAATGCAATGCAACCTAATATGGTGTTTTAATGGATAGTGTTGCTAGACCAATCTGATGATCAGAGATATAGGCTGCCTTCCTGACTCAGTCACCCCTCCGAGTAGATTAGAGAGTGACTGATAAGGACTATTCTAATGAATTACTAATGAATGGGGGGATGGGTTTAATGAATTAGTGGATCACTGAAAAAATGACAAGTGTGATTGACCCATGATTACTTGTGTTTCAGAGCTTCGGTGAACAATTCGGGATCGATGAAGACTCAGATAGGGACAGCGATGGTGAGGATTTCTTCTACGGAGTCCAGGTTCGTATAAAAATCAATTCAGAAGGGGTATCTCTTTTAATCGCCAGTGTGAAGTACTAAAATTTACCACATTGAAAATCTGCTCAACATGCAACAATAACCACAATAACAATAAATACAATGAGATTTTAACACAGTACATACATACATTGCATAACAATATACACGTTACACTACAATATACCATACAAAGACATAAAAATCTATAATTTCCTGTTTTCCTGTTACTGTGCTTCCAGTTTTGTCACAAACACAGCAAGAGTGCTGTTGTTCTGATCTGAATACATAGGAGAGAAGATTTCAGCCAGTTACTTTTTTAGCACACCAGATAATATGCTGTAGTTTTGTGAGTTTATATGAAGAGGTTGTGCAATGATCAATAGTAATTAAATGTAAAAAAATTGTTTTACATTAGACACCCCAAATATTGAAATCAAATTCATTCATTCATTCATGTTTAGATTCATGATCCTATTCTATCTATCTACATATGGTAGTGTCTTATAGTGTCTAATAGGATAATAGTTACTGAATGCAGTGAGGGCAGATGGGTCACCAAAGTGCCTTGTGGGGTTTTTGGTGGATTAGTGCAGGTTTAATGGTGGCAGTCCCTTTTACAAGGCGATGCAGATGGCTAGAGTTTTTTCAGATTCCTAAAACTATTTCAGATATGATGCCTAAACTGTGGCTTTCTGTCCTTATATAATTAATAAAAAATGGGTAAATGATTTGGGATGTCACCTTTGCTTGAGCTATTGTAAAAGATTCAAACACTGGTGCAGCCTGATTATAATTTATGCTAAAGCTATTTTTGTTCTTTTCTGCAGGGTCATTATGCCACTGACCTGAGTCGACACCCTCAGCTGGACATAGATGTTGGCGCAGTAAGAGACATCTATTCTGAAAGTGCCATTTCTGTAAGGTACTCCATTAACCTTAAAGTTCAAAGTTTTGACACATGAAGCCTCAAAAAGCATCGTGAAATGCTATAAAAACAATGAAAAGTAATACATTGAGCTTACACATTAGGGTCATGTCATTTTTACTGTGTTTGTGGACATTCTTCATGTAATTATTGATTTAGTACAATATTATTACATATTAATTAACTCTATTATTATTATTAGTCTTGCACATACGTTTTCATCAATGTAAATGTAGAAACTGATTTTCAGCTGCCCTCTGTATTTCAGGGAGTATGGGACCATCGATGATGTTGACATTGACCTACACATTAACATGGGCTTCCTGGATGTGAGTTTACCCTGATTCTTTTATGGTAGAAACATTCAAATGTACATTATATCGCCATAAAGCTGCAGTAAACAGTCCTATGCCTGTTTTGATGTTATGTATGTTTGCATTCTGCAGGAGGAAGTGGCATCAGCATGGAAAGTCATCAGAACAGAGCCAATCATTCTACGCCTTCGTTTCTCACTGTCCCAGTATTTAGATGGACCAGGTGAGCAATAACGTATTATTTTATGGCATAGATTAAGAATGTGGGAGTGTGGGGAAGGGGGTGGGGGGCTGGGTAGCTCAGCATGTAAAGACACTGACTAGGGTGTGTAGGGTCACATTGGGTTAACCTCCTCGTTGTTGCTATAATGTGTGGTTTTTGCTCTCTGTGGGGCGCATGGTGAGTTGTGCATGGATGCATAGAGAATAGCGTGGGCCTCTACACGTGCTAGGTCTCCGCAGTAACTTGCTCAACAAGCCACTTGATAAAATGCGCAGATTGACATCTCAGACACGGAGGCAACTGAGATATGTCCTCCGCCACCCAGATTGAGTCACTATGTCACAATGAGGACTTAGAGCGTATTAGGAATTGGGCATTCCAAATTGGGGAATTCCCAAAAAAAGAAACAAAGAAGAGGTTGGATATGTATACATGAATGTAAGCCAATAAATGTATTTGTCAATGAGGTGTTATTTAATGGATGTGATGCAGCTCTACACAACAAAACACCAACAAATGCACCTTTTTTAATGGCTTTTAGAACCTACAGTGGAGGTATTCCAACCAACTTGCAAAGATGGCTTCAGTCTTGGGGTGCAGCTTAAAAGGTATTTTAATTTTATTCTATTTAAGTTCATTCCTTTGAGATATATCAATATATCTATATTTCAGCAACAATCGTGTCACCATTTTGCCACATTGATGTCTTTTCTTAGAATTCTCAGCACGTTTATATCAAACCAATGGAAACATCTCAGTAATGAGTTCTTGAATGCACAACAGAGGAAGAGACACAGCTGGTTCAAAGCTGGAGGAGCCATCAAGAAGTTTCGTGCTGGACACAGCATCTTCTCACCGATAACCAAGTAATGTCCAAAAACCCCTACAGAGGGAATGTTCTTTTGGGTTTGTAAAAAAAAACAAGGTTTGTTAGGATATGCAATTAAGTATGAATGTAGATTCCTCTGTTTCCCAGGTGCTCCAGTGTTCCTCTGATCCAGGGCTCTGGGGTCAGGGGAAGGTCAACTAGCCAGGAACTGGGAGTGACCCGTTGCATGAGTCGCTCCGTGTCCTGCACCAAAGGAGAGCTGCACAGCTCCAGCCCCATCGGACATGTGTGTACAGACATATTGGTTTAAATTCATAGATGTCATTATTAATATGTTGGCATCACATTAAACCAATCAAACATCAGTAAACTAGTGTTGATGATTTTTTTTTTATTATTTACCAATGACTAAGCCCATACGGTCATGATTTAAGCCGGTGCCACTCTAGTCGATTTTTTTCAGTGATTTTCAGGTGTGAGCTTCATTAACATAAACGTTGGCCAGGTGGAGGGAGATGAAGCATGCATTAGCGTCCGTCAGCGTGAGGTCGTTAATCACTTGACTGTTGAGACTCTCTGCTGAAGTAATGGTTCCAGCAACTGGAAAAAAGGATCCAACATGACAGAAAAAATTGTTCTGTTTGCTGGACCGGGTTCTCGTGTGTTCTCTTCAAGTGATCAATGAGCTTCTTCTTTTACTGAAGAACTGACTAGACGTCAAGCTGATCTGAATATTGTCATCGCAGTGAGCTGCATATCATCACAAACACTGACCGATGAATTTAGAAAGTGGTGCCTCAACAGTCTGTTTTTATTGAATGTAATTTCTTTACTTACTGAATGCTGCATATGGAGATACATGTTCTACAGCAAGCCTCAAGGGGATAAATACACAATCACACACTTTTACAAGGTAAATTTACTCCATGAATCACATATAAAATCACTCTTTTACAATTGTGTATGCTCACGCGGTACTGCTGTTGTTATTTCGCTGAGCTCCATGTGACAGGGAAACAGAAGAGAGTTGCAGTGAGTCGGTTTGTCTGTCTTCCATCCACTATTCTTAATTGGCTAGATCCGGCAAAACAGTCTGAATTCCAAAATCGAATTGGTTTGATTCGGCTAGTGTGGCGCCAGCTTTAGGGGCTTTGTTTTAGAGCTGAGTGATTGATGTAGTGCTGTTTCAGCAGAGTGTGTCTGTCCCGGATTCAAGATCCACCATGCACATCACCAGGCAGCTGTTCTTCTCCTCACAAGCTCTCATCCACTGCAAGAGCATCCCAACCCTAGAATACGGCTTCCTTGTGCAGGTAAACCTTAGTTCATGTTCTTAGATGAAAAACAATCTTTGGATTCATAGGTTGTTTGCTCATTAAATTGGAGGGTTTTAAAAAACTTTTGTACTTGATGATTAAGATTGAAGTTTGAAAATCTCTCTTTCACATTGATGTTTGACTTTACGAACCTTTTCTGTTTGCATTTTGTTGAAATTTATTTGGTGTATGCTTTATCTTCTTATTTAACTCATTGACATACTAACGTTTTAGGCACTTGTGAAAAATGTTGCATAGGGAGGATGTCTTCAAAAATAGTGACATAAATAGTTTTCATTTATCATTGAACATCATACAAAGTCCAGTAAACGTAAAAAAGATAAATCAATATTTGGTGTGACCCCCTTTGCCTTCAAAACAGCACCAATTATCATAGGTAAAGCTGGACACAGTTTTTCTTGGTTGTTGGCAGATAAGATGTTCAAAGCATCTTGGAGCTTTGAACTTGGAACTATTATATTCTTTTCTATTTGCAAAAGTAATGTTTGGGGGTCTAAATGTATTTTTACTACTGACACACTAAAGCTGAAGATTTAAATAACCATCTGAAGACAAATGCTTTTGTGAAACTTCTTAAGTGCCTAAAACTTCCTTTAATAGTTAGGGAACGTTTGTTACTCAGATCAGCTTCAAACAACATCAAATGTGCAATAATTGTGTTTTATTTGATTTTTTATATTTTTATATTATTTTATAATATAGTTTATAATATTAATATATCATAATATTTTTAACATAATTGTATTATTAATTATATTCTGAGCATCGGGGTTTTGTTGTTTTTCAGTAGTAGGCTATGCTATATATAAAAAGATCAAATGTTACAGTGACAATGTCACTGTAGTATTTTCGTACTGAATTGTCTTTTCTTTCTGACTGCTATTCATCTATATATATCATTACTATCAAATTTTCCCTTATCCCTTGCCCTTCTGTCTATAAAAAACCTTTTAAAATGATAATTTTACCTAAACTTTAACACCATTGTTTTGCTGCCTTGCAAAATGATTGGAATTACTTTCAAATGTAAATCTAACTTTGGATTTTCTTTCAAATTTTTCTTTCCTTCTCTCTCCTTTGTCCTCCAGATTATGAAGTACTCCGAGCAGAGAATCCCCACTCTGAATGATTATTGCGTGGTCTGTGATGAACAGCATGTCTTTCAGAACAGCTCCATGCTCAAGGTACAGCAAAAGCTTGTAAAACTTCATTAAATCACACTGTTATATTCGCATAACCATCATCACAGTTGTGTGTGTGTGTGTGTGTGTGTGTGTGTGTGTGTGTGTTCAGCCAGCTGTTTGTACAAGAGAGCTTTGTGTTTTCTCCTTCAACACTCTGGGTGTGATGTCAGGGGCTGCGGAGGATGTTGCAACTGGAGCTGAGGTAGCACCACTACCCTTTAAAGAAATCCTTTGCATTTTTAGGATTAAAACAAATAATAATAATTTTCCAAGTATGTATACACACAGCCACTTATGTCTCATCCATTTGGAAGTGACTAAGAGTGATTTGTTTTTTTACAGGTAGTGGACCTGCTTGTGGCAATGTGTCGTGCTGCTCTTGAATCTGCCCGTAAAAGCATCATCTTTGACCCTTACCCGTCTGTCGTTGACCCTCATGATCCCAAGTCTTTGGCCTTCAACCCAAAGGTAAAGTAAAGTTTATATGAATTAATAACATCATTTTCATGCTTTACTGCATCGTAATGAACCGTGTGAATTCTCTTTCTTTCTAACCTCTGATTGTCACGTCTGTCTTTAGAAAAGATGTTACGAGCGGATACAGAGGGCTCTGGACAGCGTCACATCAATTCGGGAAATAACACAAGTGAGCTTTTCAGAGAATAGCAGTGATTACATTAATTGGGTTTTATAGTAGTCCTGGTATAAGAAATGAGTGTCATCATCATTGACATTTTACAGGGTCCTTATGTCGAAATAAAGAAACAGATGGACAAAATGGACCCACTTGCACATCCTCTGCTGCAGTGGTGAGTGAGACACATTGGACTATTATTATTATATAAAACAGGACTTTTCTTCCTCTTTTAAAATGAAAAGGGTTGAGCTGCAGTACTAGGTAGACAAACTCTAAGGATATTTACATATAGAAGTCTTAAACGTACTGCAGCAAAAATAACCTGATTCATTTTGGGTGAGAAAATTATAAAAATGTGAATTATAGTATTTACTATTTATGTGCATGAAACTTTGATTTGCTAAATAAATGCTACAAAATGGTCAAATATGGCCCCGTAAAGCAGATTATGCCTAATATTTTCTTGTGAAAATATTGACCCTTGAATGAAATAAATTGTATTTCCTCCACAGGATTATATCCAGCAACAGGTCTCACATTGTCAAACTTCCCTCGAGCAGGGTAAGGAATCATGATCCCTTTATCTCTAAAATTAAATGTGTGTGGCTTGATGTCTGTTTCTTTTCTCTGTTTCACTTATTCCTTTTGTATTGACAGCAACTCAAGTTCATGCACACCTCCCATCAGTTCCTGCTCCTCAGCAGTCCTCCCGCTAAAGAGGCCCGATTCCGCACTGCTAGAAAACTCCACGGCAGCACTTTTGCTTTTCAGTGAGTTTTTCACTCACTGTCCATTTAGCTCACCATCATATTTTGAAGGAATATTCCGGGTTCAATCCAAGTCAAGCTCAATCAACTGTATTTGTGGCATAAAAATGATTTGGACCAAAAATTATTTGGATTGTCCCTCCATTTTTTTAAACACAGTTGCAGTAAAGCTTGCAATGGAAAGTGAATGGGGTGATTCTGTAATCCGTAAGTGCTTTTATAAATTATGAGCTTTAAATTTTGCCACCAAACACTCCAAAAATTTGCCTCATTCACTTCCATTTTAAGTGCCTCACTGTAACCTCGATTTTTGCTTCTTTTCTTTTTTGTTTTAAAGCAAGAGAGGGAAAAGTCCATCCCATTAGCATGAGATGCTGGTGTACTAGTTCATCTTAAATGGATATTCTGGGTTAAATTTAATTGACAACATTTGTGGCATAATTTAGTTTACCACACTGAAAAAAAAAAAATATTTAGACTTTTCTTTTCGTTTAAAAAATCGAAAGCAAAAATCAAGGTTACAATGAGACACTTCCAATGAAAGTGAATGGGGCCCATTTTTTTTTGAGGGTTTAAAAGCAGAAACATGAAGCTTATAATTTTATAAAAGCACTTTCATTAATTCTCCTGTTAAACTTGTGTATTATTTGAGCTGTACAGTTCTATTGGGAAGACACACAGGCTTGAGTGAGGTTTAAGATGCCATTTATTTGATGAATGTAGAACAGAAAAGTAATGTCTCTCTTTGGCGTAGGCCCCGTCTGGCGGTCTGAGGGAGTTGTACTCGGAACCATCATATCCTGCCGGAGATAGGAGGCAGAGGCAAGGAGCCTACCCCCGTGCGGGACGGGGCTTAACTGGTGGTGGTGGGGTGGTGGAGGTTGCCATGTTAGCGCACGGAAACAGCAATGTGATAGATTGTGAGCAGACTTATAAAGCAATGGCTTACCTGCGATTGGCTAGGAATTACCCAGCTAATAGTGTGATGATGTACAGCTGCTAGTCTTCCCTCTAGAACTACGCTGCACATTTCTTTCATCTCTGTTTTTACTGTCATTTTAGGGTTTCAGAATTTACATCTCATTGTTATAGCATTATAGTTGTGAAATTGGCTATATCTTTAAACAGAAAAGGTTAGTAAGTGATTTTATCACACTAAAATCATGTTTGCATGCATATTGCTTATGTCTTGTATGTATACTTTCGAAACGGAGAGTATTTTATTGTTTACTGATTGACCACATTCACTTTCATTGTGAGTACCTCACTGTAATTTTTGCTTTTTTTAAAGAAAAGTAGGGACGAGTCAAAGTTATTATTTGTGGTATTCAACATATGTCACAAATGCTGTTGGTTGAGCTTAACTTGTGTTGAACCCGGAATATTCATTTAAAAATGAAATGGAATTTTTTTGGTTTTAGTCCATGTGTGACAGCTTTGAGGACATCTATAAGCTGGTGTACACATTAACATCGACGAAATTCACTTTTAGCAGATATATGCATTTGAAATTCACAGTCTCTCTCTTCTGGGAAAACGGACCATAAATATTGATGACTCATGGTGGTTCGTGTGGCTAATGCAGGTTTATCTTTCTCAGTGGTTCTCATATAGAAAACTGGCACTCTATTCTACGAAATGGACTTATCAATGCCTCCTACACAAAATTGCAGGTACCTACACAATTATTCTGATTGTAGTACATTTAGAATGTGTTCTTCCCTTATAGAGTTTTCTTGTTCATTTAGTTTATTTCTGTCCTCTTTGATTCAAGCTGCATGGGGCGGCCTATGGGAAGGGCATCTACCTCAGCCCCATTTCCAGCATCTCATTTGGGTACTCAGGTATGAGCGTTTTGGCTCATCTACAAAATACAACACCTTATACACATTATTGGACATGTTACCATAATAATACAATGCTTTTTTGGGCATGTACACTTGCAATATTAGGGATTTTTTGGACATTACATTTTGTGTAGACATGCAATGTAAAAAGCCTGGAATATTAGTATGGTAATCATTCAGTATCATGGTAGATATCAAAGTAATATGGTATAACCGTGTGTTTTGTGTACGTATTACCATGGTTGTACCGTGTTGGAATGCCATGTCTTTTTTAACATTAAGTTGGAATAGCATGTAAATAGCTCGTTATATTAAAATTGTAATCATTCAGTATGATCATGGTTTTACTATGTTTTTTGTGGACATTTTACTATGGTAATACCATGTTTTTGAGCATGTTCCATATCATATTTTGGAGGGACATTACCTTGAAATGCCTATAAATTCCATGTAAATTAATATGGTAATCATTTATGGATGGAAACAAAGTTTAGGGTATTTCTATCTGATAGCATGACTGCACTATACAGCCACAGAACCTTTTGTAAGGGACTTCAAAAAGATTTTTGAAAAGGTACATTAAAATCAAGCATTTCTAATGTTTTACTGCAGTGCTAGATGCTCATATGATAAGGTACATGTGTAGCATTTGATGTAGTTTTAGGTCAGTATCTGTGGCATTGGTATATTGGTGTTCTCTGTGCTAACTGACAATGCTTGTGTGCAGGGATGGGAAAGGGACAGCATCACATGGTTACTAAAGAGGAATTAGTACAACACTACAACCGGGTCAACACTGTCTTACAGGTATTAACTCTAGCTGACATTGGCCTTATATAGATGCATTCCAGGTACCAGTACTTACTTTGAGCAGGTAAGTCAAACCTTGGTTGGATAGATTGTAGGTATATCACAAACTCAGAAGTAGATGGGGATGTTATAGATTTTTGCAGGTGACTACAGTGATGCAAATTGTTTGACAGCTATATAAAATGTCAGAGCTTAACTTTTTAATTTTTTACATTTTTAATTCACCTCTGCTGTATGCATATTTTTATTTAGTATTTTTACTTTTTGTTTTTGCAGTGTCGGCCCACACAGTCAAGGTTTCTTCAGAGTCGGAATCTGAACTGCGTTGCTCTGTGTGAGGGTACGAATGACTTATGCCTGATACTGATTATGTCATCTGAATTAATGTAGCAGTAACCTTCTTTATTTGTTTGACTACTAAATTAAAGGAATAGTTTCCCCAAAACATTCTTATCATTAACTCACCCTCATACAATGCAAGTGAATGGTGTCCAGAACTTTTAAGCTCCAAAAAGCACATAAAGGTAGCATAAACATAATCCATACGACTCCATAAGTGTTTAACTCGATATCTTCAGAAGTGATATGATTGGTGTGGGTGAGAAACAGATCATTATTTAGATTATCTAATTTCACATAAACATGCTTCTTTTGTGTTTTGGTGATTCGCATTCTTCGAGCATATTGCCACCTACTGGTCAGGGCAGGTAAATGTGGTGATTTAAACTAAAAAAAGGACTTAAATGTTTATTGTTTCTCACCCACACCTATTGCTTCAGAGTCTTATGGATAACATTTATGGTGCTTTTATCTGGTTTTTGGAGCTTCAAAGTTCTGGCCACCATTCACTTGCATTGTATGGACCTACAGAGCTGAAATATTATAATAAAAATCTTCAGTTGTGTTTTCCAGAAGAAAGAAATTCATGTGCACAAATGATGAGAGAATTTTCATTTTTGAGTGAACTATCCCTTTTAAGGAAATATTCAGCAAAAAAATAACAATTCTATCATCATTTACACACCTTCATGTCAGTACAAACTCATGTGGAAATACATTTTGCAGAATGTCCTGGCTGCTCATTTCCATTCAGTGAAAGTGAACAGGGACAGGTGCTGTCAAGTTACAAAAAAAGATACAAATAAAAATAAGAAACATTTTTAAAAGTCGGCTACCATAAAAGAGGTCCACAT